>JAYESA010000008.1:124272046-124589546 GCA_036927795.1 Iris macrosiphon | reverse complement strand
AAAAACTTAGGCTGTTGATAAGGGCACTACACAGTTTACTTGGGGCTAGCCCATTAATGAATGAAGTTTACTCATACTAGCCCAAAAGTTTGCTCATACTAGCCCAAACATAAAACTCTCTTCCCAAACCCTCCAAACCCCCATCGGAGCCCTCCTCCCTCCTCCCTTTCTTGTCGGAGCCCTCCTCCTCCACTTCTTCCTCCTCCTCCTCCTTGTCGATGGCTCCCAAACTCTTGAAAGAATCAAGGTACCATTCTTCCTTCTCCTTGTTCTATTGCATTTCGATTTTTTTTCAAAAATTATAATAATTTCTATTGTATTTCTAAATTTTTCGAAAAATTATATTTCCAATCTTAAAATTTGGGCATACAAGTCCTGAATATAGTTTCGGATATAGTTTCGACGTTTTTCTGGAGTCTCGTACTCGATTTTAGGTCATACAAGTTCGACATCGGTCGAACGTATGTAACAGAACCATGCAGGACTGTAGAAATTTTTACAGTCCTATATACATTGTGGACTGTAGAAATTTCTACAGTCCTATATGTATAAAGGACTGTAGAAATTTCAACAGTCCTGTATAAATTTAGGACTGTAAAAATTTCTGCAGTCCTGTATACATATAGGACTGTAGAAATTTCTACAGTCCTGAATAAATTTCTACAGTCTGTTAAAATATATATATTTTTTGTCTTATAGTCACGACCCTCGGAAGGGCACTAAGGATGAAGATATCATAAGAAGACGCCCCACTGCGTCGATGCGTAAGGAACACAATGTTCAACGTACTATTGAACCAGCTCTCACTATCCGCGACCCCGAGGCACGTCCTGAAGTTAGGAAACATCGACTGACGAAGAAGACTGTCACTCGTTCGAAGAGACGTGCTCCTCCTAGTACTTCTGGTTCTTCTTCCTCCTCCGATGAGGACATACCAAATGTCCAAAATCGGCCAACTGATGGTTCTGGATCTTCTCAGCATGCAGAGAGTCCTGTCGAGACTCTCCCACAAACCCTCAAAAACCGGCCTACTAATAGTTCAGGACCTTCTCAGCAGACAGATAGTCTAGTCCAGACTCGTCCAAATGGTTGCTCTATGTTGCCGTCGATCGAGAACCATATTACATACCAAATATGGAACAATCCGGTAAGTACATTATGATAATTTTATATATAGTTGTAAGTTCTAAGTTCATCCAATTATTTATAGATAACTACATTTTATATATAAGTATAAGTTCATCCAATTATTTACTTTTCAGGAGAGTTCTCGTATGTTAACGGTGATCAACCACGACAAAAAATGCAATACATGGAGGTTTGAATTATTGGGAGACGATGTGAAGGCTAAAATCATTCCCAACGGTTTACAATATTTGGGTAACTACTCATATACGACGGTGAATAATGCACTGATATCAGCATTTGTAGAACGATGGCATCCAGAAACCAATACTTTCCATCTACCAAACAGGGAGTTGACGATTATCCTTGATGACGTCCATCATATATTGGGACTTAGGGTTGATGGTCGAGTCATGATGAATCATACTTTTGACGAATCGAGCATCAACTTTTACGACCATATCGTGGATTATGTATCAGGGTGTCTGGGAGTTGATGCCACTAGTTTTACCACCCTTCAAGAATTCAAGAAGTCGTACAGACTTCCTTTAAAATATTTGGAGGAGACATTCGCTGATCGGGACCCCGAAGTGGATATTAGCAATAATGTGGCCAGTAGATATATGCAGTTCATCTTACGAGCTGTCGGCATCACGGATTAGTCTAGAACGTCGATACATGCCAAATATCTCCTGAATTTGGACGACATAGACACGGTAGAAGAAATATCTTGTATACTATATTGGTCAAGATGGTGAGACAACTTTTTCACTTTCAGTTTGATATATGTAAATGTTTATAACCTAACAATTTTTTTTAATTCTCATGAATAGGCTAGAAAAGTGAAGAAGTTGGGAAGAAGCCTCATAAGTTACCAGGGTACGAATTATATGGAAATCAATGACGAGCAACAACAAATCGATAATATTGAAGATTTTTCTTTCTTGGAAAATAGAGAGCAACGTACAAAGAAGCGGCATGAAGTTTATGCCATGTTTGAAGAGATGTAAAACTTTGCTACAATTTGTGTTTTGAGACATATAAAACTTTTAAGATACAATTTGTGTTTGGTTATGTTTTGAGACATGTTTGAAGATACAATTTGTGTTTGGAGACATATTTTCTATCTATATAATTTGTGTTTGATACAGTTGTTTAGAGTTGTTGGTTATTTATGTTTCGAGACAGCTAACAGTGGCTAAAAACTAGGACTGTCAAATTCTGGACAGTCCTGATACTGACAATCCTAGTTTTATATATAAATGTGCAGACAGTGGGTTAAAATTAGGACTGTCAAAATTTTGACAGTCCTCATAGCTTATGGGACTGTCGAAATCCCGACAGTCCTAGTTTTATATATAAATTTTCAGTGGGTTAAAATTAGGACTGTCAAAATTTTTATAGTCCACATAGCTTGTGGGACTATCAAAATTCTGACAGTCCTAATTTTATATATAAATGTGTAGACAGTGGATAAATACTAGGACTGTTAAAATTTTGACAGTCCTAATAGCTTGTGGGACTGTCAAAATTCTGGCAGTCCTAGTTTTATATATAAATTTTCAGTGGGTTAAAATTAAGACTATCAAAATTTTGACAGTCCACATAGCTTATGGGACTGTCAAAATCCTGATAGTCCTAATTTTATATATAAATGTGCAGACAGTGGATAAATACTAGGACTGCCAAAATTTTGATAGTCCTAATAGCTTGTGGGACTGTCAAAATCCTGACATTCCTAGTTTTATATATAAATTTTCAGTGGGTTAAAATTAGGACTGTCAAAATTTTGACAGTCCACATACCTTGTGGGACTGTCAAAACTTTGACAGTCCTACTTTTATATATAAATGTGCAGACAGTGGGTTAAAACTAAGGCTGCCAAAATTTTGACAGTCCTAATTTTATATTGGAATATAAAATTTTTGACAGTCCTAGTTTCACAGTATATAATGTACAAACAGTGGGTTAAAAGTAGGACTGTCATAATTTTGACAGTCCAATTGGCATGTGGGACTGTCAAAATTTTGACAGTCCTGATAGACTTTGGGACTGTTGACAGTCCTAGTTAGTGGGTTAAAACTAGGACTGTCAAATTTTTTACAGTCATGTTTGCTTGTGTGACTGTCCAGATTTTGACAGTCCTAGTATTATACGAGAGTGGGTTAAAACTATCATTATACGAGAGTGGGTTAAAACTATCTACATAAAGATACCAAAGTTCAATATATATGACTCATTGCACAACATACATGACTCATTGCACAATATATAGTTCAATATACAGTTTTAGTTATATTTCTTTCATTGCACAACATACAGTTCAATATATAGTTCAATATACAGTTAAACATACATGGCTCATTGCACAACATATAAAATAATACAGAAGTATAAGATGTATCAATCGTTTAGAATATCAAAGTAGTCCTTCGGCAAGATTTTGGGATCCTCCATCTTCATCATCTTCTTATAGCCAGCAATTGCATCCGTGTAGGGTGTCGTCCATGCGATCGCTTCCTTCGGTACGTGTTTATACCAAAGCGTAGAAGGTGGAGGAATAGGAGAATGATCGATCAACCTTGGGATGATAAAGTGTTGTCCGACAATCCCTATTGAACATAGATTGGATAGTCTGTGTCCGGCCGGGGGAGCGCACATTAGAAAAAAGTATTGTTAATGCCTTATGAGATAATTACAATAGGTATCTTATACCTATTAGAGAATACATATGCAGCAGGTGGGACATCTATGTAATGGTCTGGTCCGGTAACTATTTTCGTACAAGGTATGCTTGCCAATAAATCTCCAACAATTTCTTCGCCGAGTATCTGCCTATAGAAGGGTAGATGAGACTCCAACTCCTCGTACAGCTCTTCCCTAACCTGTTTTCATCCTGCTTCAACTGAATATCCAAGATGTCTTGCGAGTGCATGATATCCACAATGGCCATCCTTAGGAACATCAACAATAGACCAAATAAAATCCTGTATCTCAGGTAGAAAATTTTGAATGTATAGACTATATGAATCAGAGAAGTTATCTAAACCATCCGCCATGACTGCATCGTTCGTTTTCTGTTTTTTTTCCCTTCGAATAGTAAGCTTACTCCTTTTCTGCGAAAATACCACACTTTCGATAACCGACTTTGACTCAACTTTCTCTAAATTGCGTTCAATATGTTCAAATAAGGATGGATCTCTTTTAGTTGACTCCATCTCCTTTTTTTTGCTCTACTCATTCTTGAGTAAGGTCTTCCCTTAGGAGTTCGAACAACAGATGACTCTTGCAATCGAGTTGTTGCCGGGACTGCAATTTTTTGGATTTTAACCTCAATGGATCTTCTCTCCGGTTCCGATGCGACACACCACCTTGCGTGCAGGAGTTTCACTTATGGCAAAGAAAAGAAATCATCGTAAACTTCCACCGTCGGCATGATCGACAGCTGTCTCCAATGTTGATCAACAATATCTATTGGGATAGGTATAGATTGACGACGATATTCGTTATTCTCATGTGCACAAGGAAGGCCGAGTGAATATCGATATGAACAACCGCAAACCTCGGGATCATAACCAACCAATTTTGATCTACCAATCCCCTCAAACAATAAGCCCAAGGCCTTGTGAGATACTACATGGATTAAACCATCCAAGAGGTGTTCATGCTTATATTCATGCTTTACAATATGGAGGCTCATCTCAAATGATGCTACAATCTCGTTCACCGTAAAAATAATCATCAAATGAATCGATTGCCAAACGGAGACAAAATTACCGACCGATGACTGTAGATATCTTTTTAAACTTGAGTGTGATCCTTCGACCCGGTTCGTAGTGATTGTGCTATAATGCTTCACCATATTCGTCCATGCTAAGACGAATTGTTCTTTATGTGGTTCTAGCCAAGTATCTTTGATATAAGATATGAATGTCGGGTTACTCGTCTCTCACTTTTGTTTGAATATGTACCATGCTGTGTCTTAGCTGTCTGTTGCACTTGTTCGCCATACAAGACTCCAATCACTGTAGAATTCTTTGAAGCGAAGCATGTCGATTTTACCGTCCACATTTTCAAATTTCCTTTTGCATTGAGCTTGGATATTTTGATTTATATGCCAGGGGCATAGTAGTCTATGCACATGAGGAAATACAATATGTATATCATTTATCAGCGCATATTCTCTGTCAGTAACAAAAACAGAGGGCTCTTTGTATCCTGTGTAAAGGGATTATAGTTTCCTCAACGCCCAAGTGTAATCCTCTACTGTCTCGCTCTTCATAAGACAAAAAGCGACTGAAAATATTTTTCCCGTAGACGTAAACCCAACAATATGAAAAAGAGGCATCTTGAACTTGTTGGTCTTATATGTACAATCAAGGGCCAACACGTCTGCGAAGGACCGAGCCAAGTGTGTGCAATCAGGATGAGCCCAAAACAATGAAAGGAGTTTATCATTTTGTGGATGTCTTCTATGGTACTTGACGTAGTGATGCTCTCCAAGCAACTTCAATACTTGCTGCATCGCCATTCTTCCTTTCATACTATTACATTTCGCTCTCGCCAAACTATTATAGATCGTCCTCATGGTTGACTTGTTTCCATCTTCTTTTTGTCGCACGGCAGAATAAATTTGTTTGGGTGCAACTCCAGAAATGAACACTTCTTCAACCAACTTTCTCTCATCCTCCTTCAACCGTGCCACGTAGGCATGACCCGTAAGTGTCTCTGGAATAGGATGATTGTGTATTCCATTCTTAACTTCGATTATCCACTTCACATCTTCTACTTTTATAATCAATACCTTAAATGGACAACCATATTTTCTCGTCCCAATATTTTTTTGGGGGATTTTTTTTCAACAACACCCTTTTTTTACGATGCTGCCTGAACACACCTCCTCTTTCGCAGCCCACCTCTACATATTTTTGGCCCGGCCGAGATTTGATGGATCTTGCAATGACAATGACTATGTTATGTCATCTTCCAACTTCTCTGCACTAATCTAATACTTATTCCTGGGATACAAATTGAATATCCGTTGAGAATACATTCTCCACATTAACCCCAATAGCAGGATGTACCACAACATCTGTACGAGGTTGGTCCTATAACCAATATAAAATAATCTAAAAATTAATAACTTCAAATAATTGGTAGTCCTAATTAGGACTGTCATAATATTTACAGACTAATGTATTGAGTAGACTGTAAAAAAATTTACAGTCTTTAAGATTCAGGACTGTCACTATTTTGACAGCCCACTTAGTATATAGGACTGTCAAAATTATGACAGTCCTATATTTATATAGGACTGCCGAATTATTGACAGTCCTATAGTTTTATAGGACTGTCGAATTTTATACAGTCCTTACACGATGACTGTCGAAATAGGGTTGTCATTTTACGTACCGTACGTGCTTCGGAACAACCGACATGTTCTTCAGAAGGAGCGGAGTGCATATTTAATGGATTACATGATCCAACTTCTTCATCGAAGATAATTTCTGTCACTACCACATTTTAGGAAAAAGGGTATTTTAGTAATTTCCTATTTAAATAAATATTGTGCATGGTAAATAATTTTTGTTGTATTATTTAATTGTTGTTGGATGTTATTTAATTATTTTGGACTTATTTTAGTAGACCCAACTAGTGTAGTTTGGACCCATGGACCAACATAAATTAAATAGTTAGATTTGGCCCATTTAGAAAGTCCATAGTTAAGGAGATGGATTAAATTAATTAAATGATTAGACTAGAAGCTTCCTTCCTTAATTATTTCTTCATGAGAGGCCCCAAGGGGTACATTGGACATTTTACAATTGCTTGGGAGAGGGGCAAGGCCGACCTATTAAAAGAGGGGAAAAATTTCTCTCTCCTCTCATTGTCATTCCAAATCTAGATCTAGAATTTCTCACTCCCAAATTCCCTCCATTCCCATTCCAATTCCCTACCAAATTCATCCCAAATTCTTCCTAATTCACCATTAGAAAGTTGAGAAGCAAGGATCTAGAAGGAGGAAGCAAGGATCTAGAAAGAGGAGCAAGGATCTACAATTTGGAAGCAAGTTCATCTCAATTGGAGGTTTTATTGGAAATCCATCTTCTAATAGGTATAATTTAGTTTTTCCCATTAAAATAGCTTCTAAATCTGAGATTTAATCATGTAAAATCAACCCATATGTATGTACTACCCATAGGACTTTGTTTTATGTTCATAGGAGACCCATGGAGAAAGTTATGGTATTTTTTGTGTCAATTTTATTGGAATTCCGAATTTACATTTTGTTGTGTGTGTCAATTGATCCTATAGATCAATTGGACATGTGCTTATGTGTTTGGGGCTTGTGTCGTATCCATATTTGGGTACATGTGGTTCGTATCCCAACTATTTGGTGATACGTGTCATTTTGGGGGTTTTTCCTCCGACACGGGACTTTGAACATGTCGTATTTTGACACGGACACATAGGTCTACTTTTGACACTTTGATTTGTTCATAAATATTAATTATGACTTGTTTGTGTCCTTCGGGGTGCAATTGGTTGTGTGTTGGACTCGTGTCACATGTGTATCCTAGATCTAGTGGGATACGGTGTAAAACTTTCCAATTTGGTGTGTTTATGTGTAGATCTAATTAATTATGCTTTAAATTCTTCATTTATAATTAGTAAATATATATAGATATTATATATTATTTTAGTGTATTTATTATGGTATTTATTGTAGCATAGATCTATAGATATTTCTATGTATTCTAATGTGGTGTATAAATATATGTATGTAGCTTTCTTGCATGCAATTATATATGTACTCATAAATTATACATAAATGTTTTATAAAATATATTTATGTGTTTAAATGTGTAATTATATTATTTATAATTATTATATATTTAATTGTTAATTTAATGAATGTATTTTTATGTGTGCTTCTAGCCATGTAAAATACGTACATTAATATGTGCATTGTATTTTGTAACTAATAGTATTTAATTGTATTACTAGTATACTTTGTGTGGGTACCAATTGGGATCTAATTTTGATTCCTAAATTGTTGTATTTTATTTTCTATATTATTTTATATAGAGGTCTTGTGAGGTTGACCTTAGTTTGACCATGTTTGACTTTAGAGTTGACCATAGTTGACTTTTGACTTAGAATTTATTTATTGACCTAGGAGTTGACTAGTTTGACTTGTTCTCTTTCCGGGACCTTGTATTAATGTGGTATTCTATATCTAGGTCTTCGAGGTACCGAGTCAGACATCTGTGAGACTGTTCTTTGGACTTCAGGCGAGTACATTCTCTGATAGTTTCTCATTTATGATATCCTCTATGTTCGTTGTATCTAGTATAGATATACATGTTTCTCTCGACACTATGGTTACACGGATTGGTATATCCGAATCTCGTCATGAGATGTTATTCCTTAGTATATGGTGTATATGGTGCAAGTATTGTTTCATTTGTTATCTTGTACATGTACAGATACCGATTTTCGGGAGGAGTCGCTCTCTTCTTGGGGAATTTAGTGCCATAGCATACCGTGGTTGGATCTATTATACCAGTTGGGGGTGGGGAGTATTAGTATAGATATGTGATCAAATTCCTATTGAATAAAGTATTGGTAAGCGAATAGTGTTGATCATGCACCGCACGTATGATTAGCCAGGCCGCATTGTATCTTGCCCAAGCCGATCACATGTTAAGCTAGTACTCACACACTTAGTCATTAGTATTATTGTTTCATTGGCATATTGTTCATTATTGTATTTCTTTCCAGTATTTCCTTATTGTCTATATATCTCTTGTATCTATTTTGTGCATCTTGTTTATCCATAGCTATTTACTGTTACATAGTTTTTATCATGGATTAGAACTGCTATTAGAGATGTACTCTGCTCCTTTCCTGACTGGATATATTTTTCCAGATGACACTGAGGAGTACCCTACCTATTATGGATCCCAGGATGTTGTGGGTTTAGATTCTGAGACCCTGGCTCAAGAGGGACTTATCCCAACTGAGACAGTTGACCCTGGAGTTGTAGCTTTATAGTATTGTAGTATTCTTTTGTACTGGATTTGTTTTCAGCTTATTTTGTTGTTCTTCAGACTCATTGATGTATCATTTTAAACTCATGAGTTGTATGGTGACTATTCTATTCTTATCTGATTTGTGCTCATTCTATCTTAGTTCTGTGATTGAGTATACTATCATTATTGGTGGTTCATTATATTAGATAGATTATCTAGACAGCATTCTACCGCCGATTCTGCGGCGTAGGCTGGGCGTTGTTTCCGACTAGTACCCTTACCCCGGGTGCGGGTCGTGACATATTTTTGGTGGTGGCCCATGCAGGTCTAGCTTCACAAGTATGTGATGTCGTGGTAGTGTGACAACTTAGTTGTACTACTACGAGCCTGCGATAGGATATAGGATATAGGCTGAGATACTCAATCACATCTAGGAAAATTCTTTTGATTCAACTATTCTCCTTTGACATTAATACTTGATCCCTTAAACTGTCCTTTTCTTGATGTCTTACATCTTGTGCCATATTGATTCTCATTCTGTCTTTTCATGAGACATACTCGGAGATACTTGCGGAGGCACGCAAGGTTGAGCGGGATCTGGGTTTGAAGACCAAGAGAGACCGTGATTCTTTTTTGGGGGCCAACGGCAGTGCAGTATCTGTCAAACGTCCTCATTTCCAGTCCAGACCTTTCCAGCAGCCACAGCAGAACCAGATTCCAGCTAGAGCGCATTTTCACCAGGCACCTCAGCAGCAGAGACAGTTACAGCAAGCTCCATGCAACTTCTGCAAGAAGCCCGGCCAAATCTGGGAAGTTTGCAGGAGGAGGCTAGGAGTTTGTTTGTATTGTGGTACTTAAGGGCATCAATCGAGGGAGTGTCCTCGTCGTGCAGTTCAAGGAGCAGCTCCAGCTCCGAGGATACAGACGAGACCACCTGCAGCACAGCCGAGGGGACCGCTTCCGACACAGCAGCAGCATTTTATCCAGCATCAACAGCAGGGAGGTGCTCGGCAGGGACGAGCGTTTGCTATGACCGTCGAAGAGGAGGAACCCACAGGAGATGTCATCGCAGGTTCTATTCTTCTTGATTCCATTCCAGCTTTAGCTTTGTTTGATAGTGGTGCTTCCCATAGTTTTGTATCTGTTTCTTTTGCTCTGAAGCATGGTTTGGTAGCTGAGTCTTTGCTTAGGACTTGCAAGATCATGATCGGGGGAGGCATTATCCTGGTTAATGATATTTGCAAGGATCAAAGAGTTACTCTGGGAGGCCGGGAGTTGAGTGCGTGTCTACTTGTAATGCCACTTCCGAGCTACGACATTGTACTTGGGATGGATTGGTTGAGTAGGCACCGTGCTAGCATAGACTGTAGAGGAGGTAGAGTTTTGTTTGGTCCGCCAGGAGAGCCAGAGTTCGAGTTTACTAGAGGAGCTGCGGAGCAGGAAGAAGGCATTATTTGTGGAGCTATGGTAGAAGACAAGGAGTTGCCACATCCGTTGATAGCAGAATTCTTGGATGTGTTTCCTGAGGAATTGCCAGGATTGCCACCAGATCGAGATGTTAAATTTTCTATAGACTTGGTGCCAGGTGCAGAACCAATTTTGCAGCATGTCTATAGAGTAAAAAATAGCGAGCTGGTCGAGTTGAAGAAGCAGGTGGACGAATTACAGGATAAGGGGTTTATCAGATCGAGTTCTTCACCATGGAGAGCCCCGGTATTGTTTGTACCGAAGAAGGATGGATCGGTGCGCATGTGCATTGATTACAGGGCTTTGAATAATCTCACTATCAAGAATAAGTATCCTTTGTCACGGATTGATGATCTGTTTGATCAGTTGAGTGGTGCGAAGGTATTTTCTAAGATAGATTTGAGATCAGGCTACCATCAGGTGAAGGTGAAGCCGGAGGACATACCGAAGACTGCTTTTAGAACTCGGTATGGTCAGTACGAGTTTATGATGATGTCGTTTGGTTTGACTAATGCACCGGCGGTATTTATGAACTTGATGAACAAGGTGTTCCACCAGTACCTTGACAAGTTCATGGTGGTGTTCATCGACGACATACTCATATACTCGAGGACACCGGAGGAGCATGAGGAGCATTTGAGGATTGTGTTGGATGTGCTGAGGAAGGAGAAGTTGTATGGGAAGTTGTCTAAGTGTGAGTTTTCCTGGACAAGGTGGAATTCTTGGGGCATGTTGTGACTGGTAATGGTATTTCAGTGGACCCGAAGAAGATTTCAGCAGTGGAATCTTGGAAGACTCCAAGTTCGGTAGCAGAGATCAGGAGTTTCTTGGGATTGGCAGGCTACTACAGGAAGTTTGTGCAAGATTTTTTGAGGATTGTCGAGCCGATGACCAGACTCACAAGGAAGGATGTGGAGTTTGTTTGGACGGAGGATTGTCAGGTTGCTTTTGAGGAGTTGAAGAAGAGGTTGACGTCTGCTCCTATTTTGACGTTGCCATCAGGGTCCGGAGGTTTTACTATTTATAGTGATGTATCGGGGAAGGGTTTAGGTTGTGTTCTTCAGCAGCATGGGAAAGTGATTGCCTATGCATCCAGGCAATTGCGTCATCATGAAAAGAACTATCCTACCCATGATTTGGAGTTGGCAGCTGTCATATTCTCCCTGAAGTTGTGGAAACATTATTTGTACGAAGAGCGTGTGGAGATCTTCACAGACCACAAAAGCTTGAAGTACGTTTTCACGCAGAAGGAGTTGAACATGAGGCAGCGTCGATGGTTGAAACTGATAAAGGATTTTGATATCTCTTTACAATATCATCCTGGGAAAGCCAATGTAGTTGCCGATGCTTTGAGTAGGTATCCGGTAGCTATGTTCTTAACGCAGGATCGATATTTATTGGAGGACTTGGAGAGCTTGGGCATTGAGGTGATTGTTCCTGGGTGTGCTATGCAGATGTGGGGATTACAGATACACTCAGATTTGATGGACAGGATTAAGGAGGCACAGTATGATGATGTATCTTTGAGGAGTATCAGCGCTCAAGTAAGAGCAGGATTGGAGGATGATTTCACTATTTCAGAGGATGTATCTTTGAGGCATGGAGTTAGATTGTGTGTGCCTAGTGGGGAGCTGCGTGAGGAGGTGTTGCAGGAAGCGCATCGCTCTCAGTATTCCATACATCCAGGTGCTAACAAGATGTATCGGGATATGCGAGAGAGTGTGTGGTGGTATGGCATGAAGAGGGAAGTGGCACAGTTTATATCCAGATGCTTAGTGTGCCAGCAGGTGAAAGCCGAGAGGCAGAGGCCAGGAGGGTTACTTCAGCCATTACCCATTCCAGAGTGGAAGTGGGAACACATTACTATGGATTTTGTGTCCGGACTTCCACGATCTCCAGGAGGGAAAGACGCGATTTGGGTCATTGTTGATAGATTGACCAAGTCGGCCCACTTTTTGCCTTTCAAAGTGGGTTTATCTACGGAGAAGCTGGCAGAGATGTATATGAGGCAGATCCTTAGGATACATGGAGTTCCCGTCAGCATAGTCTCAGATCGGGATAGTCGTTTCACTTCTCATTTCTGGAGAAGTTTGCAGGAGAGTTTGGGCACTCAGCTCAAGTTCAGTACTGCATATCATCCCCAGACAGATGGGCAGTCAGAACGGACTATCCAGACTCTCGAGGATATGTTGCGCACTTGTGTACTAGATTTTGGGAGTTCTTGGGAGGACCATCTCTATTTGGTAGAGTTTGTTTACAACAACAGTTACCAGGCCAGTATAGAGATGTCACCTTTTGAAGCTCTATTTGGTCGGAGGTGTCGTACTCCTTTGTCTTGGGACGATGTTGGAAAGTGAGTTTTGCTTGGGCCAGAGATGGTTGTGGATGCAGCGGAGAAGGTTCAGTTGATCAGAGACAGACTTCGAGTGGCGCAGGACAGACAGCGGCATTGGGCCGATAGCCATCGAAGACCTTTGGAGTTTGAGGTATAGTTTAGATTTTGTTTGTGCTTGTTCTTGTTTGTTAGATTAAGTTCTTAAGATGGTATTTTGTTCTAGGTGGGTGGCTTGGTGTTTCTGAGGATTTCTCCGACACGAGGCACGATTCGCTTCGGTGGAGGCAGAAAGCTTAGTCCGCGATTCATCGGACCTTTCACTATTCTAGAGAGGGTCGGTGCAGTTGCTTATAGACTAGACTTGCCACCTGCATTGGAGGGAGTGCAAAATGTGTTTCATGTGTCACAGTTGAGACGATACGTGGCAGATCCTAGTCATGTATTGGATCACTCAGAGATAGAGGTGGGCCCTACTCTTAGCTATCCAGAGCAGCTAGTTGAGATTCTGGATCGGAGAGAGAAGGTGCTGAGGAACCAGACTATTCCTTTGGTACGCGTCGCATGGAGGCATCACTCTCCGGGGGAGTCTACCTGGGAGAGAGAGGATGACATGTGAGAGCGTTATCCATATTTGTTTGTACCTTGAGGTATGTTCTGTTCATTGTTATATTTTGTTCATTAGTTAGTTGTGATTCTTTAGTTCTGTTCTGTGATTTTCTGGGGGGGTAGTTTTCGTCTTTGAATTTCGAGGACGAAATTATTTTAAGGAGGGTAGACTTGTCACTACCACATTTTAGGAAAAATGGTATTTTAGTAATTTCCTATTTAAATAAATATTGTGCATGGTAAATAATTTTATTGTATTATTTAATTATTGTTGGATGTTATTTAATTATTTTAGACTTATTTTAGTAGACCCAACTAGTGTAGTTTGGACCCATGGACCAACATAAATTAAATAGTTAGATTTGGCCCATTTAGAAAGCCCATAGTTAAGGAGATGGATTAAATTAATTAAATAATTAGACTAGAAGCTTTCTTCCTTAATTATTTCTTCATGAGAGGCCCCAAGGGGTACATTGGACATTTTACAATTGCTTGGGAGAGGGGCAAGGCCGGCCTATTAAAAGAGGGGGAAAATTTCTCTCTCCTCTCATTCTCATTCCAAATCTAGATCTAAAATTTCTCACTCCCAAATTCTCTCCATTTCCATTCCAATTCCCTACCAAATTCATCCCAAATTCTTCCCAATTCACTATTAGAAAGTTGAGAAGCAAGGATCTAGAAGGAGGAAGCAAGGATCTAGAAAGAGGAGCAAGGATCTACAATTTGGAAGCAAGTTCATCTCAATTGGAGGTTTTATTGGGAATCCATCTTCCAATAGGTATAATTCAGTTTTTTCCATTAAAATAGCTTCTAAATCTGAGATTTAATCATGTAAAATTAACCCATATGTATGTACTACCCATAGGACTTTGTTTTATGTTCATAGGAGACCCATGGAGAAAGTTATGGTGCTTTTTGTGTCAATTTTGTTGGAATTCCGAATTTATATTTTGTTGTGTGTGTCAATTGATCCTATAAATCAATTGGACATGTGCTTATGTGTTTGGGGCTTGTGTCGTGTCCATATTTGGGTACATGTGGTTCGTATCCCAACTATTTGGTGATACGTGTCATTTTGGGGGTTTTTCCTCCGACACGGGACTTTGAACATGTCGTATTTTGACACGGACACATAGGTCTACTTTTGACACTTTGATTTATTCATAAATATTAATTGTGACTTGTTTGTGTCCTTCGGGGTACAATTGGTTGTATGTTGGACTCGTGTCACATGTGTATCCTAGATCTAGTGGGATACGGTGTGAAACTTTCCAATTTGGTGTGTTTATGTGTAGATCTAATTAATTATGCTTTAAATTCTTCATTTATAATTAGTAAATATATATAGATATTATATATTATTTTAGTGTATTTATTATGGTATTTATTGTAGCATAGATCTATAGATATTTCTATGTGTTCTAATATGGTGTATAAATATATGTATGTAGCTTTCTTGTATGCAATTATATATGTACTCATAAATTATACATAAATATTTTATAAAATATATTTATGTGTTTAAATGTGTAATTATATTATTTATAATTATTATGTATTTAATTATTAATTTAATGAATGTATTTTTATGTGTGCTTCTAGCCATGTAAAATACGTACATTAATATGTGCATTGTATTTTGTAACTAATAGTATTTAATTGTATTACTAGTATACTTTGTGTGGGTACCAATTGGGATCTAATTTTGATTCCTAAATTGTTGTATTTTATTTTCTATATTATTTTATATAGAGGTCTTGTGAGGTTGACCTTAGTTTGACCATGTTTGACTTTAGAGTTGACCATAGTTGACTTTTGACTTAGAATTTATTTATTGACCTAGGAGTTGACTAGTTTGACTTGTTCTCTTTCCGGGACCTTGTATTAATGCGGTATTCTATATCTAGGTCTTCGAGGTACCGAGTCAGACATCTGTGAGACTGTTCTTTGGACTTCAGGCGAGTACATTCTCTGATAGTTTCTCATTTATGATATCCTCTATGTTCGTTGTATCTAGTGTAGATATACATGTTTCTCTCGACACTATGGTTACACGGATTGGTATATCCGGATCTCGTCATGAGATGTTATTCCTTGGTATATGGTGTATATGGTGCAAGTATTGTTTCATTGGTTATCTTGTACATGTACAGACACCGATTTTCGGGAGGAGTCGCTCTCTTCTTAGGGAATCTAGTGCCATAGCATACCGTGTTTGGATCTATTATACCAGTTGGGGTAGGGAGTATTAGTATAGATATGTGATCAAATCCCTATTGAATAAAGTATTGGTAAGCGAATAGTGTTGATCATGCACCGCACGTATGATTAGCCAGGCCGCATTGTATCTTGCCCAAGCCGATAACATGTTAAGCTAGTATTCACACACTTAGTCATTAGTATTATTGTTTCATTGGCATATTGTTCATTATTGTATTTCTTTCCAGTATTTCCTTATTGTCTATATATCTCTTGTATCTATTTTGTGCATCTTGTTTATCCATAGCTATTTACTGTTACATAGTTTTTATCATGGATTAGAACTGCTGTTAGAGATGTACTCTGCTCCTTTCCTGACTGGATATATTTTTCCAGATGACACTGAGGAGTACCCTACCTATTATGGACCCCAGGATGTTGTGGGTTTAGATTATGAGACCCTGGCTCAAGAGGGACTTATCCCAACTGAGACAGCTGACCCTGGAGTTGTAGCTTTGTAGTATTGTAGTATTCTTTTGTACTGGATTTGTCTCCAGCTCATTTTGTTGTTCTTCAGACTCATTGATGTATCATTTTAAACTCATGAGTTGTATGGTGACTATTCTATTCTTATCTGATTCGTGCTCATTCTATCTTAGTTCTGTGATTGAGTATACTATCATTATTGGTGGTTCATTATATTAGATAGATTATCTAGACAGCGTTCTACCGTCGATTCTGCGGTGTAGGCTGAGCGTTGTTTCCGACTAGTACCCTTACCCCGGGTGCGGGTCGTGACACGTTTTTGGTGGTGGCCCATGCAGGTCTAGCTTCACAAGTATGTGATGTCGTGGTAGTGCGACAACTTAGTTGTACTACTACGAGCCTGCGATAGGATATAGGATATAGGCTGAGATACTCAATCACATCTAGGAAAATTCTTTTGATTCAACTATTCTCCTTTGACATTGATACTTGATCCCTTAAACTGTCCTTTCCTTGATGTCTTACATCTTGTGCCATATTGATTCTCATTCTGTCTTTTTATGAGACATACTCGGAGATACTTGCGGAGGCACGCAAGGTTGAGCGGGATCTGGGTTTGAAGACCAAGAGAGACCGTGATTCTTTTTTGGGGGCCAACGGCAGTGCAGTATCTGCCAAACGTCCTCATTTCCAGTCCAGACCTTTCCAGCAGCCACAGCAGAACCAGACTCCAGCTAGAGCGCCTTTTCACCAGGCACCTCAGCAGCAGAGATAGTTACAGCAAGC
The DNA here is from genome assembly GCA_036927795.1 of Iris macrosiphon. NCBI lineage: Eukaryota > Viridiplantae > Streptophyta > Magnoliopsida > Asparagales > Iridaceae > Iris > Iris macrosiphon. The sequence goes on along the minus strand of JAYESA010000008.1, from coordinate 124,572,506 downwards.
TCCATGCAACTTCTGTAAGAAGCCTGGCCACATCTGGGAAGTTTGCAGAAGGAGGCTAGGAGTTTGTTTGTATTGTGGTACTTAAGGGCATCAATCGAGGGAGTGTCCTCGTCGTGCAGTTCAAGGAGCAGCTCCAGCTCCGAGGACACAGACGAGACCACCTGCAGCACAGCCGAGGGGATCGCTTCCGACACAGCAGCAACGTTTTGTCCAGTATCAACAGCAGGGAGGTGCTCGGCAGGGACGAGCGTTTGCTATGACCGTCGAAGAGGAGGAACCCACAGGAGATATCATCGCAGGTTCTATTCTTCTTGATTCCATTCCAGCTTTAGCTTTGTTTGATAGTGGTGCTTCCCATAGTTTTGTATCTGTTTCTTTTGCTCTGAAGCATGGTTTGGTAGATGAGTCTTTGCTTAGGACTTGCAAGATCATGATCGGGGGAGGCATTATCCTGGTTAATGATATTTTCAAGGATCGAAGAGTTACTCTGGGAGGCCGGGAATTGAGTGCGTGTCTACTTGTAATGCCACTTTCGAGCTACGACATTGTACTTGTGATGGATTGGTTGAGTAGGCACCGTGCTAGCATAGACTGTAGAGGAGGTAGAGTTTTGTTTGGTCCGCCAGGAGAGCCAGAGTTCGAGTTTACTAGAGGAGCTGCGGAGCAGGAAGAAGGCATTATTTGTGGAGCTATGGTAGAAGACAAGGAGTTGCCACATCCGTTGATAGCAGAATTCTTGGATGTGTTTCCTGAGGAATTGTCAGGATTGCCACCAGATCGAGATGTTGAATTTTCTATAGACTTGGTGCCAGGTGCAGAACCAATTTTGCAGCATGTCTATAGAGTAAAAAACAGCGAGCTGGTCGAGTTGAAGAAGCAGGTGGACGAATTGCAGGATAAGGGGTTTATCAGATCGAGTTCTTCACCATGGGGAGCCCCGGTATTATTTGTACCGAAGAAGGATGGATCGGTGCGCATGTGCATTGATTACAGGGCTTTGAATAATCTCACTATCAAGAATAAGTATCCTTTGCCACGGATTGATGATCTGTTTGATCAGTTGAGTGGTGCGAAGGTATTTTCTAAGATAGATTTAAGATCAGGCTACCATCAGGTGAAGGTGAAGCCGGAGGACATACCGAAGACTGCTTTTAGAACTCGGTATGGTCAGTACGAGTTTATGGTGATGCCGTTTGGTTTGACTAATGCACCGGAGTATTTATGAACTTGATGAACAAGGTGTTCCACCAGTACCTTGACAAGTTCGTGGTGGTGTTCATCGACGACATACTCATATACTCGAGGACACCGGAGTAGCATGAGGAGCATTTGAGGATTGTGTTGGATGTGCTGAGGAAGGAGAAGTTGTATGGGAAGTTGTCTAAGTGTGAGTTTTTCCTGGACAAGGTGGAATTCTTGGGGCATGTTGTGACTGGTGATGGTATTTCAGTGGATCCGAAGAAGATTTTAGCAGTGGAATCTTGGAAGACTCCGAGTTCGGTAGCAGAGATCAGGAGTTTCTTGGGATTGGCAGGCTACTACAGGAAGTTTGTGCAAGATTTTTCGAGGATTGCCGAACCGATGACCAGACTCACAAGGAAGGATGTGGAGTTTGTTTGGACGGAGGATTGTCAGGTTGCTTTTGAGAAGTTGAAGAAGAGGTTGACGTCTGCTCCTATTTTGACGTTGCCATCAGGGTCCGGAGGTTTCACTATTTATAGTGATGCATCGGGGAAGGGTTTAGGTTGTGTTCTTCAGCAGCATGGGAAAGTGATTGCCTATGCATCCAGGCAATTGCGTCATCATAAAAAGAACTATCCTACCCATGATTTGGAGTTGGCAGCTGTCATATTCGCCCTGAAGTTGTGGAAATATTATTTGTACGGAGAGCGTGTGGAGATCTTCACAGACCACAAAAGCTTGAAGTACGTTTTCACGCAAAAGGAGTTGAACATGAGGCAGCGTCGATGGTTAGAACTGATGAAGGATTTTGATATCTCTTTACAATATCATCCTGGGAAAGCCAATGTAGTTGCCGATGCTTTGAGCAGGTATCCGGTAGCTATGTTCTTAACGCAGGATCGATATTTGTTGGAGGACTTGGAGAGCTTGGGCATTGAGGTGATTGTTCCTGGGTGTGCTATGCAGATGTGGGGATTACAGATACACTCAGATTTGATGGACAGGATTAAGGAAGCACAGTATGATGATGTATCTTTGAGGAGTATCAGCGCTCAAGTAAGAGCAGGATTGGAGGATGATTTTACTATTTCAGAGGATGGATCTTTGAGGCATGGAGTTAGATTGTGTGTGCCTAGTGGGGAGTTGCGTGAGGAGGTGTTACAGGAAGCGCATCGCTCTCAGTATTCCATACATCCAGGTTGTAAACCCCCTCGACCAGAAATTAGGGTTTTCTAGTTTAATTAGCCTAATTAGGGTTTTCCAGATTTAATTAAGATTTAAATATTAGTATTATAATACTTGTGCAATGATTGATTCTCTTAGGATACCCCTTTATCTGTTGCCCTAAAACCAATTCCACGTATCTGACCTAGACACGTAAACCCATCATATTAAACCAAGAACAAACCCCGGGTACCGATTTTCGTGCCTGATTTTAGACGCACAAAAGTCGTTACAAACGTCCGCGCGCGAATTATTAAATTGCGTAATTACGTTCGCTGCCCGTTCCAATTAACATTGAGACCCAACCTCAACCAGTTTTGACCAACCCAGACCACGATGATATTATACACTGAGCCTACTACACCAAGGACCCTTGTCCAACCAAATTTAGACTCCCGGTTTTTAATTAAATTAAATTAGAAACGCCGTTACATTAATTATGAATTAATTAATGTGGAGACCTAACCTAGATGAAATTGGACCCAAATTCAACCCAAACCCACATCCACACCCCCAAGCCTCATACAAAACACCCAACACCATCATCGACCAATGAGGAACACCAAACATGGTGTTTGCTTGCATTAAATCCCAAATCCTAGTTATTGTGCAAATACCAATTTATTCAGGGGCTAAATTGCAAAAATTGCAATGTGGTGTCCCCCTCTCATTGGCCCAAACCATCATGGAGAAAAGTAATGGTCATGACCAATCATGAGCATTAAATTCCCCCCCCCCCATTTCATGTCCTTACATCACCTTTAGGGGAACCCATCTTGACCCTACAATTTAAATGGCCTATTCCTAGCCCTCCACTCATCTTGATGGACAACCCCACTCCCCAAAAATTTTTGTCCAGCCGGCCCTAATCCCTAGGCAGCCCCCCCTCACTCTCTCTCCTACATATAGTTGTTATTTACTCATTAAATGAACAAAACCCAAACAAATATCAAAAATCCCAACCAAACCCATCACCAGCCGGCCCCAACTCCCTCATCCCCGAGCTCCACCACCGCCACCAGCCTCCACCGACCGCCGCCATACTTCACGACCACCGTCGCCAGTCCCCACCCCACCTGCCACCAGAAACTCCGGCCCCCACGACGCCGGAGCAGCCCGCACGATCGCAAGCACTGAACTCGGCTCCCACAGCCCGCTCAGTGTAGCCGACGACCCCGCTGGCCCGTGCTCCGCCACCCCTACACCTCCCGCCACCAAAATCCGCCGAGCTCTTCCCCGGCCAGTCCCCTTCCTCCCCGCCGAGCCTCACCGCCGATCGACGTCCCAGCCACCTGAAATCTCCCCCGCAGCGCCAAGACCTCAGAACTGCGGCTGCCGTTGCCGACCTCCCCGTACGACGCCGGAGCGCCGCCCGGCCATCCCCGCCGGCGACGAACCACCACCTGACTCCCCTCGACCCGAGCGTCGCCTAGGTACAATATTTTATGTACAATTTTCAGTATTTATACGAGTATTCTAGTATGCATTAAGTATATACGTTATATATATATATATTTCATAATTCAAATTAGTATATATATACCTATAGTTTAGTATAAATACAGTATTTTAATTTATTATATGTGGTATTTTGTATATGTGTTATATACTGAAATATATGTATATGCCCATTATATACAATAGTTTTGTATTTAAAATACTTTAAATGTATTAATAACTAAATGTGTATATGTATACATATATATATATATAGTATTTTGTATAGTATTTATATATGTATTTTTTCCGTATAAATATAGTATACTATATATAATACACTGTATTTTGTACTTTTAATATATAAGAGCTATTATGTATATGTAGAAAATGTACAATATTTTGTATTTCAATACCTTGTATGCATTAAATAGCTATTATGTATATGTATTCACATATAATAACTATAAATATATATCCATATATATATTGTGTATTTTGGTATTTAGAGTATTATATAAATATAAATATATTAATATAAATAGATAAGTATATACATATACTTGTGTATTAACGTACGTTAGTTATATGTGAGTTCACTTTCCAGTTTTGTACAAATAAATAAAATATGTATAGACCTGTTACGTATAGGGTATTATTTTGCTTATATAAATATATCTAATGCTAAAGTAATTAATTAACATATATGGAAGAATTATGTTCAAATATATAGAAATATGTGTATTTTCACCTATGTACAAATTAATTATCTAAATATAGATATATGAATCAGTATATAATTTATGGTATTGCCAGCTAGGTACAGATATTTAATACATGTATTATTGTTAAATAATACATAAATACTATTTTTTTGTTGTTGTACTACTAAAACATATATATATTATTTTAATATATTTAAGTATGATTTAGTGTATATATATAAATACTGGTATTAGCTATATATATATATACAGTTCCGACCCTTGTCAGCTGTAGATACAAACCGTGTGTCTTAGTCGTGCTATTGTAGGACTAATTTGGGTCATTACTATATCCTATATAGGATTGCTGGACACTACTACCGAGGCATCAGGAGCAGGGCTTTGGATTTCGCAGCTACCCGGGACAGGCAAGTATACCTTGCTAGATTACTGCTTTAAATTTAAATGTTGAATATTTCAAATATACATGAACTGTGCGCGTCCGAGAATGACTCGGGTGCGGTCGACATTGCGTCGATGAGTAGTGTACTAGACCTAGATGCTAGCTGACTCACCTTCGACTGTGAGGATATTTTGATATCTTCCTTGACCATGACACTATACACGTATCGCGATGGTACATTCATATTGGGATGCGGGTCCGCGTACCCGATTCGCTATCGGTACGTACGACATGCATCACGGACTAGCATGTATTCTAGAGTAATATAGTTAATTGAGACTTGACATCTAGATACGGTACACTCAAGTCGTGTATTCGACTTGCGTATCTACATTGGGCGGGGAGGACAATTGATGGACGTATGGGATACACCCATCGGACTCCGTAGTATCCAGAGGAGCCACGGATCCGATGATTTCCTTTATTCAGATACCCCACTCTTCGGAGTGGTACGGATGTATATATCATTGCAGATACCACGTCCCTTAGAGTGTTGGACGTTACTTACAGATACCTCATTCTTCGGAATGATGGATGTTGCAGATACCACACTCTAGAGGACGTTGGATGTTATGCCTACACCTACTTATACGTTCCGAGGTTGTCCTTACATGGCATTCACTTAGATGGTTAGCACACCCCTCTTTACTTTTATTTCAGTATTATATCTAGCATGCATATTATATCTTGTTACGTCCCTCTGAGGACCTGGTTATCTTCCAGATCTAGACGAGGCCTATTATCCCACAGTTTACGGGCCAGGTGTGGAGACGAGGTTTGTCCTCGACGAGGAGCTAGAGGTACTTCCATCAGAGTATCCCTGATCAGGCCTTCCGCCTATGACTGGAGCTCCTTACCTAGTTAGATGTTGTTCCAGTCTCTCCTTATCTGTACTTTTATTTCAGACATTCTGTACTTTATTTTAGTCTTTCAGTACATTGTAGTGGGTTTATTCCCACCAGACTTATTTCAGTTGTACTATGTCATTCGTCTATGTCCTTATATTCCAGTCTTTCTTTCAGTATTATACTTGTTGTTTGTGGATGAGATTAGACATTGACTGTTGTTGATTAGACTTGTTAGATTTAGGACAGCGTAGCACGCTTCACCGGGATCCATTAAATTGGGGTATCCTCGGAGACGTGTCAGCTGGCCAATGCCACGTGGCCTGGTTCCATAATATTTTGGGACTGGGGCGTGACATGGTTTTAGTGGTGGCCCATGCAGGTCTGAAACACCAAACATCTATCGCTTGTGGTATGGTAACATGTCCAGCGAGCCTGCAATAGGATAGAAATTATTAGGTCTCATCCACCTTGATCATCGCCTTTGAACCTCTTTCGTATCTAATTATTTGAATATCTGCATCCTGTTTGATTCCGTACTCTTTTAATGAAGTTCCATCTTTTACAGCAAGATGAACTTGCGTAGCGACCGCGAGGCATACGGTGCCGTAGTGCCATCCACCACCCCACCGAGGGAGGAGACAACCCAGGGACCACCCGAAGAGCAGCCTCAGCCACAGGCACCGGTGATCCCCCAGGCCCCAATGATATATTGGCACCAGACTTCTTCTGACGATCCGACACAGCAGCATGAGGGTCAAACTTCTCAGACTATCCCGATGCAGCACTTTGAGGGCCAGACTTCGAGGACTACGCCGATATCGCAGACCGAGAGGCCGACGTCTCAGGAGACACCTGCAACACAACCAGAGGATTCACCTCCACCCTTACCACCCCAGATGCCACATCCAGAGGAACAGTCGCAGATGTTCCAGTTCCACCAGACTATGATACAAGCGCAGTGGCATCAGACCGAGACTTTGAGACGGAGCTTGATGGCAGATCTAGAGAATGCTAGGAGGTTCCATCATGGTCTAACGTATGAGCTACAGAGGTACACTACCACCCAGGCGAGGATCTCTTACGAGAAGGTTCTGTCAGAGACTAGGATCCAAGAGGCTATTAGCAGAGGATCGAGGCATTCCAGTGTAGCTACACCAGCTCAGGCACAACCGGGAGTAGGAGGATCGATCCGGCATCCAGGAGTACAGTCGCAACAGAGGGTTGTGCCGTATCCGCATAGAAAGATGCCGACATGTCACTATTGCAAGAAGAAGGGACATATTCAGAAAGATTGCAGAAAAAGGTCAGGACAGTGTTTTAGGTGTGGATCAAACCAGCATCAGGCTCAGGAGTGTCCCTAGTACGTCAATAGGGCCAAACAGATAGTGCAAGGCCAGCTCCACCAGTCCTAGGTATGTTCGTTGCATTGCTTGAAAATTTATAGATTATTATGTGTCTATTGATGAAGTATAATAGGGTGACACAACTTTAAGACTTGCATAAGAAGATAGTGTTTATTCAGACGGTAGAAATTATAGGCCCAAATCCCTATTGGGTCGACTAGCGACTGAGATAAGGAGTGAGTATGACAACTGTAGAGATTGTAAAAATCTTAATTTTGTCCTTGTTTGGTTTTATGAACTTAAATTATTTTTGTACCTCCTTTCACCAAAAATCTAGCGTACTTATACTACCTCGCCTTATGTTGCTGTTACAGCCTAGCTTTGCAAGCTCAGTCTTTTATCAAGCTTGTTCACGACATATGTATTATTGGACGCGTACACTAATACATTTCAGAATCAGAGTACTACGGTCTGATCAACCATAGTGCGCTTGGTTCGCCCTTCGTATAACTATTTTACGTGGATTGAGATATATAGTGAAGAGTACGAATGTACTTGCCCTCTAGATATGCTTGAGCATATCGTATCCGTTACATAACTGTACTGATACGAGCAAGTGAAAAGGAATTACCAAAATAGGATTTTAATCCACAACTGCCTTGACAATTCCCATTGAATTCTTTGGAACGCCTTGATCCCCATACTTCTAATCTATTAGCTCCCCCTTGAACTCCTTATTATTGTTTTCCGTTTTCCCTTGTTCCGGAAAGACGAAACCTCGTGCTTAGCATAAGTTAATACACAGATAGTATTAGATGTACCCTATGGGTCGAATACCTTATTTGACGATTATTTTGTAACCAAGGGCATATCCCATGTAATATTTGGGTTAAAACTTTTTGAGGATTGAGTAACAGGATTAAGTAAAAGTGGGGGAATAAGATTCCTGAAATATAAGAGCCTTATGTGATAAAGGGTAGACCCTAAGTTGGGTAGTAGTGGCATTGTCAACTCAAGAGAAACTCCTCTTAGTTGGGATCGAGAAAGATTGGATGTAGAGGTTCGAGTCATTTTAAATTTTAAGAAATTTTCGAAGGAAGGATTAAAATTTAACTATCTCAAAGATATCGCGATTTACTTGCCCTAGGTATGTAAAGGGAGAACAGATTATGCCTTATTTTAAGTTCGAGGACGGGACTTTGAGATGTGGAGATCGTCTCTATGTTCCGAATGGAGAGCTACGCCAGGAGCTGATGATGGAGGCCCACAGTTCGACCTATTCTATTCATCCGGGAGGCACGAAGATGTACCGAGACCTGAGGCAGTACTACTGGTGGCACGAGATGAAGAGAGAGATAGCCCGCTTCGTGGCTAAGTGTCTGGTGTGTCAGCAAGTCAAGGCTGAACATCAGAGGTCTGCCGGATTACTTCAACCGCTTCCGATACCGGAGTGGAAATGGGAGCACATCGCCATGGACTTCGTCACGGGTTTCCCGAGGAGTCCTAGTGGACGAAATACCGTATGGGAAATCGTAGATAGACTCACCTAGTCTGCCCACTTTTTACCCTTCAGAGTAGGGCAATCTACGGAAGTCTTGGCAGACATGTACATGAGGGAGATTGTACGATTGCATGGAGTGCCAGTCAGTATCGTGTCTGACCGGGATACGAGGTTTACATCATACTTTTGGAGGAGTATGCAAGAGAGTCTTGGTACCCGCTTTAAGTTCAGTACTTTGTACCACCCGCAGACAGATGGACAATCCAAGCGCACCATTCGGACGCTGGAGGATATGTTGAGGGCTTGCATGCTTGACTTCAACGGTTTATGGGAGGACCACTTGCACTTGGTCGAATTTTCCTACAACAATAGCTATCAGGCGAGCATTCAGATGGCTCCCTATGAGGCATTATATGGTAGGAAATATCGTTCCCCCGTATGCTGGAGCGACGTAGGCGAGAGGCAGATTCTAGGACCAGAGTTGATCGTCCATACAGTGGAGAAGGTGAAGAAGATCCAGGGGCACCTACGAGCAGCAGGACAGGCAGAAGCATTGGGCTAATGCGCATCGACGACCCCTAGAGTTCCAGGTTGGAGAACATGTGTTCCTGAATATTTCTCCTACCAGAGGAACCATCAGATTTGGAGGCAGAGGGAAGCTGAGTCCGAGGTACATCGGACCCTTCGATGTGCTAGAGCGCGTCGGAGAAGTTGCTTACAGTTTGGCCTTGCCACAGACACTGGGAGGAGTTCACGACGTCTTCCATGTATCTCAGCTGAGGAGATACATACCGGATCCGAGTCATGTGCTTGACCACTCGGAGATCACCGTTGGTCCCAGCTTGTCATACCAGGAGGAGCCAGTAGAGATCCTAGACCGAAGCGAGAAGGTACTGCGAGGCCAGACTATCCCTCTAGTTCGTGTCGCATGGAGACATCACGCACCAGGTGAATCAACCTGGGAACGAGAGGACGATATGCGGCAACGGTTTCCCCATCTTTTCGAAGGCCTAGGTATGTGTTAGTACTTATTTCATTCAACAGTTATTCTATATGTCTGTTTTTAATTTCGAGGACGAAATGCTCTAAGGAGGGTATGTTGTAAACCCCCTCGACCAGAAATTAGGGTTTTCTAGTTTAATTAGCCTAATTAGGGTTTACCAGATTTAATTAAGATTTAAATATTAGTATTATAATACTTGTGTAATGATTGATTCTCTTAGGATACCCCTTTATCTGTTGCCCTAAAACCAATTCCACGTATCTGACCTAGACACGTAAACCCATCATATTAAACCAGGAACAAACCCCGGGTACCGATTTTCGTGCCTGATTTTAGACGCACAAAAGTCGTTACAAACGTCCGCGCGCGAATTATTAAATTACGTAATTACGTTCGCTGCCCGTTCCAATTAACATTGAGACCCAACCTCAACCAGTTTTGACCAACCCAGACCACGATGATATTATACACTGAGCCTACTACACCAAGGACCCTTGTCCAACCAAATTTAGACTCCCGGTTTTTAATTAAATTAAATTAGAAATGCCGTTACATTAATTATGAATAATTAATGTGGAGACCTAACCTAGATGAAATTGGACCCAAATTCAACCCAAACCCACATCCACACCCCCAAGCCTCATACAAAACACCCAACACCATCATCGACCAATGAGGAACACCAAACATGGTGTTTGCTTGCATTAAATCCCAAATCCTAGTTATTGTGCAAATACCAATTTATTCAGGGGCTAAATTGCAAAAATTGTAATGTGGTGTCCCCCTCTCATTGGCCCAAACCATCATGGAGAAAAGTAATGGTCATGACCAATCATGAGCATTAAATTTCCCCCCCATTTCATGTCCTTACATCACCTTTAGGGGAACCCATCTTGACCCTACAATTTAAATGGCCTATTCCTAGCCCTCCACTCATCTTGATGGACAACCCCACTCCCCAAAAATTTTTGTCCAGCCGGTCCTAATCCCTAGGCAGCCCCCCTCACTCTCTCTCCTACATATAGTTGTTATTTACTCATTAAATGAACAAAACCCAAACAAATATCAAAAATCCCAACCAAACCCATCACCAGTCGGCCCCAACTCCCTCATCCCCGAGCTCCACCACCGCCACCAGCCTCCACCGACCGCCGCCATACTTCACGACCACCGTCGCCAGTCCCCACCCCACCTGCCACCAGAAACTCCGGCCCCCACGACGCTGGAGCAGCCCGCACGACCGCCAGCACTGAACTCGGCTCCCACAGCCCGCTCAGTGTAGCCGACGACCCCGCTGGCCCGTGCTCCGCCACCCCTACACCTCCGGCCACCAAAATCCGCCGAACTCTTCCCCGGCCAGTCCCCTTCCTCCCCGCCGAGCCTCACTGCCGATCGACGTCCCAGCCACCTGAAATCTCCCCCGCAGCGCCAAGACCTCAGAACTGCGGCTGCCGTTGCCGACCTCCCCGCACGACGCCGGAGCGCCGCCCGGCCATCCCCGCCGGCGACGAACCACCACCTGACTCCCCTCGACCCGAGCGTCGCCTAGGTACAATATTTTATGTACAATTTTCAGTATTTATACGAGTATTCTAGTATGCATTAAGTATATACGTTATATATATATATATTTCAGAATTCAAATTAGTATATATATACCTATAGTTTAGTATAAATACAGTATTTTAATTTATTATATGTGGTATTTTGTATATGTGTTATATACTGAAATATATGTATATGCCCATTATATACAATAGTTTTGTATTTAAAATACTTTAAATGTATTAATAACTAAATGTGTATATGTATACATATATATATATATATATATAGTATTTTGTATAGTATTTATATATGTATTTTTTCCGTATAAATATAGTATACTATATATAATACACTGTATTTTGTACTTTTAATATATAAGAGCTATTATGTATATGTAGAAAATGTACAATATTTTGTATTTCAATACCTTGTATGCATTAAATAGCTATTATGTATATGTATTCACATATAATAACTATAAATATATATCCATATATATATTGTGTATTTTGGTATTTAGAGTATTATATAAATATAAATATATATATATAAATAGATAAGTATATACATATACTTGTGTATTAACGTACGTTAGTTATATGTGAGTTCACTTTCCAGTTTTGTACAAATAAATAAAATATGTATAGACCTGTTACGTATAGGGTATTATTTTGCTTATATAAATATATCTAATGCTAAAGTAATTAATTAACATATATGGAAGAATTATGTTCAAATATATAGAAATATGTGTATTTTCACCTATGTACAAATTAATTATCTAAATATAGATATATGAATCAGTATATAATTTATGGTATTGCCAGCTAGGTACAGATATTTAATACATGTATTATTGTTAAATAATACATAAATACTATTTTTTTGTTGTTGTACTACTAAAACATATATATATTATTTTAATATATTTAAGTATGATTTAGTGTATATATATAAATACTGGTATTAGCTATATATATATACAGTTCCGACCCTTGTCAGCTGTAGATACAAACCGTGTGTCTTAGTCGTGCTATTGTAGCGACTAATTTGGGTCATTACTATATCCTATATAGGATTGCTGGACACTACTACCGAGGCATCAGGAGCAGGGCTTTGGATTTCGCAGCTACCCGGGACAGGCAAGTATACCTTGCTAGATTACTGCTTTAAATTTAAATGTTGAATATTTTAAATATACATAAACTGTGCGCGTCCGAGAATGACTCGGGTGCGGTCGACATTGCGTCGATGAGTAGTGTACTAGACCTAGATGCTAGCTGACTCACCTTCGACTGTGAGGATATTTTGATATCTTCCTTGACCATGACACTATACACGTATCGCGATGGTACATTCATATTGGGATGCGGGTCCGTGTACCCGATTCGCTATCGGTACGTACGACATGCATCACGGACTAGCATGTATTCTAGAGTAATATAGTTAATTGAGACTTGATATCTAGATACGGTACACTCAAGTCGTGTATTCGACTTGCGTATCTACATTGGGCGGGGAGGACAATTGATGGACGTATGGGATACACCCATCGTACTCCGTAGTATCCAGAGGAGCCACGGATCCGATGATTTCCTTTATTCAGATACCCCACTCTTCGGAGTGGTACGGATGTATATATCATTGCAGATACCACGTCCCTTAGAGTGTTGGACGTTACTTACAGATACCTCATTCTTCGGAATGATGGATGTTGCAGATACCACACTCTAGAGGACGTTGGATGTTATGCCTACACCTACTTATACGTTCCGAGGTTGTCCTTACATGGCATTCACTTAGATGGTTAGCACACCCCTCTTTACTTTTATTTCAGTATTATATCTAGCATGCATATTGTATCTTGTTACGTCCCTCTGAGGACCTGGTTATCTTCCAGATCTAGACGAGGCCTATTATCCCACAGTTTACGGGCCAGGTGTGGAGACGAGGTTTGTCCTCGACGAGGAGCTAGAGGTACTTCCATCAGAGTATCCCTGATCAGGCCTTCCGCCTATGACTGGAGCTCCTTACCTAGTTAGATGTTGTTCCAGTCTCTCCTTATCTGTACTTTTATTTCAGACATTCTGTACTTTATTTTAGTCTTTCAGTACATTGTAGTGGGTTTATTCCCACCAGACTTATTTCAGTTGTACTATGTCATTCGTCTATGTCCTTATATTCCAGTCTTTCTTTCAGTATTATACTTGTTGTTTGTGGATGAGATTAGACATTGACTGTTGTTGATTAGACTTGTTAGATTTAGGACAGCGTAGCACGCTTCGCCGGGATCCATTAAATTGGGGTATCCTCGGAGACGTGTCAGCTGGCCAATGCCACGTGGCCTGGTTCCATAATATTTTGGGACTGGGGCGTGACATGGTTTTAGTGGTGGCCCATGCAGGTCTGAAACACCAAACATCTATCGCTTGTGGTATGGTAACATGTCCAGCGAGCCTGCAATAGGATAGAAATTATTAGGTCTCATCCACCTTGATCATCGCCTTTGAACCTCTTTCGTATCTAATTATTTGAATATCTGCATCCTGTTTGATTCCGTACTCTTTTAATGAAGTTCCATCTTTTACAGCAAGATGAACTTGCGTAGCGACCGCGAGGCATACGGTGCCGTAGTGCCATCCACCACCCCACCGAGGGAGGAGACAACCCAGGGACCACCCGAAGAGCAGCCTCAGCCACAGGCACCGGTGATCCCCCAGGCCCCAATGATATATTGGCACCAGACTTCTTCTGACGATCCGACACAGCAGCATGAGGGTCAAACTTCTCAGACTATCCCGATGCAGCACTTTGAGGGCCAGACTTCGAGGACTACGCCGATATCGCAGACCGAGAGGCCGACGTCTCAGGAGACACCTGCAACACAACCAGAGGATTCACCTCCACCCTTACCACCCCAGATGCCACATCCAGAGGAACAGTCGCAGATGTTCCAGTTCCACCAGACTATGATACAAGCGCAGTGGCATCAGACCGAGACTTTGAGACGGAGCTTGATGGCAGATCTAGAGAATGCCAGGAGGTTCCATCATGGTCTAACGTATGAGCTACAGAGGTACACTACCACCCAGGCGAGGATCTCTTACGAGAAGGTTCTGTCAGAGACTAGGATCCAAGAGGCTATTAGCAGAGGATCGAGGCATTCCAGTGTAGCTACACCAGCTCAGGCACAACCGGGAGTAGGAGGATCGATCCGGCATCCAGGAGTACAGTCGCAACAGAGGGTTGTGCCGTATCCGCATAGAAAGATGCCGACATGTCACTATTGCAAGAAGAAGGGACATATTCAGAAAGATTGCAGAAAAAGGTCAGGACAGTGTTTTAGGTGTGGATCAAACCAGCATCAGGCTCAGGAGTGTCCCCAGTACGTCAATAGGGCCAAACAGATAGTGCAAGGCCAGCTCCACCAGTCCTAGGTATGTTCGTTGCATTGCTTGAAAATTTATAGATTATTATGTGTCTATTGATGAAGTATAATAGGGTGACACAACTTTAAGACTTGCATAAGAAGATAGTGTTTATTCAGACGGTAGAAATTATAGGCCCAAATCCCTATTGGGTCGACTAGCGACTGAGATAAGGAGTGAGTATGACAACTGTAGAGATTGTAAAAATCTTAATTTTGTCCTTGTTTGGTTTTATGAACTTAAATTATTTTTGTACCTCCTTTCACCAAAAATCTAGCGTACTTATACTACCTCGCCTTATGTTGCTGTTACAGCCTAGCTTTGCAAGCTCAGTCTTGGGACGATGTTGTCGTATTCCTTTGTCTTGGGACGATGTTGGAGAGAGAGTTTTGCTTGGGCCAGAGATGGTTGTGGATGCAGCGGAGAATGTTCAGTTGATCAGAGACAGACTTCGAGTGGCGCAGGACAGACAGCGGCATTGGGCCGATAGCCATCGAAGACCTTTGGAGTTTGAGGTATAGTTTAGATTTTGTTTGTGCTTGTTCTTGTTTGTTAGATTAAGTTCTTAAGATGGTATTTTATTCTAGGTGGGTGGTTTGGTGTTTCTGAGGATTTCTCCGACACGAGGCACGATTCGCTTCGGTGGAGGCGGAAAGCTTAGTCCGCGATTCATCGGACCTTTCACTATTCTAGAGAGGGTCGGTGCAGTTGCTTATAGACTAGACTTGCCACCTGCATTGGAGGGAGTGCAAAATGTGTTTCATGTGTCGCAGTTGAGACGATACGTGGCAGATCCTAGTCATGTATTGGATCACTCAGAGATAGAGGTGGGCCCTACTCTTAGCTATCCAGAGCAGCCAGTTGAGATTCTGGATCGGAGAGAGAAGGTGCTGAGGAACCAGACTATTCCTTTGGTACGCGTCGCATGGAGGCATCACTCTCCGGGGGAGTCTACCTGGGAGAGAGAGGATGACATGCGAGAGCGTTATCCATATTTGTGTTGTACCTTGAGGTATGTTCTGTTCATTGTTATGTTTTGTTCATTAGTTAGTTGTGATTCTTTAGTTCTGTTCTGTGATTTTTTGGGGGGGTAGTTTTCGTCTTTGAATTTCGAGGACGAAATTATTTTAAGGAGGGTAGACTTGTCACTACCACATTTTAGGAAAAAGGGTATTTTAGTAATTTCCTATTTAAATAAATATTGTGCATGGTAAATAATTTTGTTGTATTATTTAATTGTTGTTGGATGTTATTTAATTATTTTGGACTTATTTTAGTAGACCCAACTAGTGTAGTTTGGACCCATGGACCAACATAAATTAAATAGTTAGATTTGGCCCATTTAGAAAGCCCATAGTTAAGGAGATGGATTAAATTAATTAAATAATTAGACTAGAAGCTTCCTTCCTTAATTATTTCTTCATGAGAGGCCCCAAGGGGTACATTGGACATTTTACAATTGCTTGGGAGAGGGGCAAGGCCGGCCTATTAAAAGAGGGGGGAAATTTCTCTCTCCTCTCATTCTTATTCCAAATCTAGATCTAGAATTTCTCACTCCCAAATTCCCTCCATTCCCATTCCAATTCCCTACCAAATTCATCCCAAATTCTTCCCAATTCACCATTAGAAAGTTGAGAAGCAAGGATCTAGAAGGAGGAAGCAAGGATCTAGAAAGAGGAGCAAGGATCTACAATTTGGAAGCAAGTTCATCTCAATTGGAGGTTTTATTGGGAATCCATCTTCCAATAGGTATAATTTAGTTTTTTCCATTAAAATAACTTCTAAATCTGAGATTTAATCATGTAAAATCAACCCATATGTATGTACTACCCATAGGACTTTGTTTTATGTTCATAGGAGACCCATGGAGAAAGTTATGGTGTTTTTTGTGTCAATTTTGTTGGAATTCCGAATTTACATTTTGTTGTGTGTGTCAATTGATCCTATAGATCAATTGGACATGTGCTTATGTGTTTGGGACTTGTGTCGTATCCATATTTGGGTACATGTGGTTCGTATCCCAACTATTTGGTGATACGTGTCATTTTGGGGGTTTTTCCTCCGATACGGGACTTTGAACATGTCGTATTTTGACACGGACACATAGGTCTACTTTTGACACTTTGATTTGTTCATAAATATTAATTATGACTTGTTTGTGTCCTTCGGGGTGCAATTGGTTGTGTGTTGGACTCGTGTCACATGTGTATCCTAGATCTAGTGGGATACGGTGTGAAACTTTCCAATTTGGTGTATTTATGTGTAGATCTAATTAATTATGCTTTAAATTCTTTATTTATAATTAGTAAATATATATAGATATTATATATTATTTTAGTGTATTTATTATGATATTTATTGTAGCATAGATCTATAGATATTTCTATGTGTTCTAATGTGGTGTATAAATATATGTATGTAGCTTTCTTGCATGCAATTATATATGTACTCATAAATTATACATAAATGTTTTATAAAATATATTTATGTGTTTAAATGTGTAATTATATTATTTATAATTATTATATATTTAATTGTTAATTTAATGAATGTATTTTTATGTGTGCTTCTAGCCATGTAAAATACGTACATTAATATGTGCATTGTGTTTTGTAACTAATAGTATTTAATTGTATTACTAGTATACTTTGTGTGGGTACCAATTGGGATCTAATTTTGATTCCTAAATTGTTGTATTTTATTTTCTATATTATTTTATATAGAGGTCTTGTGAGGTTGACCTTAGTTTGACCATGTTTGACTTTAGAGTTGACCATAGTTGACTTTTGACTTAGAATTTATTTATTGACCTAGGAGTTGACTAGTTTGACTTGTTCTCTTTCCGGGACCTTGTATTAATGTGGTATTCTATATCTAGGTCTTCGAGGTACCGAGTCAGACATCTGTGAGACTGTTCTTTGGACTTCAGGCGAGTACATTCTTTGATAGTTTCTCATTTATGATATCCTCTATGTTCGTTGTATCTAGTGTAGATATACATGTTTCTCTCGACACTATGGTTACACGGATTGGTATATCCGGATCTCGTCATGAGATGTTATTCCTTGTTATATGGTGTATATGGTGCAAGTATTGTTTCATTGGTTATCTTGTACATGTACAGATACCGATTTTCGGGAGGAGTCGCTCTCTTCTTGGAGAATCTAGTGCCATAGCATACCGTGGTTGGATCTATTATACCAGTTGGGGGTGGGGAGTATTAGTATAGATATGTGATCAAATCCCTATTGAATAAAGTATTGGTAAGCGAATAGTGTTGATCATGCACCGCACGTATGATTAGCCAGGCCGCATTGTATCTTGCCCAAGCCGATCACATGTTAAGCTAGTACTCACACACTTAGTCATTAGTATTATTGTTTCATTGGCATATTGTTCATTATTGTATTTCTTTCCAGTATTTCCTTATTGTCTATATATCTCTTGTATCTATTTTGTGCATCTTGTTTATCCATAGCTATTTACTGTTACATAGTTTTTATCATAGATTAGAACTGCTGTTAGAGATGTACTCTGCTCCTTTCCTGACTGGATATATTTTTTCAGATGACACTGAGGAGTACCCTACCTATTATGGACCCCAGGATGTTGTGGGTTTAGATTATGAGACCCTGGCTCAAGAGGGACTTATCCCAACTGAGACAGTTGACCCTGGAGTTGTAGCTTTGTAGTATTGTAGTATTCTTTTGTACTGGATTTGTCTCCAGCTCATTTTGTTGTTCTTCAGACTCATTGATGTATCATTTTAAACTCATGAGTTGTATGGTGACTATTCTATTCTTATCTGATTCGTGCTCATTCTATCTTAGTTCTGTGATTGAGTATACTATCATTATTGGTGGTTCATTATATTAGATAGATTATCTAGACAGCGTTCTACCGCCGATTCTGCGGCGTAGGCTGGGCGTTGTTTCCGACTAGTACCCTTACCCCGGGTGCGGGTCGTGACAATTTCATGTATCGTTCCTACAATAGTCAAATAAAACTAAATATTTTTGTGACAATCGCAAAACTTATTTATCGTATATTGTCGAAGACATACCAGAAGAATATTCGTTGGACAATCACAAAATCAGAATTTTTTTCCACTTGGGACCACAACTAGCAAATTCCAAAGTTAGGTTTAGATTTTTGGACTTGAGAGAATGAGAGATTTATTCGTGTGAGGCTGAAAAACAAAGAAGAGAAATGAGTTTTACTTATATAGGTTGGTGTGGGCTAGCCCTAAGTAACTTTGAGGAGTAACAAACTTATAATTTAAAAAAAAAATCAATGGACTAGTGCTTAGTAAATTGTGTAGTGCCCTTGTTCACAGCCAAAACTTCGGGTCTGTTTGGTTCCGACTTATAACTCAGCTTTTTGGGTTATAATGTTAAAGTTGACAAAAATTGTGTTTAGACTGGAACACTTGAAAAAGGGATTTCATAAACGGATTTTTTCGTTTAAAGTAATAATTTATTAAATAATTATAAGAAACGGGATAAGTTGGGGGAAATTTCATTTGGGGGGACCACTCGCCAATTCAGTTGGCGAGGTGCTGAGTTGGCGAGCATCTCGCCAACTGATTTGGCGGGGCGCCCTCCACTACGTCTGTAGGCCAGCGCATAGCAACTGGAAATACTC
This sequence comes from Iris macrosiphon, assembly GCA_036927795.1. NCBI lineage: Eukaryota > Viridiplantae > Streptophyta > Magnoliopsida > Asparagales > Iridaceae > Iris > Iris macrosiphon. The sequence continues at coordinate 124,553,181 of JAYESA010000008.1, read as the reverse complement.
CAACATCACTGAGAATGCTGGTAACAGGCCTACCAATATAAAAGTGCTCGTAGGACCAGAACTATAAAACAAAAAAATGACATTAGTACAAACATAATTTGCGTATAAAATTATTCTAACTTTTTAAGGTCTTTAATTCATACCTGTATCAGTGAAATACATCCACAAATACTCTTGCGATTGGATCTGACAAATTCTGTCAGATTGGCGTACAAAAATGCAAGAGTAGCAACTCCCCACGCATGCTCAGTAGGTTTGGTCAGATCATCCAAGAATGGTAAAAGCTGCACATTTACCATATTTTCCGATGCATCGGGAAATAGAATTGCACCACATAAACAGAGCAGATACGCTCTAGTGCAACGAATGACCTGGATTTATTAAGTGTTATATAGAATTGCACCACTAAATTAAGTAATAAACAAATTTACTAAAAAAAATACATACCCGATTTTCATCTACATCAACCACCCCATCAATAGTTTGATGTAGGTCTATAAAGTTGCCACAGAGCCATGAAAATTTCACATAATTGTCGTCTTTTAGACCTGAAGGAGGGCTAACACCAAGATAACTCCGGATCAGATCAGATCCCTTTAAGTGCGGATCAAAATATATAGCGTTACCTTTAATAAGTAACCCTAGTATATTTGCCACATCAAAAAGGGTGATCGTCATCTCGCCGAATGGGAGTTGAAAAGTGCTGCGTTCTGGCCACCAACGCTCCGCAAGGCTTACAACTAAATGAAGATCGTGAATTAAATATCTAACACGATCTATATAGTGGAATCCAAAGGATTCCACCAAAGCCTTTTGAGCTGGATTAAGCTCCCACGTACGATAATTCCTTTCACACCGCCAATGTACGTGGATCCGGGTTCGTAAAGCATTATCATGGTCGTATAACTATAAAAAATATATGCATTAATAAAGTAAACATAGGCATTATAAAAAACATATACATTAATAAAGTTGACAACTTGTAATTTCAAAAATTACCTCGCCAGTAAATATCTGACTAGAAATGTGCTCTTCACGTTGCTTAATAATAAGCGCGGTAGTCGGTCCGCCAGGAATACGACCGTCATTGCGGGTAGCCATCGCCAGTAAATATCAAGAGGAGGAGAATGTGGTGTGAGGAGTGTTGGGTGGAGGGGTGTTTATAGCAATAGAATATAGCCGTTGGCCAACGGCTAAAAAGCCAACGGTGCATGGCTCGGCAACTGAGTTGGCGAGCGGCCCCTCGAGGAGGGCGCCCCGCCAACTCAGTTGGCGAGATGCTCGCCAACTCAGCACCTCGCCAACTGAGTTGGCGAGTGGTCCCCCCAAATACAATTTACTCCAACTTATCCCGTTTCTTATAATTATTTAATAAATTATTACTTTAAACGAAAAAATCCGTTTCATAAATCAATGTACAGAAAGCAGAGCTTAAACTCTACTTTCCAAAAGGAGCTTTTAGTTCTTTCCTGAAATGTGTGTTGCCAAATCTGCGGGCCCCACCCCCATCTCTCTCTCTCTCTCTCTCTCTCTCTCTGGAGAAACCCTCCGCTCCTCCCTCTCCCTCTTCCTCTCCGATCTCTGGGCCACCTGCTCCCCCAGCTCGTTGAGGCGCTCCATCCCCGTGAACGACGTCGACTGCAGCGCTGCGTCTCCGTGGACGTCGAGACGAGGAAATCACAACCGCGGACGTCGTCGATCGTGGACGTCGTCTACCGGAGCGCTGCGTCTCCTTGGACGTCGACGACGAGGAACTCACAACCGTGGACGTTGTTGACGACCTCGACCATGGCGTCCTCTTCGACTTAGGGTTAGGGTTAGAGTGGAGGCGGTCGATGCGCTCCATCTCCAGCCGAGCATGAGAGGCGGTGGAGGCGGGAGCGGACGACGGAGGCGTTGATGGTGACGACAAGGGCGTATGCGCGGGGGACGACAAGGGCGACTTCTCCACCAACCCTCGCCGCCGCCGACGGAGCCGGTCTAGACCTCCTCGTGCTCGAGCTTCACAGGGAGCTTCCTCCTCCACGGCCGGCCCAGCAACGTCGTGGTCGTCCTCCCCCTATTGTTACTGTCGAGGACTGGGTCAGACACAGCAGAACACAGTGTGTGGGAACACAGAAAACATATGTACACTTGTGTCGAGGGCAACGTCTAGGGCCAAAGGTTGAGGTCGACGCCTAGGGCCAGCGGCCGGACTAACTTAGACCGGATGTGTCGGACACGAATTGAGTATACATGATACAAATGTTTTGTTGGACAGAGAAAAAATCTGGTGGGAACACAGAATGGACACTAACATATTATTTTAATACAAATATTTTGTAAAATTATAATAAAAATGTTTTCACAAAATATTTTACTAAGCAGAATTTAGAACTTTTATTTCTTAAAACTATTTTTCAGATGCAAAGTCAGAATTTTTATGTTCAGAAAATAAATTTTATAATTTGCTTTTAAAAAATTGTTTTCAGAAAAAAAAAATTAGAAATAATATCCAAATGGACCTGTAGTTTTTTTATTCTCTTTTTAATAGTGTTATGGTTTGAACTAACCGTTCATAGTTTATGGTAGCAATTGGCTAAAAAATACTATTATGGCAGCAAATTTTCATAATATGAAAGTTGATGGTATTTATGTGCAAATTAGTCGAAAAATCAAGTTGAAAGAAGAACACATTATATTTTTTGTATTCTTTCTGGTCGTGATATGCTTATCTATGCTATTATATAATAAAAAAAGTTCAATTTTATCGTAATTTTTAAAAAAAATATACACTTATATATATTTTTTAATTAATATTGTTCATTAAATTAATAAAAATAAGTAGGTAATTATAGAAACTATTTTTAGTCTTTCTAACTAATCTTTATAAAAATTATAACGAATTAATATTTTCTGGTCTTTTTAATAATAATCTATAAAATATCTTCTGATCTTATTACAACGAATGTTATCTTCTCCTACGTCAGCGAAACACTGGTCGTGGACTTTACTTCCGGTCTTTCAATGAAAAGTTGTTTCTTTGGTAAAAGAAAGGTCTTTCTAATAATAATCTGAAATGTCTTCTGATCTTATACAACGAATATCATCTACTCTAATGTCAGCGAACCACTGATAGTGGACCTTACTCCCGATCTTTCAATGAAAAGTTATTTCTTTGGTAAGAGAAAGAAAAGTTGTTTTTATGTATGTGAAAAAAGTTTTTCTTTATGAAAGTGAGAGTCAGTTTCTTTGTTCAATGAACAAAAATGAATATAAAGGAGTTGGCACATACGCCTACGTGTGCGAAAAGAAGATATTTTATTTTAGTTTTCTGCATTTATCCCGTAAGAAAAAGTCCCTGCGTGAAGCGCGCTCACACAAGCACACACAAAGTACATGTTAATTGAAATTTCACACACAAGAATTGGATCACGCGCATGTATTTACAATTGTGTGTCCATAAATTGTTACACATTAGAAGAACGAAAATCCTATTTTGACCGCAGGTGGGTGTGACGATGGCCGGCCCACGCCCACGCAACGCACTCCCATTGGCTCCCCATTCCTACCTTCCGTGACTGCTCCGGGTTCCATCCGTCTCCCTGCATGCTTTGGGACCCCTCATATCTGGAGTAGGAGTCGGCCACGTGGATGCAGGCCAACGGGATCCGCCCAGAGACGGCCAAATAGCAGCGCTGAAGTGTCACGGAGCAATAGAAAAATGTTCCATGATTTTCATTATACATATGTTTAGTCGCTCAACATTTACTGCACTTTGCCACTACCACACACATCTCAAAACCTAAAGTTATATTTGTACGTCGTCCAGTGCAGAGACTATACACCCATCTCCATGGCCGACCGCTCCATCCCGTCGGCCAACGCCACGCTGACCCCCGTCTCCTTCTCATTGGTCTTGCTCGCACAGCACTTCTTCTCCGAACTGACCAGCTGCGGCGGCGCTTCCGGCACCTCCTCCGCCTCCTCCTCCTCCTCCTCTTCTCCGACATACTGCTGCACCACCGCCACTGACGCCTTCATCCCGAAATCCACCGACGCAAGCAGGTCCCCCACGGGTCCCAGCTCTGGACACTCCGACCACTCCGTCATCCCCGCCGTCAGCTTCGACGCCCACCTCCCCTGCGACCTCCCCACCAGGAATAGGTCGTATTGCGCGCCGCCCATCGACCGCAGCACCCCCACCGTGTCCTCCCCGTTGCTCGCCACGGTCTCCATGTACACGATGGACTCGTCGTTCAGGTACCTTAGCCTGAAATCGCTTACATGCTCGTCGTCCTCCGCTCGGTCTGACTTCTCCTTGTCCGTGACTGCTGCTTCTCCGGATATGAACCTCACTAAGGTGAGGCACACGAAGGGGTGGCCGGCCATCCGGCACGCACACCTCAGCGAGTGCCGGTCGTCGGGGCCGCCGAAGAAGAGGAGGGCGACTTTGTAGGGGACTCCGTGGGCGATGACCTTTCCGAGGCCGCGGTCGACGAGGATGATGACCGGGCAGGGGGCGTGGTTGAGGACGTTCTGGTTGACGGTGCGGATGGCGGGCTGGGGGACCTCCATTGTCCCGTCCACCATCTGGAGCTTGTGGAAGGGGAGGACGATGCTGTCGGCCTGCTTGTCCTCAGCGACGTGGCAAATGTCCTCGTGCATTGTTGAGTATGGGGAGATGGAGGTGAGTGCCTGCATTATTACAGTGGCGAATGTAAAAATTCAATCTAGGGTGGACTAGGTTAGATTGAGGTGAAATGTCTTATGGAACCAAAAAACAAAAAATAAAAACATATGAAAAAAGAGTCATGCTATTTGTACCGGCTCCCTGTTCATGCCTCCATGTCCCTCCGCCACGTGGCACCGTCCTATTGGCCCAAGTAAATAGGGAGAACACGGAGGAAAATTGGTTCCAATAGAACGTGTCACGTGGCGGCGGAACATGGAGGGATGGGAGGAAGCGGTACAAATGATATTTTTTATGAAAAAAAAAAGAAATTTTAGGGGGACTGGAGCACACCTTAGCCCTTAGCCCTATGGTGGCTCCACTCCTACCTGTAAGGTCACGCCTCCTGAGTGCTGCTCGAAGGTCTCGAACGCGGAGATGATGGGCTCGGATTGCGCGTGGTGGCGGGTGGCGTGGCGGCGGAGGTGGAGCCTGCTGATGGCACCGGTCTTCCTGTCGGGGTTGGGGTGGGTGATGAGCATGGCGGAGGCTCGGCCCGTGAGCTCGACGAGGTGGAGGGTGAAGATGGAGACGGGGGAGCGCTTGGTGGAGTTTGCGAGGTCGAGGAAGGCGATCATGGAGGAGACGTTGCGGGCGGTGTGGACGCAGGCGAGGATGCGGAGCTGCCACCCAGGAGTGAGGAGCATGAGGTTGCGGCGGCGCTGACCGGGAGTGAATCTCCGGGAGGGCTTGCAGATCGCCGCCACCACTGGCACAATCAGGGCAGTCGTCACCAAAGCTGAGACCACTAGAACCGAGAATGTCTCCCTACTTATGATCTAGCAACAAAGTAATGAGTTTCCTTTTCCTTCTTAATATTTTTTTTTATCCATAACTTAGAGCTAGGAAGTGTGGATCATGATATTATACATACAGTACTTACAGTTCCATCCTTGGCAACGTAGACGATGATTGCAGCAACGTAGCCCCTGGTGTTCATGAGTAACCCCAGAGAGAGGCTCTCGTGCAACGGCATCTTACAGTAGAGAGCGGCAAGGGTGGTGGACACAAGCTTCATTACACAAGCGACAAGGAAGGTGCACACAACGGCGACGACGTGCGCTGTGTGCTTGATCTTGCCGAAGTCCATGCTGAGCCCGATGGCCGAGAACAGCACGGGCAAGAGGAGCCCGGCCACGAAGTCCTCCATCCTCTCGACCATCCCGGTGCTGTGGTGCCCGCAGGGCACCACGAGGCCGTATATGAGCGCGCCGAGGACGAAGCCGATGCTCATGGAGTCCGCGACGACCCCGGCGAGCGGCACCCCCATGAGGACGATCCCCGCGTGCACGTTGCTCATCGTCTCCCCCTCGGGGGTCTTGGCCAGGAGCCACGCTAGCGCGGGCCGGACCGCGAAGACGCAGAGGAGCACGTACGCCGCGAGGCAGAGGCTGAGGTAGTCCACGGACATGAAGGCGTCGATCAGGTCGTCCCCGGCCTCCAGCAGCTCTCTGAAGCAGATCGCGACCCCGATGAGGATCCAGGAGCAGATGTGGTTGACCATGGAGGCGGACGCGGAAATGTGGCCCAGCTCGGAGTTGACGAGGTGGAACTGGCGGAGGACGCGGGCGAGGACGGAGAAGTTGGTGATGGAGAGGGCCATGGCCAGGTATATGTAGAAGGCCGGGTGCTTGGCCGTCTCGTGGAAGAGGGGGCGGAGATGGTAGGTGAGGGCGCAGGTGGCGACGAAGGGGCCGACGATGCTCGCGACGCCGATCATCACGATCTTCGTCCACTGCTGGCTCAGGACTGTGATGTCCATCTCCACCCCGACCATGAACGCGAAGTACATGAGGCCGAGGTCCGCCGCCGAGCTCAATATGTGGATGCTCCTCACTGGGAATAGGTTCACGCTGGGGAGGACGTAACCTGAGAATCCAGCTGGTCCGAGCAACAATCCTGCCTGCACTTGAAGTAGTCAACCCGATCAATTTTAAGACAAATTCACAATGCAGGTTTAATTCTAGCTTAGATGCCAATATATAATTGATAGAAAAACGGATTTGGATGTTGTTTGGTCGAGTAATAATAAAAAAAAAACAATAAAATTCATAATTATCTCAATATCTTTTTCTTTCTTTCTTTTTTTATACTCTCTCAGTAGTCAAGTAAGACCATCCCAATGCACATTTTCGCCACGCATAAACTGCTGCGACTCGCAGTGGAGGAGCATAAGCTGGGCTGACCCGGGGCTGTAGCCCGGGCTCAAAATAAAAATACTAACTTTTACTAGCTAACAACAAATTGCTTTGGTGTAGTGGTTAGAGTTATGTATGGGATTGTGGAAGGTTGAATTCGAATCCTAGTAGCAGCACTATTGAAAATATTGTGTTTTTAAGACAATATGCTAAGAAAAATATGTTGTTTTAACATAATATGTTAAGGAAAAAAAAATTTCATGATATTTTTTTGCTTCAGCCCCCTCTTCGAATAATTTTTGGCTCCTCCCTTGGCCACGAGGCTAACTGTGCAAGCCCAGGAAAGACGAAGTTGAACATGTACTTGTTATATATATATATATATATATATATATATATATATATATATATATATATATATAGAGAGAGAGAGAGAGAGAGAGAGAGAGAGAGAGAGATTATATCCACCCTTGGTCCTAAGGAAAGACGAAGGTGGGGGTGGGGGGGGGGGGGGGGGGGGGAGGTGGGGTGGACTTTTTATGAATTCGGGGTGGGGGGGCTTTGGCCCTAAGGGAGCTCCGTCCCTAATTATATCCACCCTTGGTGGTAATTAACAAAATAATTTTCCATTAAAAAATACGATGATAGGTAGTACATTGTGTGTGCTGGGCACGTCTGAGGAGCCGAGAGAGAGAGAGAGAGAGAGAGAGAGAGAGATCGGGCGAGACAAGAAGGAGAGACGAAAGAGAGACAAAAGACGAACAGAGCGAGTAAAATATTGATCGATCATTTTTTAAAACTAGGCAGAGAACTTGGAGACGGACATGTGATGCAACAACCGTCGTCCAGTAAATTATAATAGCGAAAAAGTTGTTATGTCCAATCTGAATTTAGTAACAACAAATTTTATAGCCCAAATATAGTCAAAGATTTGATTTGATGTGATTTAAAAATCTACATTAAATAATTGCTTAGATTAAATTTATAAATATGTATCAAATATTTAATTTAACCATATTTGGACGTCCATAATTGGTGCTGGCTATTTTAGGTAATTGGTTTCCTATTTTAGGGTTTTCTATTTAGGAATTTCTATTACCTAAACTAGGGTTTATCAAATATATATATATGGGTTGAGGGTGGAGGCACAAAGATAGAGCATGCATAAAGTGGAGATTCATGGTGCTTGTCCACATGAAAAATAAGAGAAAGTTCATACTTTACTCTTAGGACTTACCATCCAAGACAGAAGAAAGAAATCTAATCGAGGAGTCATCGCTTTCGTTCAGGAAGATCGATACGGGTAGGGTGGATGATTTTATTGTAATATCTGTCTTTTCTTCTTGTGTCTGGTGAGGGGATGAAGCTATTAGGACAAATGGTTCAACATTAGTTTTTGTCAATCTTGTAATTTCACATGAGTTATATAGATTAGAATTTGCCTAGATGACATATATAGTTATCGCCATATACGTTGTCTTTATCTGTGCTTGATGTTTGTTAGACGGGGGTTGGTTATCTCAGGTGGGTTGGCCTAAGTTTTCGCTGCGATAAGTTTCAGACACTGTGTCAGAACGCTTGTAGGGCGTGTATGATCCTAACGTCTAGTATCAGAACATCTGGCTCTGGTGTCTGATTTCTAACAACTGGTGTAAGAGCTCTTAGGTTCGTGAGAGGGAAGGCGTAACCATGTCTACGGAGCATATGAACACACATATGATCACCTTCACAGGAAAAAAATAGGCGATTTGGAAGCCAATGATGGAGGATCTACTCTGGTGCAAGTAGGGGTGAGCATTCGGTTCATTCGGTCCAAATTCGAACCGGACAAACAAAACCAAATTCGACCGAAAATCGAATAAGCAAAATCGAAACCGAACCGAAATGGCCCATAACCGAACTAAACCGAACCAAATTAAATCGGTTCGATTTTTAGTTTTTTTTTTATTTTTTTGATTTTTTTGATTTATTTGCATTTTTTTGTTAATATATATATATATATATTAATTAAATTTAGTATATACCTATATTTATTAATACCTATTAATACCTTATTCGGTTTTCGGTTTTGGACGAAAATCAAAATCCAAAACCGAATAAGATACTTTAGTATTTTCAAAACTGAAATCGAATATATTTTTTTTTAAACCGAACCGAATATCTTATTCGGTTCAGTTCAATTTTTGGTCCAAAACTGAATAATGCTCACCCCTAGGTGCAAGGACTTTCATGGTTCGTTAGAGGGTGACAGTGCCAAGCCATATAAAAAGCTGTTGAAGACTGAAAATGACTTGATAGTAAGGCCGTTAGATTCATATGCCAATGGCTGGATGATTCAATATTTTACTATGTATCCATAGAGAGTTCGGCAAAAGTATTGTGGGATAAGCTGCATTCGATGTACGAAAGAAAGACGATTAGTAATAAGGCATTTTTCTTACTCGCAAACTCGTCAACTCAAAGGTAAACGGAGAGTGCCCCGGTGGCACAACATCTGAAAGAGGTTCAGGGTATCATCAATCAGTTGTCTGCGATGAAGATAGTGATTGATAATGAGTTTAATGCCCTTTTACTTTTAAGTTCTCTGCCGAAAAGTTGAGAGACGTTGGTGGTGTCGGTGAGCTACTCCGTGCTTGATGGAGTTGTCACGATGGACGCAGTCAAAAGTAATTTGTTGAATGAGGAGGTCCGAGGTAAGCAATTTGAATTATCGCAGGAGTCCGCTCTGGTTTCTTCCTACGGGAAGGGAAGACCCAAGTCACATGTGAGGACAGGAGAAAGTTCTGTAAACCTCCATTTTTAATTATTTATTTTTATTTATTTAATTGAAATATTTAATTTAGTTATTTTTTTTATTTTTATTATTATTATTATTATTATTATTTAATGGTTTAATTATTTAGCAATATTTTCTTTTTATTAATTAGAAATTATTTTTTTGATTAAATAATTACATTTATTATCTTGCATGTCTCAATTCATAGTATACTTATATATATATATATATATATATATATATATATATATATATATATATATAGTTTAGACAAAACAAAATAAGAAAAGGAAAACAAACCTACCTACGGACCCCTACCCAACCTCGCGCACGGAACCGCGACCCCTTCCCCCCCCACCACATTCGGATGTTTAAAAAAAAATAAAAAATTTGAATCTCTATTGAATTTAAACATTACATAATATTCCCCCATTGATATCTTCCTTATTATCACCATCAAATCCTTCATTTTCTAATCCAAATTTAAACCTAATCCTTTTATACTCTAATCCCTTTTAATCTTATGTACTCGACCCCATATCTCACGTTATTTTTTTTCCAAAATTTCTCAAACACTTCCTCCTCCAACCCAACCTCCGACCCTTGGACGATCACCCCAGACTTGTCGTCGCCGCCTACAGCACTGGTCGGCCGCCCAAAAACCAATCCGCGCGACAACAGCCCCAACCCGACCCCCTGTTTTTCGGGTACGATTTCTCCCCCTCCGTTCATCCATTTTTTGATCTGTTTATTCTGTTGTGTTCACAACATGACCATCTATAAGTCCCTTCAATTAGATTACTTTATACTGTACCAAATCGTGAGAAAATTTGACTTAAAGTTGAGCAAAAATCTGTTTTTAAAATAATAGAAAATATTCCCAAACCCCTGACTTTGCACCCATTTTTCTCCCATAATATTTGATATTTCAAAAATTTACTTGAAGACTTATAGCCTATATAACCAAGTTTTTTTTCCCTCAATTATTTTTTATTAATTCTTTTTTAATCTCCGTAAAATTATATTTGAAAATGGCTAAACACTTGTTTTGGAAAATTTGATATTTTTTGATACGGGGTTCGTCCCATCAAACCGGACATTCTCGTTGTGTACTATTTGCATCAAAAGGTGCATACAGTAAATGCAAACGTGTGCGATTCGACAAAACTCGATTTGGTCGCGTGTGCACGATGAAATCAACCCGTATCCGTCGAATAACACCATATCGGTCCTTTCCAAAAAATTTAATTACTTTGTGCATGATTTTCATTTTGAAATGAAATTGTATCATCAGACTCGCAGCTTTATGCTGGTCCTGTGACCCAAGTTTGGTTCGATTCGAAGAATGTTGACCAAACGCCATTTTACGGGTCCCACGATCCAACTTAACGGACAATTTTATGACCGGCTCATCGGAATCCAATTTTGGTCATTCCGTTGAGTTCATGTCATCTTTTTGGTCTTGTTTGAAACTAACTTTGCTGGATTTGGAGAGCTTTACTTCTGACATATTTTTCGGTGCAAAGTGGGTCATATGTGGACCTCGTTTTGACCAAAAACTGTCATTTTTATCTCTGTATTTAAATTGAACTTATGGGTTGTCAATTTAGAATATTTTACTCATTTTGGGAATTTTGGTGATGTTATTTTTAGCATCCGGAGGCGTTTACTCAGATCCTATCTTCTTAGAGATTGTTGACTTGTAGGGTTCGCTACCTGGATTTTGTCACACCACCTTTCAGGATCAAGGCAAGTATACCTTACTGTGTTCACTGTATTTATTCTTTATTTACAACATTACTTATGTATATTTTCTTGTTGATTTATTTCTAGAGTATAAAAACTACTCGTCCAAACTATACTTTGGTACAAGCAACTGAATAAGTTGTTCTCGGGTCTTGTACTTATTTTATGCATATCGACCTAGTTTTAGGGACTACCTTATGATTGGGGGATATTCTTATATCTCCTCTGGCCATGACACTCACATGACATAATTTGTGAAATATATTCTGATAGGGGCACGGACTGCGTACTCGATTAGCTACTGATACGTAAGGAACGCGTGACAGATAAAAAACATAACTGATATGATTAGTGTATTAGAGACTCAATTAGTTACAAAACTGGACAGGTTATGGATATGACTTGGTCAGTGTAAGATTTTGGGGGAGGATAACTACTATGCGTATGAGACTGCCACCATGGTATACCATAGTCTTCCGGAGAGAAACTATGTGAATTTTAGGAGTTATGCGCCAATGGCATTCTTGGAACGTTACTGATGAATACAGACGACTGTTGACAGTATATGTACTCTACTAGCCTTGAGCTACGTGGACTAGTCAAGATAGCTTGAATTCCACCCATGCATACGAAAGTTGTCCTCTAAATTACATATTATGAGGTAGAATAACCCTTGCATCAATTTGAGTTATTTACAGTTTACATATCATGTATTTTTCTGTATCTTGTTATATCTCTCTGAGTACTTGGTCCCTACCAGATTTTAGATTGGATTGCTGTAGAGTTTTCTGGAGCTTTTGATGAGTATCATCTTGGTATACAGGTATTGAGAGTTGGTACGTGTATCATATGTTCCGTAGTTACATGATCTTATTGCTTATTTATCTGTTGTTATAGCCTAGTATTTATAGACTTGTTTCTTTCAAGTCTATTCGAGTATATATGCTAGTGGGCTGCCGACCATAACACATGTTGCTCATTCTTATATTTTGTATCGATGTGGATTGGGATATAGTTGGTCATTGCCACATAGCCTAGGTCACATGTATTTTGGTACTGGGTGTGACAAGTTCTCGGGATCTTGCAATTGTGGACAGTAAGGAGGGATGCTATCACTGTGATAAAATGGATCATATCAAGAGAAACTTCATGAAGCTCAAAGCTGAGAAGGCTAAATGCAAGGATGATCAGGAGGATCTCACGGCTATGGGAGATCTTATCATCGCAGCGACCGACGCATAGTGTAACCACCATATTTCCATAGTAAGGATATTTTTGTCATTTGGCCATTATTTAAATATTATATATATTAATTATGTGACTATTGGGTTAGCTAATGAGCTTAGACTAGTTGGGTTGAGTCTATTTGAGTCATTAGTTGTTCATGACTAGATCAGGTCCCTTAAACCCAATTGACTCAAGAATATAATATTTTATCCTATGGTTTAGCTAGATCCTATTCATGATAGAATAGAGAGAGGATTTTGAGTCATATCAAACTATTTCTAAACCTAACCCTAACCCTTTTATGAGGCTATATGTGCCTCTTTATTCATGAATAGCCTCCATTTGCCTTCATAATTAATTTATCCCCAAATTTGGAAACAAACCCTAATCCATAAATTCCCAAATCATATCTCTCTCATTTTTATTCCAAGGAGGCTAAGGATTTTGTCATTTTTAGATGAGCACTTGAGAAGGGAAGCATTGGCTTGAGAATTGTGTCCAACTTCTCAATGTATCCATTGGTGGTGATACATTGAGAATATATCTCCCAATAGGTATAATCCCTATTCCACTAGTAATTTCTATTATAATTAGTATATTAGACCCTTAGGTACCCTTCCATGGCTAAAGAATACCCATAGGAAGAAGAACTAGGTTCTTATGAGGCTTATTGTGAAAGTTACATTGAGTTTTGTGCCCAATTTGGAAAAAATCCGAGATTGGTACACTAAGTGTTTGTCAATAGGTTAATTATGTTTATTTTCATCTATTAGTGTTATATTGGTAGTGGGTGAGTGCTCATGTGTCCACAATTGGATACAGAGAGCCCGTATCGTGATACTTCATGATACGGGATGTAGATTGGTGTGTTATCTTGTATTGGACTTTTAGAGACTAATTCCATTTTATTAGTGTTAATTTTAGTTATTATAATTATTATATATCATAATTTATATATATTTGATATTAAGGGATTGTGGCATCATGGTGAGGAGTTTGGAGAGTGTACTAGGTGTTTGTGATATTGATTCTAAGTGCAATATTGATGTTGAGTGTTAGTGTATTCGGTTAGTATTGTTTAGTTGAGAATGTCTTGGTATACCAAATGACATTGATATCTTAGTTTAGAAAGTGTGATTGAGGGTTTATGGGCTTGAGAGGGTATTCAATATTAGTACACATCAGGGAGTTGTGTGGTTATCTTGCAACTGTGAGTGTGGATTGATTTGCCCACAGTGTAGTACAAATATTTGAAGTACTTTGGTGTTCAGACAGTATGATGGAGGCATGGGTTCCATGTGTAAAATATTATAGTAGGAGGGGAGCACAGATTACTGCTGACTACAGTAGTTTGTTAGCTATTGTTGTTGATGTTGGTGTGACTGATGTGCACCTAGTATTGGTATGGTGAGATGTATCAGCAATTGGGGGTGATAAGGAAGGGTGCACTTGTGTCTGTGCATTCAGGGTATGAATGTGGTGTGAATGATGGTGATGAATGCAAGTGACTATGTTAAGAGTATGGTGAGGTATGTTGGTGCATGGAGTCAGGTGTTGAGTGTATTGTGCGCACACTTATGCATAATGTTGAGTCTGCAGATTTGTGGAGTGTGCAAGAGAATGAGGGATATAAGTTCGAGCATTTGCCAAGCATAGTGTTACTGCAACCGAGTTGCAGAGGTATTGGTGAAGGGGTTCAGGTGTGCACAGTTGGGTACCATGGGATCTTTGTGAGGTGGTTTGAGGGGAAGTGTTCCAGTCTATGTGAGGTTCAGGTGACAACACTGCTCAGGTTGTGCGCTGCTGTATTTTGGTGTGAGTTAGAGGCAAGACTTGAACCTGTGTTAGGTAGTAGTCAGGTATTGGAGGGGGAGTTGTAGGTTCCAGATTAGGATAGTTGGTGTATTCTGCGCTAAGTTAGGTCAGGTGGTAGGATTAGGTATGATGTGAGCCCTTAGGCATTCAGACTGATTGCACAGAGCATAGCTCTGTATCAGAACACCATTGCGGCAAGATTATGCATGGCACTGCAAGTACAGGTGTTTGAGGGTTTGAGTGTTTCATAACATCCAGTAGACAAGGGTTGTAGTGTGTGATGCTTGAAGGTATGGATACCAAGTATTGGTGCAAGGGTATGAGGTGATGTTAAGGTATTCAAAGTATTTGGTTAATGTGGATGAGTGAGTATTAGGTTCTGTGTCATTAAGTATAGTCAAGGCAAGTGCAAGTGAGTATGAGTACAATGTGTGTGGGTATGCTTTGACAGATGCACAGGTGCTAGGGGTGTGTTTAAGTGAGTTAGCAAGTAAATATCCTACACTAGGGCTAGTGTTGAGGTAGGTAAGATAAGTTAGGATACTATATAGTGATTAGAAACTAAAGTTTGGGTAATAGATATTGTTAAGGTAGTAGGTAATATTTGGCTAAGATATTAAGTATGAGAGGTTAGTTAGGTACACATATGATACTATATGTATATATATAGTCTATATATATATTGTTATGATACCAGTATCTTATATACATACATGTATATAAGTTATGACCTAGAAACCTAACCAAAATTTAGTATCAATTAGTTTAGACTTGTAATCAACCTAGAAGCTAGGTATGGACCTAAAACCAACGAAATGACCTAGTTTGACCAATACGACCTAGAAATGACCTAGAAGCCTAACCTAGAGTTAATTATACATATTTATTATTCCATAATCACTCTTTGATATTGTAAATTCATATATAGGTCACTTGGACTCCACGTCATACACTGTTTGATATTCATTGCTTTGGACCACATACTAGTACATTTTCTGATAGTTTTTATTATTTGATATTTACTATGATTCTCGTACTTAGTGATGTTCTACTTGATTTTTGGATATGATGGTTACATGAAGTAGTTGTTATAGATTTCATTCACCATATATTGTTCTCACATTCATTGTACACCCCGATTACCCTGCTCATATGTTGATTCTACCTTGTATTTTTTGTATCATGATGTGACTTAATTGGGATATAGTATACTATTTTGGATAGCCAATCCTATGGGATTGAGCCATACTTTTGCGTGATTATGGATAGCCAATCCTTGGATTGAGCCATACTATTGTGAATGTGGATAGCCAATCCTTGGATTGAGTCGTATTATTGTGATTGTGGATAGCCAATCCTACGTTATCCATATGATTGAGCCGTACTATTGTGGACATTGCTTATTGATTAATTACTATTGGTTAAACACATATTAGAGTAAAATTTTACAACACATAGTTAATACAGTTCCTTCTTATCTATTTTTTATTCATTGTGATTATCTCTATTGTTCCGTCTTCTTATTCTTTACATGCCCTGCCATATAATTATACTTATCTATTTCCATATTGCTGTTGACAGTTATGTTTCTATTCTTCATTCTAATCATTTATACACTCACTATTATGGTTTTATAGTCTTTGTCAATTAATTAGAATTACTGTTAGAGGTGTACTCGTTCTATCCTGACTGGATATATTTTTCAGACGATGACTTAGAGGACTGATGTCCGACATATTATAGACCACAAGAGGGAGTGACGACCATGGGACCTGACATTCAGGAGTGATTATCGGGAGGACTACCCGGTGCCACTAGATATCTTAGTTTCATTACTTAGCTTTGGTACTGGATTTGTCTCCAGCCCTTTAGACTGTTGAGATGTTAATACATTAATCCTAGACTTATGTTTGTATTGTTAGACTTATTTAGAATTGATATTGATATTGTAGACTATCTAGTATTGTGATTTTGTAATTTCTTTCCTTTATATCTTATCGTTCTATTTTTTTCTTATAGATTATTGTGATTGAGTATTGAGTATCATTACTTTACTATTATATTGACCTCCGTTTGGAGTTGAGACATTATTGACAGGTTACATATATTATTATGTGAGATGGTTAGATAATATTATAGACCTAGACATCATTCTACCGTCGATGCTGCGACGTAGGCTGGACGTACCCACATACTCATGCCCCTATATTGGGTGTGGATCATGACACATAGAAACCTTGTGGCATGTGTCATGACAGTGACTAAGTCATGGACACTGAGGCATCGTATCACATCACTCCACGTAGGAGAATCTTCATGTCATACCATGACGCTAGGTTTGGGCATGTGAAGATGTGCAACAGGGGACGACTGTAGTTGTAAGCATCATTGATGTGCACTTGACAACGAAGCTTGGTGAGAAGCTCGTTCTCAAGGATGTGCGACATATACCAAGTTTACACTAAAACTTGGTTTCAATAGGGATGCTGATGGATGATGGTTGTCGCAGTATGTTTGGAGACAAAGATTGGATGCTTACTAAGGGCTCCCAATAACTGGCTCGAGAAGATTTATGTTGTGGCATGTACAGACTCAAGCCGCTGAGTTGTACATACAGGCCATAAATATCGGGTGGAGGCTTAAGGCGTATTCGACAGGAGTTAGTGGATCATCGAAAACTTGCTGAGGAGGGTCTTCGAGATATTTTGAGGAATACGGATGATTTAGTTCGTCGAGACAAAGCTACGAATGGTTATGAGCCAAAGATTGAGGGTCAGCCTGTCGGTACCATGATAGCTGGTCGGTCTCCAAGGGGGGTTATTCCACAGATCCAATTTTGGTAAAAAATGGTTTGCCAAAGCTTCATGGAGCGACATTATTTTTAGCAGTTCAAAAGCAGGAAGGAGATCAAGGTGTACAACAAACTTAATCAGAGGTGGGTGCATCTCTATTTTCACAGTTCTGACAGAGTTGTGGGTCATCGACGATATGCACAATGCATAATATTCTACTTGAGGATGCATGTGAATGGGGGAGCTTCAGTGTTGGAAACGAAGGTGGGCAGGTTCATTAGTCTAAATCTCGGAAGAACCGCATCGTCCACTTGGTTGGGCCAGCTAAGGGTGAAGATGCTCGTCGGAATGGTAGTACGTTCTGTTAGAATACGAAAGTCGAGAACATACAGCCAAGACTTATGGTGATGTTGGTCGTCATGGACTTCGATCTTGCCCATGTTATTGATATCGACAGGATTCCAGTGGTACAAAAGGTGCTACGCATGACAGCTAGCGTCGACGTGACGGTCGAGAATTTGGAGACGAACGAAGATGCAAAGCAACTCGTAGGATCAGAGATTGGTGGCACGGGGGAGCCGAAACTCTATTGCTGGACGATAAGCATGGAGTCCAGTTAAGGAGCCATGGGGTCAACACCCTCTCATCAGACTGGAGGGATAGTATGTTGGGCCCGGTCTGGATTTGGTAACAACAAATTTTGGAGCCCAAATATAGTCAAAGATTTGATTTGATACGATTTAAAAATCTATATTAAATATTTGATTAGATTAGATTTACAAAAATGTATCAAATATTTAATTTGACTATATTTGGACGTCTATAATTGGTGGTGGCTATTTAGGTAATAGGTTTCCTATTTTAGAATTTCTTATTTAGGAATTCCTATGACTTAAACTACGGTTTCTCAACTATATATATGGGTTGAGGGTGGAGGCACAAAGATAGAGCATAAAGTGGAGATTTGGGGTACTTGTCCACAGAATATATAAGAGCAAGTCTATACTTTCCTCTTACAGCTTGTCATCCAAGACAGAAGGAAGAGGAGATCAGATCGAGGAGTTGTCAACTTTGTTTAAGGAGATCTCTACGGATAGGGCGGGTGATTTCATTGTAATATCTGTTTTTTCTTCTTTAGTGTGGTGAGGGGATTGAACCTATTAGGACAAAGAATTCAACATTAGTATTTGTCAATCTGGTAATTTTACCTGAGTTATATAGATAGAATTTGTCTAGGTGACATAGTCACCGCTATATACGTTGTCTTTATTTATACTTGGTGTCCGTTAGACAAGGGTTGGTTATCTCAGGTAGGTTGGCCTAAGTTTCCTTTATAGTTAGTTTCAGATACTGTGTCAGAAAACTTATAGGATGTATCCGATCCCAACGTCTGGTATCAGTGCATCTGGCTCTGGTGTCTGATTCCCCAATACAAGAGTCGCTTGACCGTCGCATAGTTTTTTTGCGGTGTTCCTGTGGTTAATCACATAAACTAGTAACGTCTGGCCGATGATCCGATGACGACATAGGTAATTAATATCCAAAATATCTAAGATTGATCGTTTGGCCGACGCCTATTTGTCGCTATTGGCGACTGATTATAGCCGTCACCAATGATACTTTGCTAATAAACAATATGTTTGTAGTGTAAAGTCTTTTGCATTCGTTGGACAAAGTTTGGACACATCGATTCTTCAAATATTGATAAGGGGGGGGGGGAATAAACCATGGAGAAATTAAGATTACTTATAAGGATCTCGGAGATGAACATGGGTTGGCGCAAACGCTTCAATAAGGAGTGGATGATACGGGCTGCGGACGTGATAAGGAATAGATGAATGAGGAAGAGGGGGAGGGCGTACATCATGGGATTGTTTTCGAGCTATATTCCGTTGGTAATGATCATTATAGATGAGAAGAAATCCACCTTTGGAATTGAGTCGTCTGTGTCCGTCATCTCTATCGGTACGGGACTGGTAGCCATTAATTGTTCGCTAAAGTCAATGACAAGGCGCGTGCGCTAAGATTAAAAGAGAAGGAGACCACAACGACGAATAATAAGGAACGAGTGGAAGAATGAAGTGGTGAACATTTTTAAAAGGTATAGACAGTCCTATTACAATTGCATTGCTGTTGGAATTGATTGGCGCTAAACACAGCTATAGCTGCATTTAACTGCGGTCTACCTTTCCAAGGTTGTCTCCAGCACACACGAGCCCTCCTAATGCCCCCCTTTTTTTAAGAAAGGTTTGTTATTTCATAGGGTATATATTCTCCAAAATCAGAATTTTTTTCACAAAGAACTAAATTTTAACAAAATTAACGGGAGAACAAAGTTTGCAAAAAATTTAAGCAGAGAACAAATACGCATATATTAAGTGCATTCTCCCTCGTGTATAAAAATAATAATTAAAGAAACGAGAACACATACAACAAATACGTTTTTAAATAAATTTTTTTTTTGGGTGAAGCCGCACATAGTACATGCGTTTTCACTTTTTTATTTTTTTTAAAAGAAAAAGAACTAGTAAAAAAATAAATAAAATAAATCTGAAACCGCAGGTACTACGTGAGTTTTCAGTTATTATTATTTTTTAGAAAAGAACGCGTAAGAAAAAAACTGAAGCTGCACGTATTACGTGCGTTTTCAAAATTTTTTTTAAAGAAAAGAAAGCATAGGAAAAAAAATTAAAATCTAAAAATGCGCGATGTACATGCTTTTCGGCCAATTTTTTAAATTCTAAACCGCATGTACTATATGCATTTTTACCTAAATTTTTTTGTTTTTGTTTGGCCCGGTTTTGTGCGGGATTAAAGGATGTTTTTTTTATCTTTTTCTTTTCAATTTTCTTCAGGGAATCTTTCTTCTAAAGTCATTTGGGAAGTGATGGGTCACCGCCAACTTTTGCTGGCTTGTGTGTTTTGGGGCAGGTCCTTTTGACTGTGGGTGTGTGTGCGGGAGGGTGGTAGGGGTTCGGGTGTTGTATAGGGGTGGAAGAGGATTGAAGTTTAACCGAGGAGGAAGAGAGCAAAAAGAGAAGGGTACTCGAAGGAGGAGAAGGAGAAGGAGAAGGAGAAGGAGGAGGAGGAAGAGGAAGAGGAAGAGGAGGAGAGCAAATTTTTACAAGGTAATTTACTAAACTAATTCTTAAATATTTTAGATAATATTTTTTTTATAGATGATCATGCATAGAAAAAAAATAGAAAATGCTTTTGAATAAAGTAAATTGTTTGATGGTAGCAGTGTAAACTTAAATTCTATTACTAATTTAACCATAATTTTTTAATTTTTCTTCAAATCCTAATATAATCATACCTCAAATCCTAATCATAATCATTTGAATATTATAATTATTTTATTGATGGCGAATAAAAATGATGGAAGGATTCCAGGTGGGCCCACTACTTCCGCTATTGTCCAACAA
This sequence comes from Iris macrosiphon, assembly GCA_036927795.1. Lineage (NCBI taxonomy): Eukaryota > Viridiplantae > Streptophyta > Magnoliopsida > Asparagales > Iridaceae > Iris > Iris macrosiphon. The sequence goes on along the minus strand of JAYESA010000008.1, from coordinate 124,532,551 downwards.
CGTGTGTCACATATATCATCCTTAATATTTTGTGGACAGGTAATCCTAAGTTTTAATTACTTAATATTAGTTAGTGTTTATTATATATTAATAAAAAATAATGTATATTACATAGCTACATGATTATGTCGATACAAAACTGCACGAGCGTGGTGAATGGCGGCAAGGATGTGAGCTGACCAGTGCCCAAAAAGACTTGATGCAGTCCTTTGGATTTCATCATGTGGACATGGTACGATTTTTGCGTCATGATTGGGATTTGATTCTGAGTCTCATTGAGCGTTGGAGGCACCAACGCAACACATTGAGTTTGCCAATTGTAGAGATGACAATCACATTAGCCGACGTGGCAGAAATCCTTGGATTACCAATTATAGGTGATCCTATATATTATGATGATACGATAAAAATAAAGAACTGATTAGGACATATCTTGGTGTGGAGCCACCATCAGATTTAGGAGAGGTTTACAGTGTCAAGCTCACTTGGCTTCGTTCTACCTTCAGGGATATCGACGACACAATAGATGAATCACGGATATTTATATTTTTATTCAAAAGTTAATAATATTGCTTATTTAATTTAACAGATAATAAATCTTAATGCTTAATTTCAGGTAATGTGTTGTACTAGGGCATACTTAGTTTGCCTATGTAGTTAATTTCTATTTTCTGGTGGAACGAGAAATAGGGTAAATGTGCATCTATTACCGTTTTTAGGTGATTTGGGTACATGTACACGTTATGCATGGGGTGCAGCTACGTTGGCCTTCTTATATCGGTTTATAAATTTTTTTGTGAAACTTACGCTGGAAGGCACATTTCCAATAAACGTATGTGGTTGCATAATACTGTTACAGGTATAAAATGTGCACATTTATTTGCACTATATTATTTATCATGCAAAGTTGACTTATTAGATTGACGTCATATTATTTGTATATATATGGTCATATGAACCACATACGATTAGATCATCGAAAACTTGCTGAGGAGGGTCTTCGAGATATTTTGAGGGATATAGATAATTGGTTTGTCGAGACAAAGCGATGAATGGTGATGAGCCAAAGATTGAGGGCCAGTCTGTCGGTCCCATGGTAGCTGATCGGTCTCCAAGTGGGGGTTATTCCACAGATCCAATTTTAGTGACAGATGGTTTGCCAAAGCTTCACGGAGCGATATTGGTTTCAACAGTTCAAAAGCAGGAAGGAGATCAAGGTGTACGACAAACTGAATCAGTGGTGGGTGCATCTCCATTTGTACAGTTTCAGGTGATCTGTGGGTCATCGACGACATGCACAGTGCATGATATTTTACTCGAGGATGCATGTGTACGAGGGAGCTTCAATGTTAGACACGAAGGTGGACGGGTTCACGAGTTTGAATCTCGGAAGAACCGTACCTTCCGCTTGGTTGGGCCAGTTAAGGGTGAAGAAGCTCCTCAGAACAGTAGTACGTTCCAGTGGAAGATGAAAGTCGGGAACATGCAACCAAGACTTATGGTGAGATTGATCGTTATAGACTTTGCTTTCCCGCGTCATTGATATCGGTAGGATCACAGTGGTATAGAAGGTGCTATGCATGGCAACTAGCATCCACGTGACGGTCGAGAAGCTGGAGACGAAGGAAGATGCAAAGCAACTCGGGGGATCGGAGATCGATGGCATGGGAGAGCATAAACTTTATTGCTAGATGACAAGCATGGAGTCCAGTTAAGGAACCATGAGGTCAACACCCTCTCATCAGACTGGCGGGAGATTATGTTGGGCCCGGTCTGGATTTGGTAACAACAAATTTTGGAGCTCAAATATAGTCAAAGATTTGATTTGATGCGATTTGAAAATCTATATTAAATATTTGATTAGATTAGATTTACAAATATGTATCAAATATTTAATTTGACCAGATTTGGACGTCTATAATTGGTGCTGGCTATTTAGGTAATTAGTTTCCTATTTTAGAATTTACTATTTAGGAATTCCTATGATTTAAACTAGTCTTTCTCAACTATATATGGGTTGAGGGTGGGGGCACAAAGATAGAGCATAAAGTGGATATTCAGGGTACTTGTCCACATGATATATAAGAGAAAGTCTATTCTTTCCTCTTATGGCTTGTCATCCAAGACATAAGGAAGAGGAGATCAGATCGAGGAGTTTTCGTCTTCGTTTAAAGAAATTGCTACGGATATGGTGGGTGATTTCATTGTAATCTCTTTTTTTTCTTTTTTAGTGTGGTGAGGGGGTTGAACCTATTAGGACAAAGAATTCAACATTGGTTTTTGTCAATCTTGTAATTGTACCTGAGTTATATATATTAGAATTTGTCTAGGTAACATAGTCACTGCCATATACGTTGTCTTTATTTGTGCTTGGTGTCCGTTAGACGACGGTTGGTTATCTCAGGTGGGTTGAGCTAAGTTTCCTTTACAGTCAGTTTCAGACACTTTGTTAGAAAGCTTGTAGGGCGTGTCCGATCCCAATGTCTGGTATCAAAGCATCTGGCTCTGGTGTCAGATTCTCCAACACAAGAGTCGCTTGATCATCGCATAGTTTTTTTGGTGTTCCTGTAGTTAATCGCATAAATTAGTGACGTCTGGTCGACGACCCGACAATGACATAGGTAATTAATATCCAAAATATCTAAGATTGATAGTTTGGCCGACGCTTGTTTGTCGCTATTGGCGACTGATTATAGCCGTCACCAATGATACTTCGCTAATAAACAATATTTTTGTAGTGTAAAGGCTATTGTATTCGTGGGACAAAGTCTGGACACATCGATTCTTCAAATATTAATAAGGGTCGAGGAATAAACCATGGAGAAATTAAGATTACTTACAAGTATCTCGGAAATGAACATGGGCTGGCACAAATACTTAAATAAGGAGTGGATGATGCGAGCTGCGAACATGATAAGGAAGAGTTGAATGAGGAAGAGGGGGAGGGCGTACATCATGGGATTGTTTCCGAGCCATATTCCGTTGGTAATGATCATTAGAGGGGAGAAGCAATCCACCTCTGGAACCGAACCGTCTATGTCCGTCATCTCTATCGGTATGGTATTGCTAGCCATTAATTGTTCGTTAAAGCCAATGACAAGGCACGCGCGTGTGTGCTTAGATTGAAAGAGAAGGAGACCACAACGATGAATAATAAGGAACGAGTGGAAGAATGAATTGGTAAAAAAATTTAAAAGGTACAGATAGTCCCATTACAGTTGCATTGTTGTTGGAATTGATTGGCGCTAAACACAGCTATAGCTGCATTTACCTGCGGTCTACCTTTCCAAGGTTGTCTCCAGCACACGAGCCCTCCTAATGTCCCTTTTTTAAAGAAAGGTTTGTTATTTCATAGGGTATATATTCTCCAAAATCAGAATTTTTTCCATAGAGAACTAAATTTTAACAAAATTAACGGTAGAGAACAAAGTTTGCAGAAATTTTAAGCAGAGAACAAATACGCATATATTAAGTGCATTCTCCCTCGCGTATAAAAAACAATAATTAAAGAAATGAGAACTCATATAACAAATGCGTTTTTAAATAAAAAATTATTTTTTGGGTGAAGCCGCACATAGTACATGTGTTTTCACATTTTTATTTTTTTTAAAAAGAAAAAGAACGAGTAAAAAAGTAAATACAATAAATAAATTAAAATCTGAAGTCGCACATGCGTTTTCAATTATTATTATTTTTTTAGAAAATAATGCGTAAGAAAAATAAATCTGAAGTCGTACGTATTTCGTGCGTTTTAAATTTTTTTTTTAAAGAAAAGAACACCTAAGAAAAAAAATATTAAATTTGAAAATGCACGTTGTACATGCGTTTTCGGCCAAATTTTTTTTAATCCTAAACCGCATGTACTACATGCATTTTTACCTAATTTTTTGTTTTTCTTTTGTTTTTGTTTGTCCCGGTTCTGTGCGAGATTAAAGGATAATTTTTTTCTTTTTCTTTTCAATTTCCTTTCGAGAATCTTGCTTCCAAAGTCATTTAGGAAGTGATGGGTCACTGCCAACTTTTGTTGTCTTGTGTGTATTGGGGGAGGTCCTTTTGACCGTGTGTGTATGTGGGAGGGTGGTAGGGGTTTGGGTGTTGTATAGTGGTGGAAGATGATTGAAGTTTAACCGAGGAGGAAGAGAGCATGAAGAGAATGGTACTCGATGGAGGAGAAGGAGAAGGAGAAGGAGAAGGAGGAGGAGGATAGCAAATTTTTACAAGGTAATTTAGTTAAACTAATTCTTAAATATTTTAGATAATATTAATTTTTTTAGATTATCATGTGTATAAAAAATAGAAAATTCTTTTGAATAAAGTTAATTGTTTGATGGTAGCAGTGTAAACTTAAATTCTATTACTAATTTTAACCATAATTTTTAATTATTCTTCAAATCCTAATATAATCATCCCTCAAATCATATCATAATCATTCTAATATTATAATTATTTTATAGATGGCGAATGAAAATGATGGAAGGATTCTAAGTGGGCCCACTACTTCCACTATTGTCCAACAACGTGTGTCACATATATCATCCTTAATATTTGGTGGACAGGTAAGCCTAAGTTTTAATTACTTAATATTAGTTAGTATTTATTATATATTAATAATTTAATAAAAAATGATGTATATTACATAGCTATATGATTATAATGATATAAAACTATGCGAGGGTGGTGAATGGCGGCAAGGACGGGAGCTGACTAGTGCCCAAAAGGACTTGGTGCAGTCCTTTGGATTTCATCATATGGAAATGATACGATTTTCGCGTCATGATAGGGATTTGGTTTTGAGTCTCATTAAATGTTAGTGGCCCCGATGCAACACATTTAATTTGCTAGTTGGAGAGATGACAATCACATTAGCCGACGTGGCAGAAATCCTAGGATTACCAATTATAGTGATCCTATATGTTATGATGATACGATAAAATCTAAAGAGTTGTTAGGACATATCTTGGTATGGAGCCACCATCAGATTTAGGAGAGGGTTACGGTGTCAAGCTCACTTGTCTTCATTCTACCTTCAAGGATATCGACGATATAATAGATGAATCACGGCTATTTATATTTTTATTCAATACTTAATAATATTGCTTAGTTAATTTAGCTAATAATAAATCTAAATGCTTAATTTCAGGTAATGTGTTACACTAGGGCATACTTACTTTGCCTATTTAGTTCATTTTTATTTCTCGATAGAACGGGAAATAGGGTAAATGTGCATCTATTACCGTTTCTAGGTGATTTGGGTGCACGTACACGTCATGCATGGAGTGCAGCTATGTTGGCCTTTTTATATCAGTCTATAAATTTTTTTGTAAAACTTACGCCTGGAGGCACATTTCTAACAAACGTATGTGGTTGCGTAACACTGATACAGGTATAAAATGTGCACATTTATTTACACTATATTATTTATCATGCAAAGTTGACTTATTAGATTGACGTTATGTTATTTGTGTAGATATGGTCATATGAACCACATACGATTGGATAATCGGAAACTTGCCGAGGAGGGTCTTCGAGATATTTTTGAGGGATACGGATGATTTGGTTCGTCGAGACAAAGCGACAAATGGTGATAAGCCAAATATTGAGGGTCAGTCTATCGGTCCCATGACAGCTCGTCGGTCTCCAAGTGGGGTTATTCCATAGATCCAATTTTGGTGACAAATGGTTTGCCAAAGCTTCACGGAGCGATATTGGTTTCAGAAGTTCAAAAGCAGGAAGGTGATCAAGGTGTACAACAAACTCAATCAGAGGCGGGTGCATCTCTATTTGCACAGTTCCAAGAGAGCCGTGGGTCATCGACGACGTACATAGTGCATTCTACTCGAGGATGTATGTGTACGGGGGAGCTTCAGTGTCAAACACGAAGGCAGGCAGGTTCATGAATCTGAATCTCGGGAGAACCGAACCGTCCGCTTGGTTGGGCCAGCTAAGGGTGAAGAAGCTCGTCGGAATGGTAGTACGTTCTAGTGGAAGATGGAAGTCGGGAACATGCAGCCAAGACTTATGGTGAGATTGGTCTTCATGGACTTCAGTCTTGCCCATGTCATAGATATTTATAGGATTCCAGTTGTGCAGAAGGTGCTACGCATATCAGGTAGCATCGACGTGACGGTCGAGGAGTTGGAGACGAAGGAAGATGCAAAGCAACTTGGGAGATCGGAGATCGGTAGCATGGGAGAGCAAAAACTCTATTACTGGATGACAAGCATGCAGTCCAGTTAAGGAGCCATGGGGTCAACACCCTCTCATCAGACTGGAAGAAGAGTATGTTGGGCCTGGTCTTTATTTGATAACAACAAATTTTGGAGCCCAAATATAGTCAAAGATTTGATTTGATGCGATTTGAAAATCTATATTAAATATTTGATTAGATTAGATTTACAAATATGTATCAAATATTTAATTTGACCAGTTTTGGACGTCTATAATTGGTGCTGGCTATTTAGGTAATTGGTTTCCTAATTTAGAATTTTCTATTTAGGAATTCCTATGATTTAAACTAGGCTTTCTCAACTATATATATGGGTTGAGGGTGGTGGCACAAAGATAGAGCATAAAGTAAAGATTCAGGGTACTTGTCTACATGATATATAAGAGAAAGTCTATACTTTTCTCTTATGGCTTATCATCCAAGACAGAAGGAAGAGGAGATCAGATCGAGGAGTTGTCGCCTTCATTTAAGGAGATCGCTACGGATAGGGTGACTGATTTTATTGTAATCTCTGTATTTTCTTCTTTAGTGTGGTGAGGGGGTTGAACCTATTAAGACAAAAAATTCAACATTGGTTTTTGTCAATTAATCTTATAATTTTACCTGAGTTATATAGATTAGAATTTGTATAGGTGACATAGTCACCGACATATACGTTATCTTTATTTGTGCTTGTTGTCCGTTAGATGAGTGTTGATTATCTCAGGTGGGTTGACCTAAATTTTTGCTACAGTCAGTTTCATACTCTGTGTCAGAACGCTTGTAGGGCGTGTCCTATCCAAATGTCTGGTATCAGAGCATCTGACTCTGGTGTCTGATTCTCCAACAGAAGAGTCGCTTGACCGTCACATAATTTTTTTGCGGTGTTCCTGTAGTTAATCACATAAACTAGTGACGTCTGGCCGATGACCCAACAACGACATAGGTAATTAATATCCAAAATATCTAATATTGATCGTTTGGCCGATGCCTGTTTGTCGCTATTGGTGACTGATTATAGCCGTCGCCAATGATACTTCGCTAATAAACAATATTTTTTTAGTCTAAAGGCTATTGTATTCGTGGGACAAAGTCTGGACACATCGATTCTTCAAATATTGATAAAAGGTGGGGGAATAAACCATGGAGAAATTAAGATTACTTACAAGGATCTCGGAGATGAACATGGGCTGGCGTAAATGCTTCAATAAGGAGTGGATAATGCGGGATGTAGATGTGATAAGGAAGAGCTGCATGAGGAAGATGGGGAGGGAGTACATCATGGGATTGTTTCCGAGCCATATTCCATTGGTAATGGTCATTAGAGGGGAGAAGCAATCCACCAATGGAACCGAGCCGTCTGTGTCCGTCATCTCTATCGGTACGGTACTGGTAGCCATTAATTGTTCGCTAAAGCCAATGACAAGGCGCACGCGCGTGCGCTAAGATTGAAAGAGAAGGAGACCACGACGACGACTAATAAGGAACAAGTGTAAGAATGAATTGGTGGAAAATTTTAAAAAGTACAAACAATCCCATTACAGTTGTAATGCTGTTGGAATTGATTGGCGCTAAATACAACTATAGCTGCATTTAACTACGGTCTACCTTTCCAAGGTTGTCTCCAGCACACACGAGCCCTCCTAATGTTCCTTTTTTTTAAGAAAGGTTTATTATTTCATAGGGTATATATATTCTCCAAAATCAAAAAAATTTCCACAGAGAACTAAATTTTAACAAAATTAATGATAGAGAACAAAGTTCGCAAAAATTTTAAGCAAAGAACAAATACGCATATATTAAGTGCGTTCTCCCTCGCATATAAAAAAATAATTAAAGAAACGAGAATGCATATAACAAATACGTTTTTAAATAAAAATTTATTTTTCGGGTGAAGCCGCACATATTACATGCATTTTCACATTTTTAATTTTTTTAAAAAGAAAAAGAACGAGTAGATAAATAAATAAAATAAAATCTGAAGCCGCAGGTACTACGTGCATTTTAAATTATTATTATTTTTTAGAAAAGAACGCGTAAGAAAAAAAATAAATTAAAATCTGAAAACGCACGTTGTACTTGCATTTTTGACCAATTTTTAAAAAATTCTAAACCGCATGTACTATATGTTTTTTCACCTATTTTTGTTTTAGTTTTGGCCCGATTTTATGTGGGATTAAAGGATGGTTTTTTTCTTTTTCTTTTTAATTTTCTTCTGGGAATCTTGCTTCCAAAGTCATTTAGGAAGTGATGGGTCACTGCCAACTTTTGTTGGGTTGTGTGTGTTGGGGGAGGTCCTTTTGACCATGTGTGTGTGTGTGTGTGTGTGGGAGGGTGGTAGGGGTTCGGGTATTGTATAGGGGTGGAGATGGTTGAAGTTTAACCGAGGAGGAAGAGAGGAAGAAGAGAAGGGTACTCGAAGGAGGAGAAGGAGAGCAATTTTTTACAAGGTAATTTAGTTAAATTAATTCTTAAATATTTTATATAATATTATTCTTTTTAGATGATCATGTGTAGAAAAAAAAGAAAATGCTTTTGAATAAAGTTAATTGTTTGATGGTAGCAGTGTAAACTTAAATTATATTACTAATTTTAACCATAATTTTTTAATTATTCTTTAAATCCTAATATAATCATCCCTCAAATCCTAATCATAATCATTTGAATATTATAATTATTTTATAGATGGCGAATGAAAATGATGGAAGGATTCCTGGTGGGCCTACTACTTCCGCTATTTTCCAACAACGTGTGTCACATATATCATCCTTAATATTTAGTCGACAAGTAATCCTAAGTTTTAATTACTTAATATTATTTTGTGTTTATTATATATTAATAATTTAATAAAAAATAATGTATATTACATAGCTACATGATTGTGTCGATACAAAACTGCACGAGCGTGGTGAATGGTGTTACGTCCCGGTCCCGTAAGGGCCGATCGTCCTCGTTTGGTCCCTACGGAACCGATCGTCCTTGCTTGGGCACGATGCCGTGCAAGCCTAAGTTGCGCTTGCACCAGGCATCATACCTGCACAAGACACAAGATAGACAAAAAAATATACATATGTAGAGGCACATGATTCAAAATACAGAGAACCAAAGTTAAACATATTTGATAGGAACACAAAATACTTTTTTTATTGAATACTTGAAGATTGGATTACAAAGTACTTGCTTGGCTGATTAAAAAATATGCTATAGATGGCTACATCCCTTTTTACAAACCCAAAACTAGCCACAACGCCCATACATCATGTCCTTGTAGTAGGACCAAAAATTAAAATAACTAGCAGAAGAAGATCTTGCACACAAGAGAGAAAAGCTAAGGAAGTAGCACGAGCACGGTTCCGCTGGATGGATGCGCTAGTACTGGTTCAAAATTCTCGCCAATCTCTCGCTACCAAAACCTGAAGATTTGCCCACAAATATGGGCAGTACTACAACATTTACTAGTGAGCGACCGCGACCAAACTCACCTTGAAATCCACACTAAGTATACAAGTGAAGCTAGCATTTCTATTATGTGATCTTTCTAGTTGTCTAGTTTATCTTTTGAATAATTCATACAAAGAAACATAAACGATAAATTGAACTATGTATAATGATAAGTTTTTATCCACGGTCGAGCTGTTATCCCTTCAGTAGACACACAAGTTAGCAATAATTTACATATATGTATCTAACTTATGTATCAATCTTGGTATCAAATAATAGGTATGCAAGAAGTTAAACCTAGCATGAGAACTAACTACATGATGGTCCATGGGTTGTTCCATGATTAGCAGCGGTGACTCAAGGTTCAGCTCTATACTAGCACCCGTGTATGTCAGCAGTTGTGACTCGAGGTTCAGCTCTTCACTAACATACCCGAATACTAGCAGCTGTGACATCATGGTTCTGCTCTTCACTATAGATACATCACCCCACTTGATCACAAGGACCGTATCTCAGGACGAAACAAAAATCTCTTCCAGACCGACCGATTTCCAGTGCCTCAGGAACCATTTGAGAGACAAAATCTTGTGCACAAGTTATCCGAGATCAATGCATGACATGAAACATCTAGTAGATAAGATACTACAATGCACAGTTCTGAACAACAAGCACACGATTTTCATCTTCTTATTCTTATCCCACAGATCATGTTCAAAATATAAGGACTTGCTATAAACCAGGTTGTATAGCATAAGAACGAGAAACATGCAACATAATTAGATAGTGAAGCAAAAAATTCTAAACTTCAAACATGCATTTACATTTCTTTTAGCTTATCTTATTAGTGAGGTATCATTTGAGAAAAAGTACTTCAAGTGAACTAGAGATTATTTTATTAGGCGTGCAGACTAAGGATTCATCGAAGGGCCAAAGCCACTCACCGAACGGATTAACGAGAGGATGGGGAAGCCTTGTGCAATGATCACTAATTGGTTATACGTCCTAAAATTGCAACAACACTTGGTTAGCATCTTTCGATCTCTTTCTCTTACGATTCAAAAAGAATGCGTAAGAGAGAAAAGCGAATCATGAAAACCAATTCATTAAAAGCAAGACAAAACACAAAGCAATACAAAACCAAGCAACAAAACAACCAACAAAAACTCTTGGACTTATTTTAATAGAAATTGTTCCATCAGTTTGAGGGTTTATTGCACTTCGTCCATGTTGATTTTGAAGGTAAGGTTTCCCGAGACTCGATTCTCAACTGAGTCAAAGTAATAAGTGTTCCATAAGTAGACCGCTAGAAGCGGGGCATTACATAATACCCCACCGAAAAGAAGTTTCGTCCACAAAACTTAAGAGATCAAGGAGTCGAAAATCAAGGCATCAAGAGGTCAAAGGAATCAGACTCACCAACATCGTGCCCGCTTGTATCACGCTCAATATTCAGCTGATACACTCTAGCCTTTCTCGTCTGATCATTTTGTCCATTAGCTTGAGCTGGCCCTAACACGGAAATCTGATTCTCATTCTGACTAGTGTTGTTATTTCGGTGCGGTGCCAAAGCCTGAAGGATTGGACAATCTCAGATCATATGACCTAGTTGTCCATATTTGAAGCACCCCTTATTAAAATAGCGACAAAATTCTTTAGTGTGACCTGGACGGCCACAGAAGCTGCACTCCTTCCCGCGGTGCTCATCTGCATCAGCCTTCTTCTCAGTATCAGCCTTCTTCTCACCGTTGTGGTATCTTTTAGTAGGAGGATTTTGAGGAGATGGTGCCTTTTCCAGAGCACTTCGTTGTATGAACTGATCATTCTACACCGTTGTCTCAAAAGCTTGTATATATGATTTACACTCTTGGTTCATAACATCCTTTCTCAGGTTGTCATTTAGGCCTCTTATGAACCGATGTGCACGGGTCCCCTCATTAGGAATCATTGAGCTAGCGAAGTTAGCAAGCTTGGACAATTCTAACTCATAGTCCTCGACGGACATGCTCCCTTGCTTAAGTTCGGTAAACTTATCTTCTTTTCTTTGCCTGACAGCTAGCGGAAGATATTGTGCAAGGAATGCATCCTTGAACATTCCCCAATTGATCTTACCATCCTAATGCTTTGTGGCGAGATCTAGCTTCTTGATTTGCCACCAGTCGTGTGCACGTAACCGCAGCTGCATGACTGCACACACCACCCTCTTATTCGCAGGTATCGAAGCAAACTCAAACAAGCCCTCCAACTTTGTAATCCAGTCCATCACTTTATCCGGCACAGTACTACCTTCGAACTCCGGAGGGTTAAACTTTAGAAACTCAACACCTCTAAAGGTAGACTTCCTGGCCGCCCGTCGAGGCTCGTTAGTTTCTGCTAAGCCTGCTTCCTGAGGCGTAGTCACGGCTGTCGCAGGTGTCGCGGCGGTTCCCGATGCACCACTGTGGGCCACTAGTGTTATCACTATTTGAGTCAGAGAGTGAATGTGTTGTTACAGTGACAAGGCTCTAGCATCATCCCATTGCTGCTGAGCTTCGAACTGTTCCTTTTGGGCCTCATGTCGATCATTCTGATTTCCAAACATAGAAATCAGCCTATCGACTTGGTCATCGCTCACGCTCGCAGTGCGTGATGTCCCTTGATTATCTGTTATAGTCATCTTGCTACAAAAGAGAGTAGCTTGCATTAGTCTCATAATGTATTATGGACTTATTGCTTGGGATATTGGATTTTTCATACTTTTTAAGAGCGGGACATTAACACCTTCGATTTACATATATAGATTCATAACCATTTTCGAAATTTGGGACTTTTAAAACCGCTTGAAAACTTATATCATTTTTAAAAACGATATTTGAAGAGGCCTATGACGTAAAGTCGTGCTCTGATACCACCTGTCAGGTCCCAGTCCCGTAAGGGCCGATCGTCCTCGCTTGGGCACGATGTCGTAGAAGCCTAAGTTGTGCTTGCACAGGCAAAGTACCTACACAAGATACAAGATAGACAAAAAAATATACATATGTAAAGGCACATGATTCAAAATGCAGAGAACCAAAGTCGAACACATTTGATAGGAACACAAAATACTTTCTTTATTAAATACTTGAAGATTGGATTACAAAGTACTTGCTTGGCTGATTACAAAATATGTCATAGATGGCTATATCTCTTTTTACAAACCCAAAATTAGCCACAACGCCCATACATCATTTTTTTGTAGTAGGACCAAAAATTAAAATAACTAGCAGAAGAAGAGCTTGTACACATGAGAGGAAAGCTAAGGAAGCAGCACGAGCACGGTTCCGCTGGATGGATGAGCTAGTACTGGTTCAAAATTCTTGCCAAGATCTCGCTACAAGAACCTGGAGATTTTCCCACAAACATGGGTCAGTACTACAACATATACTGGTGAGCAACCGTGACCAAACTCACCTTAAAATCCACACTAAGTATACAAGTGAAGCTAGCATTTCTATTATGTGATCTTTCTAGTTGTCTAGTTTCTCTTTTGAATAATTTATGCAAAAAAACATAAACCATAAATTGAACCATGCATAATCATAATTTTTTACCCACGGTCGAGCGGTTATCCCTGCAGCAGACACACAAGTTAGCAATAATTTGCATATATGTATCTAACTTATGTATCAATCTTGGTATCAAATAATAGGTATTCAAGAAGGTAAACCTAGCATGCGACCTCACTACATGATGGTACATGGGTTGTTCCATGATTAGCAGCGGTGACTCAAGTTATAGATCTACACTAGCACCCGCATATGTCAGTAGCTGTGACTGATGGATCAGCTCTTCACTAGCATACACGAATACTAGTAGCTATGACATCATGGTTTCGCTCTTCACTAATAGACACATCACCCTACTTGATCACAAGGACCGTACCTCAGGGTGAAATAAAAATCTCTTCCGGACCGACCAACTTTTAGTGCCCCAGGAACCGTTCGAGAGACAAAACCTTGTCCATGAGTTGTCCGAGACCAATGCATGACATGAAACATTTAGCAGATAAGACACTACAATGCACAGTTCTGAACAACAAGCTCATGATTTTCATCTTCTTATTCTTATCCCATTGATCATGTTCAAAACATAAGGAATTGCTATAAATCAGGTTGCGTAGCATAGGAACGAGAGACATGCAACATAATTACATAGTGAAGCAAAAAATTCTAAACTTCAAGCATGAATTTACATTTCTTTTAGCTTATCTTATTGGTGAGGTATAAACCCCCTGATTTTTCAAGAATTTTTAATTTGGATTTTTCATAATTTTTTGGAATTTTTCTGGGATTTTTATTAATTAAAAATCTAGGTATTTTAAATTTAAAGGATTTTTAAATGACATTAAATAATATAAAAATATTATGAAAATAATCTTCTATAGTGTAAAATAAAAAACTAAACATAGGGTAATTTTTCGGAAATTTATTACACCCCGGAAGTATTTTTAAAGCCCTAAAAACTATTTTATAATTAAACCAAAATGAACCCTAATTAAACCGGATTTATTTTAAATAAATTAAACCAAACCAAACGGTTGAACCAAACCGAACCCAACCCAACCCAGCCTTAACGGGTTGGGTCAGATCCGAATTGAACCTGACCCGGATCCACTAGCCCGAAACCCTTTCTCTCCCAGAATCCGACGCCTCTTAGTCTCCCCAACCGTTCCGGCGCCGCTTCACCTCCGGCCGCCGCATAACCGTCGGCGACCATCCCTCTTCACCTCCCCTCAACCCCCGGCGCCTCCCCTTCCTCTTCCGTCAACTCCCGACCGCTCCACCTCCCCTTTTACCTCTATTTAAACCTAGCTCCGCCCCCCCCCCCGAGTTTTCCCTTTCCCCTCCACCTCCGGCCATCTCTGCCCACCCGAGCACCCAAACCACCTCACGACCGCCCGACTCCAGCAGCCGCCCGTCTCCAGTAGCTCCGCCCAATCGCCTACCCACCTCGAGCCCTGGCCGCCCTGAACCTCCCCGAGCGCACGTCCCCAACTCCTCCGCCTCAACCACCCGCCTCTAGGCCGCCTTCCTCAGCCCCTCGCCGGCCTCCCCTGACCCGCAGCCACCTCCTCCAGAACCTCCTCCCTCCGTCCTAGGCTCAGCCGACCCGAACTCCTCCGCCGAGCAGCCCCGACCTCTCCCCGATCTCCTCCCCCATCTAGAATACCCCAGCAGCCGCTGTCGGCCGCCTGACCTCGCCGCTGCAGCCCAGTGCCCCGGCTGACACCGACCAACACCTCAGCTAGCCGCCCTGAGCCCGGCGACTCTCTGGACGCAGAAATCGGACACATCCAGGACACGGAAACGGTGTCGAATCGACACGGGGACACGCGCAACTCGGTTTCACGGAGCCCTGTTCAGGTAACCCGTTCTCTTTCCTCGCTGCCCCAATTTTTGTTCCGTCAGTTGTGATGCGAACCCTGCGTGACCCTCTCGATGCCCATGTAACCCGCTCGGTGCATCGCGTCCTGTGGTGATCGTGAACCGCGATCCAAAAACAGGAAAACCAACGCCTTGTTTCACTCCGGAACTGAGTACGCCCCACCAAACGGGACGACTTGGTCGCGTGCGGTCTTCACCGATACGTGCGCGCCGTCAATGCGGACGTGCAAGATTTCGCAGAAGTTGATTTGGATGTGCGTGCATACCGAAATCAACGCGTATCCGCCGACAATGTTCCGTATCCTTCCTTTCTGGATCTCGCTGTAACTTAGTGTACACACGTCGGATCGAAAAGAAACTTACGCCATTGGACTCGTAGCAATACATACGTCCTGTGTACACACATCCTGTGACCCAAGTAACTTACGCCATTGGACTCAAAAAGAAACTTACGCCATTGTAACTTAGTGTACACACGTCCTGTGACCCAAGTTTGATTCGATTCTGAGAACATTGACAAAATCGCGTATCGTGGGCCCCACAGGCTCCACTTGATGGACAATTTTGTGATCGGCTCATCGAAATCTAATTCTGGAAGTTCCGTTGGGTTCGTATCATCGTTCCTGACTTGTTGACACTAAGTTTGACAGATTTGGAGACCTTTGTTCCTGACACATTTTTTGGTGCAAAGCGGCCCACATGTGGACCCCGCCTTGACCTAAAAATGTCATTTTTGCCCCTGTGTCCAAATTGGACTCAAGGACAGGCGTTTCTAGCTAATTGATATTTTCTGGATCTGATGGTGATATCTATTTTAGTAACCGGAGAATTGTCTGCAAATCCCGCTGCTGCCAGAGCTACAATTGGAGCCGGAACCCCAGGCAAGTGTTGCCAAATCCTGCAGCTTTTGCTACTTATTCCCTTGACATATATACATTGTTGTGCATGCTTAAACCTAGGACCGTGTGACTTACTTAGCGTCCGATTAATAGTCGGGTGCCAACACCGTACGCGGGGTTGTGTAAGGTCACCTAGAGATGGATATCGTGACATTTATATTCTCGTACTTGCCATATCAAGTACATTATACCCAGGACACCTGACACAAATCATGAAACAGAATCTTCCTAAAATATTCAAGGTGATTCTGTATAGGATACAGGTTTATGTCATATACATCTTTTGAATTCTTGTTTAAATGAACATTTATAACAGACTTAATATCGGGTTATTCCCCAATTTTATTTACTTGTGACTGGATGTTGTTTAATAATTTTTTTGTCGATATTGTTGTGTTTACTCTGTGGATGAGATTAGTAAACCTTGATCATTGTAATACAGCTTAAGTATGCCCCGATGGATCCATTAAATTGGGTTTGTCCATCGGTGTGTGCTGCTGGCCATTGCCACGTGGCTAGTTCCTAGATATTTTGGGACTGGGACGTGACATGGTTTTTGTGGTGGCCCATGCAGGTCAACGACTAAATTGTTCGGTTTCAACTTAGGGACCGAACAGGCCTGCAATAAGAATAGGATAAGTTTATCATCCACTTGCTTGAATCGTTCTTGATATCTATATCGTATTCGAACTAATTTTTGACTTGCATCTTGCCTTGATTCCTGTGCGCCTCTTATAGTTTATTTTTGATGCAGAATAATGGATCCAAGAAGCGGAGATGAGAATCCCTTGGGTACACCACACGATGTTGTGGTTACTTATGATGAAGGAGTGACACCCGTAGACCGAGGATAATCTTCTCAAAGCGATCAAGCAGCCCAGCATAATTCAAGGTTTCGGCGTGATAACATCCCACCTCCGTCGTAGTTCGTTCCACCAATGCCTGTATTCCCACAAGGGCAGCCTATTGACGGACAACAGATATTCCAAACGATCTACGCAATGATGCAAGCCCAGCAACAAGTCCAACACGAGGCTCAGCGTCGCGAGGCTGATTACTTGAGGAACAACATAGTAACTGCACTGGAGCAGGTCAACCTACCAGCTCGACGGCCAATGACGGGCTCTATCATCGATTTTCGCCAGCTGAATCCCCGTACCTTTTCTGGCAAGGAGGGACCAACAGAAGTTCATGAATGGCTTACCAACATTCGGCATCAATTAGAAGCAGCTGAGCTTCCACGGGAACGTTGGATGACTGCCGTCAGAATGCAATTGACGGACAATGCATATCACTGGTGGCTATCTGAGGAGACACGGCTCGGACCAGACCGAGTTACTTGGGAAGAGTTCTCCAGACTCTTTCAGGAGATGTACACTCCGGCTATCGCTCGATCAGAACTTCGGGACAAGTTCAATCGCCTCACTCAGGATACTATGACGGTGGAAGAGTACAACGCAGAATTCATTCGTCTAAGTCGCTTCGCCCCAACATTGATCCCGACAGAAGAAGAGAAGGCCGAGAAGTTTTTCAACAGACTCAACTTCGAGTTACAGAAACTAATTGGATCCGTTGCACCAACTTCGTACTCGGACGTCCTTGCTGCAGCCCGACGCATGGAGCGCGTCACCAGGAGAGAGACCAGTCTGAAGCGGCCTTCCCCATCAGCAACATCCAGAGCACCACAAGAAGAAGCTGCAAAGAGACCTCACCTACACCAACAGCAGAAAGCATCTACACCACAAGTAATAGTCCTTTCTACTTGTCATTACTGTGGCAAAGCAGGCCATCTCGCCAAGGAATGCTGACGCAGATTAGGATTGTGTTTAGCATGCGGATCCCGTCAGCATTCGGTAAAGGATTGTCCTGAACGTGGAGAAGGAGCACCAAGGGCAAACCAACAAGCTCTACCAGCACTAGGAGGACATCAAACAAGGCCACCCTTGGCACTTCAAGCAGCACCCTACCAGCAAGCCCAGCAACAGCAGAGGGCACCACCTCAAGGACGCGGACAAGCTTTCGCGATGACTGTGGGAGACGCGCAGAATCATGGAGTAGCTAATGTGCGTAAGTTTTTGTAGTTCTGTTTTTAGTATTGCTTTAGTTCGTGCCCGTTGGTTCGTGACCCTAGACTTAAACTGATAGTTTTAACTTGCTAATAATTGATAACCTAGTGATAACCTAGAATTGTAATCTATTATGTTTTTAAAGAATAACCTAGATTTTTCTAAAAACTGTAATTTTTTAGATTTCCTACATTCGAGAAATTGCCTAACTTCCATTGGTTAGGGAAATGATTTTTCTTATGTGTTTTAAACCCTCAATCTTGACTTTTCTTAATCTTGATGTGCTTCGAATAAATTTTGCAACCGTGTTGACCGGTTATTCTTTGATTGCGAGGACGTAATCCTCTTAAGGGGGGTAGATTGTAAACCTCCTGATTTTTCAAGAATTTTTAATTTGGATTTTTCATAATTTTTTAGAATTTTTCTGGGATTTTTATTAATTAAAAATCTAGGTATTTTGAATTTAAAAGATTTTTAAATAACATTAAATAATATTAAAATATTATAAAAATAATCTTTTATAATGTAAAATAAAAAACTAGACATAGGGTAATTTTTCGGAAATTTATTGGACCCTGGATGTATTTTTAAAGCCCTAAAAACTATTTTATAATTAAACCGAAATGAACCCTAATTAAACCGGATTTATTTTAAATAAATTAAACCAAACCAAACGGTTGAACCAAACCGAACCCAACCCAACCCAACCCAGCCTTAACGGGTCGGGTCGGATCCGAATTGAACCCGACCCGACCCGGATCCCCTAGCCCGAAACCCTTTCTCTCCCAGAACCCGACGCCTCTTAGTCTCCCCGACCGTTCCGGCGCCGCTTCACCTCCAGCCGCCGCGTAACCGCCGGCGACCATCCCACTTCACCTCCCCTCAACCCTCGGCGCCTCCCCTTCCTCTTCCGTCAACTCCCGACCGCTCCACCTCCCCTTTTCCCTCTATTTAAACCTAGCTCCGCCCCCCCGAGTTTTCCCTTTCCCCTCCACCTCTGGCCATCTCCGCCCACCCGAGCACCCGAACCACCTCTCGACCGCTCGACTCCAGCAGCCGCCCGTCTCCAGTAGCTCCGCCCAGCCGCCTACCCACCTCGAGCCCTGGCCGCCCTGAACCTCCCCGAGCGCACGTCCCCAACTCCTCCGCCTCAACAACCCGCCTCCAGACTGCCCTCCTCAGACCCTCGCCGGCCTCCCCTGACCAGCAACCACCTCCTCCAGAACCTCCTACCTCCGCCCTAGGCTCAGCCGACCCGAACTCCTCCGCCGAGCAGCCCCGACCTCTCCCTGATCTCCTCCCCCGTCTAGAATACCCCAGCAGCCGCTGCAGGCCGCCTGACCTCGCCGCTGCCGCCTCGCGCCCCGGCTGACTCCGACCAGCACCTCAGCTAGCCGCCCCAAGCCCGGCGAGTCTCTGGACGCAGAAACCGGACACATCCAGGACACGGAAACGGTGTCGACTCGACACGCGGACACGCGTAACTTGGTTTCACGGAGTCCTGTTCAGGTAACCCGTTCTCTCTCCTCGCTGTCCCGATTTTTGTTCCGTCAGTTGTGACGCGAACCCTCTGTGACCCTCTCGATGCCCGTGGAACCCGCTCGGTGCATCGCGTCCTGTGGTGATCGTGAACCGCGATCCAAAAACAGGAAAACCAACGCCCTATTTCACCCCAGAACTGAGTATGCCCCGCCAAACGGGATGACTTGGTCTCGTGCGGTCTTCACCGATACGTGCGCACCGTCGATACGGACGCGCAAGATTTTGGAGAAGTTGATTTGGATGTGCGTGCACACCGGAATCAACGCGTATCCGCCGACAACGTCCCGTATCCGTCCTTTCTGGATCTCTCTGTAACTTAGTGTACACATGTCGGATCGAAATGAAACTTGCGCCATTGGAATCGTAGCAATACGCTGGTCCTGTGACCCAAGTTTGGTTCGATTCTGAGAACGTTGACAAAATCGCGTATCGTGGGCCCCATAGGCTCCACTTGACGGACGATTTTGTGATCGGCTCATCGGAATCCAATTCTGGAAGTTCCGTTGGGTTCGTATCATCGTTCCTGAATTATTGACACTAAGTTTGACAGATTTGGAGACCTTTGTTCTTGACATATTTTTCAGTGCAAAGCGGCCCACATGTGGACCCCGCCTTGACCTGAAAATATTATTTTTGCCCCTGTGTCCAAATTGGACTCAAGGACAGGCGTTTCTAGCTAATTGATATTTTCTGGATCTGATGGTGATGTCTATTTCAGCAACCGGAGAATTGTCTGCAAATCCCGCTGCTGCCAGAGCTACAATTGGAGCCGGAACCCCAGGCAAGTGTACCTTGCCAAATCCTGCAGCTTTTGCTACTTATTCCCTTGACATATATATATTGTTGTGCATGCTTAAACCTAGGACCGTATGACTTACTTAGCGTCCGATTAATAGTCGGGTGCCAACACCGTACGCGGGGTTGTGTAAGGTCACCTAGAGATGGATATCGTGACATTTACATTCTCGTACTTGCCATATCAAGTACATTATACCCAGGACACCTGACACAAAATCATGAGACAAAATCTTCCTGAAATATTAAAGGTGATTCTGTATAGGATACAGGTTTATGTCATATACATCTTTACATGATTAGATTTTATCCTGACTTATTGCATTAGTTTTGATCTTGCATAACATGTACATCGTGAACTGTGACGTGAGATTAAATTGGGTGGGGAGAGTATTACCATATCAAGGCTGATTATATTATAATTATTGTCATCTGGAGGTGTCTTAGTCTCTGATACAGAGCTTTGGCACAAGTTCTGGCCCTTCGAGAGAATACTGCTATGGGTTTCACCGACACCGATCCTGTAGTAGTCTCAGCCTGAGTATGACTAAAACTCTCACTTGCATATCACTTAGCTGGTTTATATTTACCTTATTGTTTTATTTATTGCTGCACTGCATTTATTTTGGCTTGTATTATCTGTACCTTGCTATGTCCCCTGAGGACCTGGATATGGATTATGTCCCCAGGATTAGCAGACGAGATCTACCCTGAGGTGTACGGAACATGAGCACTTCTCAGAACAGTACCAGACCCTGAGGATGAGGTGATCGTTGAGGACTTTTCCTGAACATCTGCTCAGTTTTTATGGCAAATAAACTCTTTTTGAATTCTTGTTTAAATGAACATTTGTAACAGACTTAATATCGGGTTGTTCCCCGATTTTATTTACTTGTGACTGTATGTTGTTTAATAATTTTTTTGTCGATATTGTTGTGTTTACTCTGTGGATAAGATTAGTAAACCCTGATCGTTGTAATACAGCTTAAGTATGCCCCGATGGATCCATTAAATTGGGTTTGTCCATCGGTGTGTGCTGCTGGCCATTGCCACGTGGCTAGTCCCTAGATATTTTGGGACTGGGGCGTGACATGAGGTATCATTTGAAAAAATTACTTCAAGTGAAATAGATATCATTTTATTAGGCGTGCAGACTAGGGATTCATCGAAGGGCCGAAGCCACTCACCGAACGGATTAACGAGAGGATGGGGAAGCCTTATGTAATGATCACTCCTTGGTTATGCGTCCTGAAATTGCAACAATACTTGGTTAGCATCTTTCGATCTCTTTCTCTTACGATTCGAAAAGAATGCGTAAGCGAGAAAAGCGAATCATGAAAACCAAGTCATCAAAAGCAAGACAAAACACAAAGCAACACAAAACCAAGCAGCAAAACAACCTACAAAACTCTTGGACTTATTTTAATTGAAACTGTTCTATCAGTTTGAAGGGTTCATTATACTTCGTCCGTGTTGATTTTGGCGGTAAGGTTTTTCCGAGACTCGATTCTCAACCGAGTCAAAGTAACAAGTGCTCCATAAGTAGACCGCTAGAAGCAGGGCATTACAAATGGCGGCAAGGATGAGAGCTAACTAGTGACCAAAAGAACTTGGTGCAGTCCTTTAGATTTCATCATGTGGACATGGTATAATTTTTGCGTCATTATAGGGATTTAATTCTGAGTCTGATTGAGCATTGGTGTCCCCAACGTAACATATTTAATTTGCCAGTTGGAGAGATGTAATCACATTAACCGATGTGGCAGAAATCCTAGGATTACCAATTATAGGTGATCCTATATATTATGATGATACGATAAAATCTAAAGAGCTGATTAGGACATATCTTGGTGTGGAGCCACCATCAGATATAGGATAGGGTTACGATGTCAAGCTCACTTGACTTCGTTCTACTTTCAAGGATATCAGCGATACAACAGATGAATGACGAGTATTTATATTTATATTCAATACTTAATAATCTTGCTTAGTTAATTTAGCTGATAATAAATCTTAATGTTTAATTCAGGTAATGTGTTGCACTAGGGCATACTTACTTTGCCTATGTAGTTCATTTCTATTTTTTGATGGAACAAAAAACAGGGTAAATGTGCATCTATTACCGTTTCTAGGTGATTTGGGTGCACGTACACGTCATACATGGGGTGCATCTACGTTGGCCTTCTTATATCGGTCTATGACAAATTTTGTAAAACTTACGTCGGAAGGCATATTCCAACAAACGTATGTGGTTGCATAACATTGATACTGGTATAAAATATGCACATTTATTTACATTATATTATTTATCATGCAAAGTTGACTTATTAGATTTACGTCATGTTATTTGTATATATATGGTCATACGAACATTTCTGTATTGGAAGGCCGGTACGTCGATATGATATCCAGGAACAAGTATTTTCTTTTGCTTGCCGGTGGATGGCTGAGAACACAGATCAATATCACTGTCAATACAAGGTAGCATCGATTTACCGAGGCTCATTTGACACAATAAACCATTTTGAGGTAAATTTAGTTAATTATTGCTTAATGAATTGTTTATTTTTTTAACTAAATGGATATTCAACTTGATAAATAATTATTTATTATTTGAACAACAATAAATAGGTAGTCTGGATGCCCTGTAGTATCCTAACTGATATATCGATCACGTCACGTCAGGAGAGTCTCCATAGATATTATATCATATACAGTGGCGACATTATGTTTCATCCAGCTGATTGTGTTATGCTACAATTGGGGTTGAATCAAATAATACCCCATGAGCCTTTACCTTCTAGCCATACTAGAGACAATACATCTGTACGAATTTATGATATGGTACGTCTAAATCTTCAATTAAATCATCACTATTTTCATTATCATTGCTCTCTTCAATTTGGTTTGAAGAACTAGCACCTATATGATTGACTACTTGATTACAAAATGGTTGACTACTTGAAATGATATTGCTATCAAAATTTGTTACTGATGGAGTTATATAAATTTTTATACACGATGAACCAAAATTACTTTGAACAACATTATTCCATGCATTTTCATAATTTATTTCGAAACAGGTATCAAAAAATATCCAGTTTATTATAAAATCATATGTAATAAAATAATTTTGAATAATATGATTGCGTAAATTTTCTAATGTAATATTTTGATATGCTAAAAGAAATTCACTTCTACCTTTTTCATAAGATAAATGATTTAGTATACCTCCGCGATAACATATTATATTTATGGTTTGATCTATAAGTAATAGAAAATAATGGAAAGAAATGAACTTGTAGAGAGCTGTTGCAGTTTGTCGAGATAGCTGTTGCAGCTTGTGGAGAGCTGTTGTGTACGTAAACTTCTTCTGTGGGTGGATTTGAGGTAAAAGATTCATCCGCTGATGTTGAAGAATCTAAAGAGAGAGAGAAAAAAGAACAGAAAGATAAGAGTAGATAATTCTATTTGTTGCTGTTGTGGATATAAAGATATTATTTCTATTTATAAACTGAAGAGAAGGAAAGAAATATATATGTAAATTAGCCGTTGTAAAAGTAATATAGCCGTTGTAAATGTATAAACCAAAGAGAAAATCATTCGTTACTAATATGGCAGCGACAAAAGTTGCTAGTAAACTATCACTTCTAAGTCACTTCGGAAGCAAGATTATGGTTCGAGAATTGAAAAAAATAAAATAAAATAAAATACTTTAATCTCGCCCAAAATCGGGCAAAAAAAATTAAAAAAAGAAATTTTGGTGAGAACGCACTTAGTACGTGTGGCTTCAGTTTTTTTTAACGCGTTCTTTTCTTTTTATGAAAAAAATAAACTTTTTTTGAAAACGCACGTAGTACGTGCGGCTTGAAATTTTTAATTTTTTTAACACGTTCTTTTCTTCTTTTAAAAAAATAAAAATAAAGTGAAAACGCTTGTACTAGGTGCGGCTTCATCCCAAATTTTTTTTTATTATTTGAAAACGCATTTGTTATATGCGTTCTCGTTTCTTAAATTTTTTTTTACGCGAGAAAAAACACACTTAACATATGCGTATTTGTTCTCTCCTTAAAATTTCTACAAACTTCGTTCTCTAACACTAATTTTGTTAAAATTTATGTGTCTGTGGAAAATTTTTTGCTACAAAATTCAAAAATTTGCCATGCTGGGAAATATCATGGTTTTGGAAAAATTTGCTTAAATAATTGTGTATTTCTTAGTATGGAATGATAAATGAGAAGAGGCGTTGAAGTGGTAGGGAGATCAAGTTAAGAGGAGGCAAAAGGTATCGATTGATAAAGGAGCATGGGGTGACCCTGACCCCAAGGTTGACTGGACGATGGTCCAGGACCCCAAAGACCAAAATGATATTGTTAGAATTATCTAATAATTAAAGAACATATATATAAAATTAATTTTATTGTGCTATCTAAATAATTAAGCTAAATTAAAGTGGTATATTTAGAAAATGCTTATGGGTATAATTGTCATGGAAATAATGTGTAGATACCATAAAGATAATTCTAATTTGATAAGGGACCAAATTAGAATTATATATATATATATATATATATATAGAGGTTTTATGGTCCCCAACTTATATGGTCACAATAGAGAGAAAGAGAGAATGTTCGTATCAAATTGGAAGATCGAACCGTATAAAGAGACGTTCTCTACAAGATCCATCAAGCCAAGCAATGGATTCAGGTCCGCTTCCGCAATTAATTTATGATATTTATCTCATGAATCAACGTGCATAAAAAAAAATCTAACAATTGGTATCAGAGCTTCCATGTTTGATTTATGATATCGAAGTTTCAGAATCAATTTTTATTGTTGTTAAGGAATCCTAGATCGTTCGATCTAACTTAATTAGGTTCCGACTGTTCGATTAAAGTTTTATTTGTTTATTTATTTATTTATGATCCATCAGTTTAGGTACTTCTCATGTAATCTGTTGATTTAGTTCACATGATTATTTTTGTGTGGTGGGTTAGCGTTTTGATCTGGGTATGTTAATTAGGCCAGATCGGACCGTATATATGGGACCTTTAAGGATTTTCAGTTTTTTGATGTTTTGATATTTTTAATGTATTCAGCAACGACTCTCTCGAGAAAGTCCTAGCCTAGGCTTGGCCATTCAGCCAGAGAACAAGCTCTCACCATTCATATTGTTATATATTAAGCTAACTCTAATCATACCAAGGCCAAAATTATCTCTCAGTTGGTATTAGGGATCATGATTCTGATGTTGACCCATATTATTAAATTTCTTTTTATTGTGATATATATATATATACACCGTCATAACGTATGGGATCCAGCGTAACGTTCGGAACATTTGTACACACTGTATTGCATGTCTTTGGTCCACTGTCTTCCAACTCTCACCATTTATAAATGGAAGAAATAATATGTACCCGTGGCTCATCCACTGACCTTCTGCCATCCAGTCGGGGTCTTATACCTCTTCTCGGTAACCACAATAGACACTCGAGGTCGGTACAATATGTAAACTGTATTACTAATTAGTTTGAATAGTACTTTGCTGTCATAATGATATTATTAATAGAGTTTTTTTTTTGGAACTGCTTGTGTCAACAATAATTTTTAGGCATTCTTTATTAGTTGGGTTATTTACACTAACTATTCCTAAATTTTGGACTTATTACACGGGGTACTCCTATTTTTAAACTAATTGCACTAACCACCCCTATGTCTTATGTTTATTACATGAAGTACCCATATTTTAAGATAAAAATGAAAAGTTATAACACTAACTATCCCTATTTTTAATTTTTTTCTAACGGAAAGGTGTGGCCAGTGTAATTAGTTTATTAGTTTATAAAGAATTTCAACTACATGCATGAAGGTTTGGGAGTAAGTTGTGAGATATAAGAATTTAGGACGATTGTGCTGTATACCATCTCATCAAGAATGAAATTATTTTTTGTTTGACAGAAATTTAGTTTTCAATAAATTTATGCTTTAAGTCATGCAAAGAAATTCACATGTTTATGATTAATGAAGATTTTTTTTGGCATATTTACATGATCCAGTCAACGAAAAAGTTAGAATTTTGTCTTCAGTGAATTATTTTTATTTGAAGTAATCCTTATGGGTTATTTGAATTAACGCATATCTTCAGTAAAATTTGTTGATTTAAAATGTTGATTTGTGATTATTTTATTTAAGTTATAATCTTGTAAATATGCATGCACATAAAGATTTGGACATGATTCAGTCATGTAAAATTCAGTCAACATTCAATTATT
This sequence comes from Iris macrosiphon, assembly GCA_036927795.1. NCBI lineage: Eukaryota > Viridiplantae > Streptophyta > Magnoliopsida > Asparagales > Iridaceae > Iris > Iris macrosiphon. The sequence goes on along the minus strand of JAYESA010000008.1, from coordinate 124,505,929 downwards.
TGGTTTTTTTTTTTTTATGACTGGCAACAGTTGTCTGACATTCTGACTAGACCCATTGAAACAATATGTCGCCAAAGTGACCTCTCTTACGTAGATAGTATAAGGAATGTCGAATGTTTGTGTGTGTACATTCATGCGAGTGTTAGCCGGCCTAAATGAATGTTAATACTTGGCCGAATTGCATACATAGCTATGGTGATAAATGTGTGACAATTATACAGTTTACATGTGAATAATAACCCAATCCAAAGATAGGCTTATTATTTGACGTGAATTATTGTCAACGTTTGATCATTACACCAAGGGTACCACTTATAGTTAATATTACTGTCTAAAGACTTGATATTAACGTTGTACTATGTATCTTGAGATGGGGTTCACCATTATTTAAATTTGTTTGTCGATTATTTATTTTTGGTTATTAATTAGAGCATGTTTGTTTGTTTGTTTGTTTTGTTCTCTTTACAGCTAGCGTTGCTATAATATCTGCTAATCTAAACTCAATTCCTTTGCTTAATGGGACAAACTTCAAGGACTGGAAAGAAAATATTTACATTGTTCTTGGCTGCATGGATCTAGACCTTGCAATTAAGATTGAACGTCCCACTACTCCTAAGGATAACAGTTCCTCTGCTGAGAAAGCGAACTTTGAGAAGTGGGAACGCTCAAATCGCATGAGTCTAGTGATCATAAAGTGCGGCATTTCAGAGGCATTCATGGGTGCAGTATCTGATGAGGTTACCAATGACAAACAATTACTTGTTGAAATCGAGAAACGATTTGCAAAGAATGATAAGGTGGAAACAAGCACACTTCTGTTGCGCTTGATTACCATGAAGTATAAGGGCAAAGGTAACATAAGGGAGTACATCATGGAGATGTCTCATATTGCTTCAAAATTTATGGAACTTAAGCTTGACCGATCAAATGACTTGCTAGTGTATTTGGTACTACTCTCACTTCCTACACAGTACAACCAGTTCAAGGTCAGTTACAACTACAAAAAGGAGAAATGGACTCTAAATGAGCTTATTTTGTATTGTGTACAAGAAGAAAGAGATTAAAGCAAGATAGGATTGAAATTGTTAATTTGGCTACCACCCCTAAAGACAAGTATAAAGGCACTACGAGAAAGAATACAAAAGCTGCTAAGGTTCCAGCCCAAAAGAAACAACAAACTGAAGCTACGGGTTGTTTCTTTTGTGACAAGCCAGGACACGTAAAAAAAGATTATATAAAGTACCACGCATGGCGTATAAAAAAAGGATTGCCTGAGCTACCGAAAGCCAATTGATGGTTAAAGACACATCTATGTGGGTGACGACAAGTCGGTAGAAGTGGAAGCAATAGGACATTTTAGGTTATTAATTATTATTGGATTTGATAGACATTTTTTTTGTATCATATTTTAGATGGAATTTGGTTTTAGTTTTTTTATTGGACAAATCTAGTTATCATTGTTCATTTGGAAACAATAAAGTTTGATCTATCGTTAAATTCAAAATATTGTTGATAATTTATTTGTTTATTTATGTTTATGATAATCTATATTTGCTAGAAACTATTGGTTTTTATAAAGAAACATTGTTTGTGGAATCATGTGGTATTGCAATTTTTGGATAGAAATTGCAAGTTTTAAGGATGTTAAGTTGGGGGAGAAATAAAGTCAGGGACATTGTCTTTAAGGAGGCATCCGTTTTGATTTCTACTATCACTTTTGATGATGTGCAAGTTTTTATACCTGTCACATTGATCAAGAAGTGAATTTGAAATCTCAACATGACAATGTCAAATTACCTCTACAAGTTGATGTTGAGCTACATCAACAAGACAACATAGAGGCACCCCCCATTCAAGATGAGGTAATTGTTCGTGAGGAACAAACTCAACAACCTCAAGAACCGGTGTCATTAAAGATTGCCCATCAGAGAAAGGAGAAATATAATTTCGGATATTTTCCATATTTCTCCAGGAACGTAAAGAATACCGTAGAATACTGAAAGATGATCTAATCAGCTTCCGTCAGGCCATGGAAAGTTCCAATTCTCATAAGTGGATTGATGCAATGAATGAGGAGTATAAGTCTATGCAAAACAATAAAGTTTGAAAACTTGTCCCGTTACCTAAAGGTACGAAGCTCATTGGTTGCAAATGGATATTTATAATCAAGAAGGATTCGAAGGGTAATGTTGATAGGTATAAAGCACGTCTTGTAGCTAGAGGCTTTAATCAAAAGTTTGGAATTGATTTTAATGAGACTCTCTCTCCAGTTTCTTCGAAAGACTCATTTAGAACAATCATGACAAAATTCATTTATGGACTCAAGCAAGCTTCTTGTGAATGGTACTACAAACTTCACCAAGTGGTTACCTAATTTGGGTTTGAGATAAACACTGTTGAAGTCTGTATGTATCACAAGTTCAGTAGGAGTTCTGGTTTTGTATATCAATAAAGTATTTAATGTAAATCAGGTGACACCCGTCGCTAAAGGAGACAAGTTTAGTATCAATCAGTGCCCTATGAATAGCCATAAAGCTAAAGAAATGCAATAGATTCCCTTTTCATCAGTTGCAGGGAGTTTAATGTATGCTTAAGTATGTACGCGTTCGGATATTGCTTACATAGTTAGGATGTTAGGCAGATATTTAAGTAACTCTGATGGATCATTAAAAAATAGCCAATCAGGTTAATTAAGTAATTTAAAGAGAACAAAGGGTTACTTGCTCTTTATAAAAGATCAGATAATTTGGAGATCATAAGGTATTTTGACTCCGATTTTGCTAGATGCCAATACAACAGGTTATGTTTACTTGTTGGCTGGGGAAGATACATTTGGAAGAGTATCAAACAGACACTCGTAGCATCTTCCACTATGGCAGCAAAATTTATAACATGTTGTAAGACATCCAATCAGGGAATATGGTTGCAAAATTTTGTCACATGGCTACGTATACATGAGGGTGTTGAAAGATCACTCAAATTATATGACAATAAATCAGGAGTACTATATTCCAATAACAACATGAGCTTGTATAAGTTAAAGTATATTGATTTGAAGTTCCTAGTTGTGAAGGAAAGAATTCAAAATGATCAAGTGTCTGTTTGCGATAAACAAAAGTTATACAAACTTTGTATTACAAAATATTAAAAAGAAAGAAAATATACAAAGATCCTAGAGAAGAATCTAAGTACAATTGATTCTGGAGAATTATAGCTGTAGAGATCTGATCTGCGGGCGATCACTTTACTCCTTGGACCACACGAAGGTGAAGAAGAAATGCGAGAGTGCTATGAACAATTTAAAGAGCTGGGCAACGAGAAAGCCTTGGCAACAACGACACAACAAGCTTTTGTTTCTCTCCTTCTGTTCTTGAATATCAAAGGCTTGAAAATCCAGCCTGCCTTGTAAGGGACATAATGATCCTTTATTTATAGGAATTGGGAGCGGTTATGATAGTGTACGCGCACTTTGGACAGTCTGCACTGTATTGCCATTGTGCGCACACTTTTAATGGGGTGACTTCCTACGACCTGGTGAGTTGATGCACAACTTAACGTTTGCTTGACACGTGGCTTCCTATCCGAGGAAAGTATGGGTCATGGGACAGTTATTTGTGCACATTTCACAAAAAATATGGCATGTAAGACTAGTAATCATAACTCCACTCTGTCAGTTAGAATTGTAGGCACACTATAGAAGTAGACTGGCAACTGGCGCATTATAAAAAAGTTGCCATGATGGCGCACTTTTGATAAAGTCGGCCTTGATGGCGCACTTTTGATGGAGTTGACCACATTTGGCGCACTCTAGTGAGTTAATTACACTTGGCGCACCTTGAAAGCAATTGATTCATACTAGCCACTAAACAATAACCTTTGTCGGCGTGCCGCAACTCAAGCTAAAATGATGACAATGTGAAGTCGACCTTAATGGCGCACTTTTGATGAAGTTGGCATTGATGGAGCACTTTTGATGAAGTCGGCCTTGATGGCACACTTTTGATGAAGTCGGCATTGATGGCACACTTTTGATGGAGTTGCCCTTGATGGCGTACTTTTGATGGAGTTGACCATATTTGGCGTACTCTAGTGAAGTTAATTACGCTTGACGTACCTTGATAGTGATTGATTCATACTGGCCACTAAACAACAACCTGGGTCGGCGTGTCGCAGCTCAGCTGAAATGATGACTTCTGAATTCCTCGACTATTGTTCCATCCTGTTAGATTTATCGCATTAAATATTTGGGGAAGCAGACATAAAAATTGTGCGTCTGTCTTCATAGATGAAAGTCACTTGAAAGTACGCCCATTTTCTATTCTTTGAAAGAGTGCGCCATCATCTGAAACAAGTAGAAAGTGCGCCATCCTTTAAAACAGAGAGAAAGTGCGCCATACTTCCTCGATTAAGTTTATTTGTAGATAATTATGACATCTTCAGGAGGCGCATTTTTTATGCTTCTACAAAATCTTCTCCAAAGTTTTTGAATTTGTTCAGATGAATTTAAAATACTTTGAATTAGAAGCATAAAAAAGTTGTTGAGATATCTTGTGCGCGCATTTTGGGCAGAATCCCAACATAATGCTGACATCGTTGTGACATGCTGCAGGAATCCCGAAGAGTTTAGCAACCGAAGATTTCCCCCCAATCTATAAATGGACGAGTTAAAAAGAGAGAACTTTTCCTTTGTTTTCAAACCTCTTCGTCTTCTTCTTTCTCAAGAAAACTCTTGCTTTCTTCTTCGTTCAAAGCCCTTAGCAATTGACCCAAGAAGATCTCAAACGAGCAGCAAAGATAACAAGGGTAAAGGAGCGTCTTCCTTCTCTCAAGCAACGGCGGTGGCTCAGCCCACTGGAAAATGGGTCAATATGCCACCGTCAAGTGTTATATCAGGAGATGTAGCACATCCTCCCATGATAGGCATGGCGACAGTCTTCTTCTTCTTCTTCTATGTTTTCTCCCCCCCTTTTTATTAATTACATGTACAATGTAAGCTCCAAAAACGGTGAAGAAAGAAGAAGAACAAAGACATGGAATACAGAGACACGTGTGCACGCGTATTTTTCTCTCGTTCAGAGCAGAAATAGCCACTTTGGCGTATTTTTTCTCGTTCAGAGTGGAAACAATCATTTTGGCGCACTTTTTCTCGTTCAGAGCGAAAACAGTTTCCTTGGCCCACTTTTCCTCGTTTAGAGTGAAAACAGTTTCTTTGGCCCACTTTTCCTCGTTTAGAGTAAAAACAGTCCTTTTGGTGCACTTTTTCGATTATTGGCGAGTGGGCGCACTTTTCGTCTGTCTTGACAGATCGGCGCACTTTTCAAATATTTTTATAAAATGCGCCCATCTCATGAAGCATTCGTAAAATGCGCATAGTTTCAAAAAATTAGAAAAATGCGCATCTTTTAGGATCTTTAAAGACTCATAATAGGATTGCTTTTATGCACTTCCCTTCATGAGATTTATTGACTTAATGTATGTAGTTTTTGTAGTTGATTTGTGTATAGATCATTTGGCTGAACTGATGGGATCCACTACTGGACTTCTGCATATTAACTATTTAGATGACTTATCACACATTGAATTTCCTCAATCTGATAAGAAGATGTCCATCATACGCCAATTATTGATAGTCGTGCAAGGAGAATGGATGCTAATGTCCATGTTAAGTGGCGAACCTCTCACCTCCTTCACAAATGAGAAGTATTCTAAGCCACCTTTCTTATTTGGCGATGCCATTCATCAGTCATCTTAAACCAAGCCCAAAAGAGAGAAGTGGTTATTCAATGCTCAGGGTAGAGGCATGTTGTCATGTCCCGCTCCCAGAATACTGGATAAATACGGGGACGAATATGGCCAGCTACTTCGTACAAGGTATAAATACGACGGTCATGACTTTCAGTCATGTTGGATATCCTAGCATGCAATACAATCTGTGGCCTAAATTCTGATCTCATATCCACATGCAACCACAATGAAATAATCAGTAAGAATGATATCAACTAAGAATCATGTAAGACCAAACGGTCAAAAGTACGAATGATAATCAAGAAGTCTATAGCAAGATAAGATGTAGACGAGAATACCTTTCCACACAGTTTCCAATATGATCTGGAACTAAAGCGTATCCTCCAAGCTAGGTTTGGAAGATCCATAAGGTCTGTCACAGGAAATCTGGGAACAATCAAGGGTTAGTCAAGCTAATCGCAACAAGTACCAGAATGGAAGGTTCAAGGAAGGACGAATAAAATCTAACAAGAAACAGTATAAAATATAGTAACTTCAATAATCAGGATAAATGAATCGTACGGTACCAAAGCACGATTTTAGAATATAAGACATCACTCAACAACTAATGTATGTAAGGAACCAACAGTCAATCACAATCATCCTAACATCCACTAATGCCTACATCCTCCACTGAGATCCATACTCTGTCATCGGATCAGAAATCCACCCCTACACCAAACTAGGATAAGGGAATGAATCACTACACCGGGACTGCTATATGACAGCCGACTAGCAAGCAACACACCATACAATTATATGAATAAACGGTCAATAAAAAACCTATGGCTTGCAAGGTAAAGTCTGGGTTACCCCAGTAATGCAATATACATAGGAATCCTCTGATCGTGCTACGCCAGAGTAGGGCTAGTTGAGCCAAATAGTAATATACAAACAAAAATAATGTGCACCGGTCACCGCGCTAAATAATTCACCAGTCCCTCGTAAGGCCACCGTGCCAGGCATGTCAGTAACGATTCAAGTTCCCCTATAGATAGATACTGGCTCGGTCATGAAGTATATAATAGTCAGATACTGTAGTCCACTAGTGTGGATGATATACAGTATCCGTGGCGACCAGCCTGTACGCCATGACTAATGTATGAGAGGTGGCTGGCATGCACGATCTCAGAATTCTGTTCCCTCCTAATGCTTCTACCAATTTTAGTTACTTGATTCAGCCTGCAGTTATATAGAATCTCATGCCGTGGTCACATGATCATCCTCCTAGAATGGAGTATCGTAGTACGAGTACACTGTGTATGAATCCATATTGGTCCACGTCGGTTCCAACTCAAATTCGTCCTGAGCGTAATGCAACAATCAATACACAGACATCCAACTACGCTAAGCTACGATCACTAACCAACTATAAGGTACTCGTGCAAGGTAACAATATAATATAGTATAATAATATGGATATGATAGAACCTCAGTGCAAAAATGAATATGAAGCACCTCAGTGCAAAGATGAACATGAAGCACCTCAGTGCGATAATATGGCCAGTACCTCAAATGGTAACCTAGTAATCAATAGCATGAGTACATGTAGTCATGTCACGCCCCAGTCCCAAAATATTGAGGGACTAGCCATGTGGCAATAGCCAGCAGCACAACTGTCACGCCCCAGTCCCAAAAGTACCCGGGACTAGGCCACGTGGCAATAGCCAGCTATCACATCTCCGAGGATATCCCAATTTAATGGATCCTAGCGAAGAGTGCTACGCTGTCCTAAATACTAATATATCCCATATATATATCAGCAACAAGTAATCTAATCTCATCCACAATATAAACAGCAAGAATGTACTCATAATAAATGCTGGAAATAAACGCCAATCTCAAAATATCATAGTACAACCACGAAAGTCTGGTTGGGACAAACCCACTACTATAACGAAAATAAAGTACTGAAATGATGGATAAAAGAGTAATGACTAGGGCATCGGCTAACTAGATAATGATGCTCCCAATCCTAGGCAGAAGGCCTACCAGGTGATCACGAAAACTCTGATGGCAACACCTCTAGCTCCTCTGCGATAGCGAACCTCGTCTCCTGTCCTGGGCCGTATACTGTGGGGTAATATGTGTAACACCCCGTTTCGCTCAAGCGGACTGCCGTCTCATTCGGCAATCGTGCAGATGTCCCGACCCACTTTGCCTCGATCAAGAAGCAAAGGATATCCAGACTTGTCCCTACAGGAATCCAGCTTGGACTTTCAGAGGCTCACTCAGACGTATTACTCTACCGAGGCGAATCATCGCTAAGGTGGGTGGCTACGGTGAACTTGTCTTTGCTTAGCCAGCACATATAAAATCTGGAATATTTATGCTAGTCGCTAGGTGATTTACCCCTGCATGCTAATAAATCCAACGCACCTAGCTAAGGGAATAATCCCAACTTGTATTGCTTGCTAGAACATGGAAATTAAAATACTGCTTATATTCAGACCCTCGCATGCTAAGTCTCTTAACGGTTTCATCTCTCGGCTTACCTTCGGGTCCGAGCAACGTGCCTGCTTATGTTCCTTAGAAACGCATGCTTGTCTGCTTGAATATTGCCATGTTTTCATCCAAACCCCGGAAGACTACTACGTAGTCGTTCTGTGCCTGAATAAACCTGCAAGTATCCGGGACCGTCAGGTCATCTAAGGCAATCCCCGAACCAGGGGAATGCACTAAGCAAGAAGAATACTGAACGTAAATCTCGCTTGAATGATAATCATGCTATGTATGCATCTGAACGAGGATCGTGTTATGTACTGATGGAATCCCAGCTCGTGGAGCAATATGCCTCGTTCAGACTAAGTTTAAGTTTCATGATTATCATGTCAAGCTATGGAATATGGATAGACCCTGACCTGCATTGTCGCGGACAGCTTGTGCACAAGGTATGTTATGTTGAGTCCCGCGGACGGCTACACCGGGGCACCGGAGCCGATCCGATCCGGACAGGACGTATGAGCAGTCGTATGTTATGGGGCAAGGTGTTATGCAGCGGGGCTCGCCACCTGCGTTGCATATCATTCTGTGTCTTGAGACTGTGAATCGTCCATAATGGCTACGCCAGCGACTTATGTTCATATAGATAAGTCATCCTCGCTTAGCGGCTATCCGCGTGCGAGTCATTGTATAGCATCAATGAACTGAACAGGGAAGGAGAAATGGTAAGTTGGTAAGTCTCGCCGTGTTTCCTCAAACATCGCACGGCGCACTGCCCGACACGTTAAGCTATTCAATGTTTGCATGAAACTGATCCTAAGGCAACTAGAAAGACAACTAAATAGTTGTGCACGGAACCTGTATTACGTGTTTGGATTTGTCGAGCGGGCGAGTAGCTTTCCCACCAGTGCATTCAATGTACTGATAATCCACCAGTTTGATATGCAGGGTGCGGGAGAACCTCGTGCGGTGCGGACGCCTCCTTCGTGCGTGCTAAGGCCAGGAGTTCCCTCTGAAGCCTTGCAACGGTGCGTCCGGGACTGAAGCACATATACAAGACATAAGTTGTGAACATCGTCTGACCATCGCCTGTACAAATCATTCCACAGTTATAGCCACTTGGCACGCTTTTATTGTTTCAGAGAGAGAGGCTTGAGCGACTTGTAATCTCGGCTATACGCCGCCTGTAACACATGTTTATGTCAATAAAAAGAGCTTGCTTTACTTCAAACTTGTGTTTCAATGCTTTCGCTATATTTGTCAACTCAGAGAACTTGTTACCGAATCGCTATGCGTTCATGACTCCGCTGCACTCGGACAATCTGTGCGACTCTGTGGCTTAGAACTCTTATCGCTAGCCAATGAATCACGGCCTTGCACGGGCGCGGTTCACGCTCGTGCGGCATCACGCCCAGATGGGTCAAGCGATCGTTCCGCGGGAGCGCTGGCGAGGGTGATTCCCGCATAGCGGGAACGGCCGATTAGCCTGCGGGAGATCGGGGCGTGACAATATGCCTCGTCCAAATCTGGAAAGGTACCAGGTCCTCAGGAGGACGTAACAAGATACATAGAAGCATGCCATATATTTAAATACTGAATAAAATAAATATAATAAGGGGTGTGCTAACCAATCTAAGTAAATGCAATATGAGGACAATGCTGGTACGTTTGGGTAAGTGTAGGCATAACGTCCATACTCCGAAGAGAGTGGCATCAGTACAATATATCGTCCATATCGCTCCGAAAAATGTAGCATCAGTATAATATATCATCCATATCACTCCGAAGAACGTGGCATCAGTGTAAAGGAAGTCATTGGATCCGTGGCTCCTCCGAACGTAACCGTTGACTGCAACCGAGTCAATCTCGGACGCACACAGTCATATGAAATATGCAAGAAAACATCATACAACATATGCAATATTTAAATTAGACAGTAAATATGGCAAGGTATCTTGCCTGAGTCCTCAAGCTGTGTATGCCAATAACCTGCTCCTGCGGTATCTCATGACTGATCCAATGGCCCTAAACATACAATATAATATAACAAATACTGTCATCAGATACTACACAATACATAATTAATTCTGACGTTGCTCTTAGGTACTGTCGCAAGTTCACGGTTGATCGAATACAGCGTCACGTGTGCACATAGCTAGGGTGTACACGTGTTCTGTCCTCGGTTAACGTGTGCCTTGAGACAATAATTACTACGTTATTGGTTTTTACGAAACTACATTACGTCTTGTTGAATTATACGTCATTAAATTTCCATGTAAAATGTACTAGGTTTATGTCTACGCTTACAGGTGAATTTTAAGTTCCTTACATCAGTCTTGTGATTGGGCTGGTTACCATCTTATTAATTACTGTTTAAACCTAATTAACATTCATACCACACATAGCGTTACACAAGAATTTGCTTGTGTCCACGTACGATACGCGACACATGCTCGATGATACGATGATATAACCACACATGATACCATAGAGAAAGAGATCCACGAGGTTTACCTATTCGGGGTTGATCGAGGGGGCCTGTGCTCAAACTCTGGACGTTCTCCGGCAAGGGGTGGCACTCCGGCGTCGCCCGGCGAGCACGGCAGCAACGTCAGCGGCTGTAACAGCAACTACAGAAGCCTCAGTGGTCTTGCAGCAGTGGCAGCGGCCCGGCAACAGCGGCAGGCGGCCTGGGGTGATGCTGGTCAGGGATCCGTACGTGGGAGAGGTCGGGGTCTGCCGGACAGGGGGTTGGTGGTGCTGGAATCGGCTGTAGTGGTCGGGTTTTCGTCGTCGGGTTGAGGGTGGTGGGGAGGGGAATGGCCGTCGGTACGGGTGATGGTGCGGTGATGTTGGGGTGGGGAATCAGTGGTCCGACGAGGGGCTGAGGCGGAGATAGAGGCGGCTTACGGTGGTGGGTGGTATAAAGTCGGGGGAAGGGAAGGTGAGGTGCTCGTTTAGTATAGGGAATTCGGCTAGGGTTTAAGTGGTGATGGTGATTAGGATTTTTAGGGTTTCAAGTAGGAATTGTGTATTTATATAGGAGATGAAATTTGTGGGCTGGCCTCGAGGGTTGGGCCGGCCAGGGCTCATTGGGGTGGGGGCTGGTCCACCTGAAAGTGTTCATGGGCTGGGTCTGGTCCTGCTTGAGGTAAAATTGCTCCTACTTTAATTTAATTAACAACAGTGCACATGGTGTTCTCTAATGCGTTGAAGACACATGGAACTAGGTCTGGGTGGGACACAAGTGTCATGAGCATAGCAGGCTCAGAATAGGTCAATACCCTAATTTGGGTTATATGGAGTTGGGTTGTGGTTGTGCCTCAGATTGAAATGGGAATGGAAAATTTATGAGATATTAGTTTCATTGGGATAATACATAGACGTTTGTAACACATATTGCACAGCTTAAATGAAGCGCAATAATGAGTTCTAAGAGTTACACAAGGGTCTGGTGGGTAGTCTGGCATGTCTAGAAGATGTATATTTAGTTAGTTCGAGGGTACCAACTAGTATAGCGCTCCAAACTGTAAGACTCCTAATTCTAAAAATCGTACTAATTATTTAATTTATTTAGTAATTATAAGCTAAATAGAAGGAATAGATTTTTATTAATTTTCATTTGAGGTGTTTGTGTAATTAGAGGATTTATGGGGCCATTATAAATTTTTTCTAATTTATTCCATATAGGAGACCCTTTGAACAGTTACATATACACCAATATAATTTCTAGAAAATTTTAAGTATATATATATATATATATATAGTTTATTAAAAAAGAAAGAAAAAGGAAATAAAAGAAAATGGGTTTGGATTCCAATTAGACCTCAACCCGAAACCCGTTAACCTCAAAACCAAACCCAATAGAAAGTATCAACATCAGCAGTAGCAAAAACCAACTTTGCTTTTCCTTTCATCCGCGCGTAAAACAACCCCACGCGTAAAACAAAACCAAGTGTAAAACCCTCATCGCTTAGTTCCCTTTTTCCACGCGTAAAGGAACCCCACCGCCTAAATTCCGCTCCGCGCGTAAAGAAAATCTCTACTGCTCCGCGCGTAAAGCAGACCTCTACCCCTTAATTCTTTCCTCCGCACGTGTGGAAAAAAATATCAGCAGCAACCCACCGCCTCTTTACCTATTATTACTAAACTCTCTTCAACCAAAACCAAAACCAATGAAAGAAAAACAACAACAGCTCACCCACCGCCTCATTCCACCGCCTCCTTATTCCTATATATATTTCAACTCTCAAACCCTAACCCGCTTCTTCTTACTACAACTTAACACTGTTGGACGTGCACTATACAGGACTTTTGCTCGGTAAGTATTCCTTGCCATCGTACTATTATTTATATTCCAGCTGATACATGCATGTTTAATTCTACTTATATAGATGTTTATGTATGTATATTTTTAGGCCTACTTTATGAGACCACCCCAGTATTATGGAGCATCATTAGGTTCATTGGCCGTGACACAGTTGTTACACGAATTGTGAGTCTCATATAGATCACGGACTGCGTGACAGGTCTGGCCTCCTATACGTATGGACGTGCGTTAGGAATAACTGCTAATAGAAACTTTGCATGCTAGTAGACCTGGCAGTATTAGAGGTATTATCATGTCATATATATGGCATGCTTAGAGCATGGGATGGGGAGAACAACAAGTAAGGCATTTGGGCTTCTTTGTATTTTTTCCTTCTGTAACCCGGAAGCTCCACTGGAGATACGGGCGGTGATGACCCATTTATTTCAATTGGCGGCCTCTGCCGTTCAAAAGACGATATGCTTTGAGGCCCCTGATTCTCTGAGAGAGTTACGCCAATCCCATCATTTTTAGCCAGATAGCCCACTTGGTAGAAAGTTGTTCTCAACTGTATTCACTTAGACAGTTAGGCAACCCTTTTGGATGTTTACTTTTCAGTACTTATTGGCATGTTATTATGTATCTTGTTACGTCTCTCTGAGGACCTGGTCCCTTTCCAGATATGGACGAACAGGAGTATCCGCAGGAGTACGGGCCTGGACCAGATGATACTTACTCGACTGAGGAGGTCCTACCTTTGGAGTAGATGTGACTTTATTACCACTATTTCAGTATAGTCATTTTATAGTAGATTTTTTTCCACCCGACTATCATACTTGATACTCATCCTGATACTCAGTTATTATTCAGCTCTTTATTCCTACTAATTATTTGTGTTGTGGATGAGATATAGATTCTGTGTGACTTTTTATGACAGTATATTACCACTGGTGGATTGGATATTCATGTACAGCATACGTATGTATATGGTTTTCCATATATTGGAGTTTGTATACATACAGCTAAGCGTGTTACGTATTCCTAGTCCTACGTATTTTGGGACTGGGGCATGACATATTTTTGGTGGTGGCCCATGCAGGTCAAGAATATATTGTCATGGTTATGTAACTGTACCAAACAAGCCTGCGTATAGGAATAAAGTATAAGGATCTCATCCACACTTGACTAAACCATATTCTTCCTTTTAACTATCCTCTGTTGGCTAAAACAAAGTTTTACGCCAAAAACCCTTTACGCTGTGACCAGACCCTTTACCTTGTTGGCATAAAAGCCAAAATAATTGTTGTTGGCGTAAAAGCCAAATAAACTGCCTTGCTGGCATAAATGGGCCAAACTATGAAGAAGATTGCCTCCTTTACGCTGCGGTTATGACAACTGCTACCCATGATCAATTAGCATATGACACGTATCCCTTTGTAAGACCACGACATGCAAGTTTCATATGAAACCGTCCTGCGTAAACTTGATGATTCATGAATAAATAAACCAACGTAGAGTAGCCTGATTTGGCGTAAAATGTAAGGATGGTGAGATAAGCGTATTTGGCATAGCCTTAGTTTCCCAGTCATGACCAAATCTCGTGCATTAAATGCAGAGATATGCCTCGAGCCCTGTGCAATAAACAACTTTTTGACGTGGCACATGATTTTGTTTTATTTTGAGCATAAAACCTATTTATGTAGGCAGCGTATTCAAAAGACTCCATGCGTAAAGACGATTTATATCAGATATACCACTAAACGACAACCTGGGTCTCTGTGCAAAATTATCATCACAGTCGTCCTCTCGATCATCGTGCAATATTTTTGTCAGATGTCAGGTTCACTGAATTATCTGACAAATTTATCCGAGGAAATACGAAGAGTTCCTCGTACAACTTTACACTGCAATATATTTTAGATTTTTACGCGCAAATTTTTACGCGGGCATATTTTACGCGCAGAAACTTTTACGCAGACTTTTACCCAGACAGTTCTGAAAGTCCTATTTTACGCCGACAGTTTTGATCTCTGCTTTATGCAAACTGTTCTGAATCTTTACTTTACGCCAAACTTCCTTGAACCTCTGTTTTACGCCTACTACCTTGAGTCCCTATTTTACGCAGGAGAGACTTCATGTATGTTGCGAGTTTTTGACTGTGAAATATGCAAAAAATTCCCAACATATTTCATGCTTCTGCATCCTATTTAATACTTGCACCCTGTTTGATTCCCATACTTCGTCTAAACATTGTGTACATCGCCTACAGAGAGATGGATATACAGAAAGGATGTACTATCGCCAATGACGACACAACTTCTGGAGTCAATGGTCAGACTCAAGTATAGAACTCAACAATTTCTACACTTCCAGGACCAGATGGACAGATTCATAATCCAGTTCCATCTGATCTTCCAGTTTCACCTAATGGGACCCTTCCAGTCTCATCGATACCGCAGGATGGCCAGGCACAACTATTCCAATTCTTCCAGATGATAATGCAGGAACAACGACAACAGGCCGCCACACTAGCTGTAGAGCAGAGGCAGCAAGCAGCAGAACAGAGACAAGAGTTCTTAGCAGCACTTGAGAGAATGGCTGCAAAGACTACTGTACCAGCTCAAGCACTAGCTCTAGAACCTCGAGCTAGAGTTGGTTCAGTAAAGGACTTTATACAGATGGGCCCGAGGCCGTATAAAGGCATTAAGAATCCAGAGGAAACTACCAACTGGATCACTCACACTCGAAAGTTATTAGAAGCATCGCAACTACCTACAGAGCTGTGGATGACGGGTGTAAGGACACTTCTAGATGGTAATGCTCACCACTGGTGGGAATTCATGGAGCGCCAGCTGGGTACATATCAGACATGAGAGCAATTCCTGGAGTGCTTTGAGAGGAAGTACTTCCCGGACACCGTCAAAGATGCATTGTACGATCAGTTTCTTCACCTAGAGCTAGGGAACCGAACAGTTGACGAGTACGATGCCGAGTTTAGTCGCCTTAGTAAATATGGCGCTGCCCTGATTCCAAATGACTTGGCCAAGGCTAAGAGGTTCCATCGCGGACTAACTCAGGAGCTCCAACATTATACAAGCTCCTAGTCCCGAATCTCTTATACCGAGTTACTAACAGAAGACAGATTGCAAGAAACCATCAGCAGAGGAAAAGGAGGTCAGCTGAGGACACAACAAGGACCAGCAAGAATATAGCAGGGACCGGCCAGGACACAACAAGGAGGACCTATTAGACGTCCTTTAGTTCAGCAGCATCAACAACACAGAGCCGGACCATACCAGATTTTGGAGAAACCCCAATGTAATTATTGTGGAAAAATTGGACACATTTTGAGAGATTGTCGGAATCGCTTAGGACAGTATTTACGATGTGGTTTCGGATAGCATTTGGCTAGAGATTGTCCAAGGCAACAGACATTGACCCTAGCACCGCCAGCAAAGAGACTAGCGCTTCCAGCACCAAAGCCAGCTCAACAGATGGCTAGATCAGGAGCACCTCGACCTCCAGCAGTAGGAGAATTTCAGCTAGGACCACCGCTACCTACCCAGGAGGATCAGTACCTGAGGGCTAGTCTTGGACAACCACAGAGGAATGAGAAAGCTTTTGCAATGGAAATAGATGACATGGATTAGGAGGTTGATGTCATAGCAGGTATCACTCTTGCTTTTACTTTTCCTGCTGTGACATTATTTGATACGGGAGCCACCCACTCATTCATATTGTCTAGATTTATTGCAAAACATAATATTACCTCTATAATTTTACCTAGTTGTGTTAGAATTCTTACCGGAGGAGGAGTTGTACCTGTTAGTAGAATTTGTAGATCGTGTCCTATAATGATACATGGCAGAGAGATGAAACTCTTAGTCCTTCCTATGCCAACTTTTGATATTGTGCTTGGAATGGACTGGCTGAGCAAGTACCACGCTTTCTTCGATTGTTTTGGAGGAAGCATTCTTTTTAAGGTACCTGGCCAACATGAACTTGAGTTTGCACGAGGATCCATAAAAATCCTTGATAGTATGCAGCTCGCAATGGATGATGTTGTCTATCATCCCATTATTTCAGAATTTTAAGACATCTTTCCAGAAGAATTGCCAGGACTACCCCAGATAAAGACATAGAATTTTTGATTGAATTAACACCGGGAGCAGCACCCATAGCATCACATGTTTATAGACTGGCAAAGAAGGAGCTGGATGAACTAAAAACACAGTTAAAAGAACTAGAAGAGAAAGGTTTCATCCGACCAAGTGCATCATCCTGGGGAGCACCGGTGTTGTTTGTACCAAAGAAGGATGGGTCAGTACGTATGTGCATTGACTATAGAGCCTTGAATACAGTAACAGTGAAGAATAAATATCCATTGCCACGCATTGATGACTTATTTGATCAGCTTAGTGGAGCCAAGATATTCTCAAAGATAGATTTGAGATCAGGATATCACCAGGTGAAAGTACGGAAGGAAGTCATTCCGAAGACCGCATTCCGGACAAGATATAGACACTACGAGTTCTTGATCATGCCATTTGGATTGACCAATGCTCCAGCTATCTTTATGGACTTAATGAATCGAGTCTTCCATCAGTATTTGGACCAGTTCGTAGTCATCTTTATAGATGATATACTTGTTTATTCAAGGAGCCATGAGGAGCACGAAAAGCACCTGCGGATTGTTCTAGAGACCTTGAGGAGAGAGCAGCTATATGCAAAGCTCAGTAAATATGAGTTCTTCTTGGACAAGGTCTTATTTCTTGGACATATGGTTACAGGAGATGGTATTTCTGTTGATCCAGAAAAGATCTCGGCAGTCAAGATATGGCCCGTTCCTAAATCAGCAGCGGAGGTAAGAAGTTTCCTTGGACTTGCGAGATATTACCGACGGTTTATAGAGAACTTCTCAAGGATAGCAACACCTATGACTCGGTTAACATGCAAAGATCAAGAGTTTATATGGACCAACGAGTGTCAAGCCGCTTTCGAGGAATTAAAGAAGCGACTGACTACAGCACCAGTATTAACTATTCCATCAGGGTCAGGAGGCTATGTAATCTACAGTGACGCATCAAGGAAAGGCTTAGAATGCGTATTGATGCAGCATGGCAAGGCGATTGCGTATGCATCTAGACAGTTACGAGTACATGAGAAGAATTATCCAACTCATGACTTGGAACTTGCAGCCGTTGTATTTGCTCTGAAGCTATGGAGACATTACTTATATGGAGAACGAGTGGAAATCTATACATACCACAAAAGTCTCAAGTATGTCTTTACACAGAAGGAGTTAAATATGAGGCAACGTAGATGGCTTGAGTTGATGAATTTTTTTGAGATAGAGCTACATTATCATCCAGGTAAGGCTAACGTTGTAGCAGACGCATTAAGCCAGAAGCCAGCGGCTTACTTCTTAACGACACAGAGATAATTATTGGAGGACTTGCAATATCTTGTCATTGAAGTGATATTACCCGGAGCAAACGGGACACTAGCCAATTTATAAGTACAATCATCACTAGTAGAGAGGATTAAGGCAGCATTGCCTACAGACGCCAGATTTCGAAGATTAAAAGAAAGGACATAGGCTGGAGAGCAGACAAGACTGCACATCCATAATGATGGGACATTACGATGTGGTAATCGTCTTTATGTTCCAAATAGAGAGATTCGACAGGAGCTGATGACAGAAGCTCATAGTTCGATATATTCTATTTATTCTGGAGGCACCAAGATGTATCATGATTTACGACAACACTTTTGGTGGCATGGAATAAAAAGAGAAATAGCTCGCTTTGTAACTAAATGTTTGGTATGTCAACAAATAAAGGCGGAGCACCAGAGAACAGCAGAATTATTGCAACCACTTTCGATTCCAGAATAGAAGTAGAAACACATCACTATGGACTTTATCACGGGTTTTCCCAAAAGTCTAAGTGGTAAAGATGCAGTATGGGTAATAGTAGATCGACTCACCAAGTCGGCCCATTTCTTGCCTTTTAGAGTTGGCCAATCTACAAAAGCTTTGGCTAACTTATATATGAAGCAGATCGTGAGATTGTATGACATACCAGTCAATATTATATCAGACAGAGATTTTTGCTTTACATCATATTTTTGGAGGAGCATACAAGAGAGTCTTGGAACTCGTCTAAAGTTCAGTACATCTTATCACCCGCAAACAGATGGATAGTCAGAGCGTACTATTCAGACATTGGAAGATATGTTGAGGGCTTATATGATAGACTTTGGAGGATCATGGGAGGACCACCTACATCTTTTGGAGTTTTCCTACAACAATATCTATCAGGCGAGCATCTAGATGGCTCCGTTTGAAGCATTATATGGAAGAAAGTGTAGGTCTCCTGTGTGTTGGAATGACGTGGGAGAATGTCAAATTCTGGGACCAGAGTTAGTGGTCAACACCATTGAGACAGTTAAGAAGATACAAGGACACTTGCGAGCAGCACAAGACAGACAAAAGCAGTGGGCAAACCTTCATCGTCGTCCCTTGGAGTTTAAAGTGGGCGATCATGTCTTTTTGAGGATATCACCTACCAGAGGCACCATTCGATTCGGAGGGTGCGACAAGTTGAGTCCAAGGTATATTGGACCATTTGACGTGCTAGAGAGAGTGGGAGAAGTGGCATATCGACTTGCACTACCACCTTCACTTGAGGGAGTACATGACGTATTTCATGTGTCGCAACTCAGGCGATATATGGCAGACAACAGTCATGTCCTCGACCATTTGGAGATCACTATTGGGCCAAGCTTGTCATATCAAGAACAACCCGTGGTAATCCTCGATCGTCGAGAGAAAGTATTGAGGAACCAGTCTAGTCCCTTGGTCCGCATGGCATGGAAGCATGGCACGCCAGGAGAATCAACTTGGGAACGAGAAGACGACATGCGTAAACATTTTCTGAACCTATTCATTGACCAAGGTGTGAATTTACTTTGTTAATTTATATCTCCTACCATTTTTGACTTTCTACCAGGGCTTAGTTTAATTTCGAGGACAAAATTTTTATAAGTTGGGTAGAATGTAAGACCCCTAATTCTAAAAATCATATTAATTATTTAATTTATTTAGTAATTATAAGCTAAATAGAAGGAATAGATTTTTATTAATTTTTATTTGAGGTATTTGTGTAATTAGAGGATTTATGGGGCCATTATAAAATTTTCCTAATTTATTCCATGTAGGAGATCCTTTGGATAGTTGCATATGCACCAATATAATTTCTAGAAATTTTTAAGTATATATATATATAGTTTATTAGAAAAAAAAAGAAAAAGGAAATAAAAGAAAATGGGTTT
This sequence comes from Iris macrosiphon, assembly GCA_036927795.1. Lineage (NCBI taxonomy): Eukaryota > Viridiplantae > Streptophyta > Magnoliopsida > Asparagales > Iridaceae > Iris > Iris macrosiphon. Next base: position 124,486,059 of record JAYESA010000008.1, on the reverse strand, counting down.
GGATTCCTATTAGACCTCAACCCGAAACCCGTTAACCTCAAAACCAAACCCAATAGGAAAGTATCCACAGCAGCAGTAGCAAAAACCAACTTTGATTTTCCTTTCATCCGTGCATAAAACAACCCCATGCGTAAAACAAAATCAAGCGTAAAAACCTCACCGCTTAGTTCCCTTTTTCCACGCGTAAAGGAACCCCACCGCCTAAATTTCGCTCCGCACGTAAAGCAAACCTCTACTGCTTCGCACGTAAAGCAGACCTCCACCGCTTAATTCTCTCATCCGTACGTGTGGAGAAAAATATCAGCAGCAACCCACCGCCTTTTTACCTATTATTACTAAACTCTCCTCAACCGAAACCAAAACCAATGAAAGAAAAACAGCAATAACTCACCCACCGCCTCATTCCACCGCCTCCTTATTCCTATATATATATTTCAACTCTCAAACCCTAACTCGCTTCTTCTTACTACAACTTAACACTGTTGGACGTGCACTATACAGGACTTTTGCTCGGTAAGTATTCCTTGCCATCGTACTATTGTTTACATTCCAGCTGATACATGCATGTTTAATTCTACTTATATAGATATTTATGTATGTATATTTTTGGACCTACTTTATGAGACCACCCCAGTATTATGGAGCATCATTAGGTTCATTGGCCGTGACACAGTTGTTACACGAATTGTGAGTCTCATATAGATCACAGACTGCGTAACAGGTCTGGCCTCCTGTACGTATGGACGTGCGTTAGGAATAACTACTAATAGAAACTTTGCATGCTAGTAGACCTGGCAGTATTAGAGGTATTATCGTGTCATGTATATGGCATGCTTAGAGCATGGGATAGGGAGAACAATAAGTAAGGCATTTGGGCTTCTTTGTACTTTTTCCTTCTGTAACCCGGAAGCTCCACTGGAGATACGGGCGGTGATGACCCATTTATTTCAATTGGCGGCCTCTGCCGTTCAACAGACGACATGCTTTGAGGCCCCTAATTCTTCGAGAGAGTCATGCCAATCCCATCATTTTTAGCCAGATAGCCCACTTGGTAGAAAGTTGTTCTCAACTGCATCCACTTAGACGGTTAGGCGACCCTTTTAGATATTTACTTTTCAGTACCTATTGGCATATTATTATGTATCTTGTTACGTCTCTCTGAGGACCTGGTCCCTTTCTAGATATGGACGAACATGAGTATCCACAGGAGTACGGGCCTGGACCGGATGATACTTACTCGACTGAGAAGGTCCTACCTTTGGAGTAGATGTGACTTTATTACCACTGTTTCAGTATAGTCATTTTGTAGTGGATTTGTTTCCACCCGACTATCAGACTTGATACTCATCCTGATACTCAGTTATTATTCAGCTCTTTATTCCTACTGATTATTTGTGTTGTGGATGAGATATAGATTCTGTGTGACTTGTTATGACAGTATATTATCACTGGTGGATTGGATATTCATGTACAGCGTACGTATATATATGGTTTTCTATATATTGGAGTTCGTATACATACGGCTGGACGTATTACGTATTCCTAGTCCTACGTATTTTGGGACTAGGGCGTGACACAAACATCGAAGCAACGGTAAGGTGTATTAAGTCACATAATTATTGCACGTAACATCTAATTGTATCCAATTTAATCCTAATCTCTCGATTTAATTTTAAATAATCCTAAATTGGTTGAGGGGGTTTATAATCTAGCCTCCTTAGAGCATTTCGTCCTCAAAATTAAAATATATGTATGGCTAAGAACTACTGAATGAAATAATAATAACACCACAACATACCTGGGCCTTCGAAGAGATGGGGATAACGCTGTCGAATATCCTTCTCTTGTTTCCAGGTCGATTCGCCTTGTGCATGATGCCTCCATGAGACACGAACTAGGAGGATAGTCTGACCTCGTAGTACCTTCTCACTTCTGTCTAGAATCTCTACAGGCTCTTCTTGGTATGATAAGCTGGGGCCGACCGTGATCTCTGAATGGTCAAGCACATGACTCGGATCTGGAACATACCTCCTCAGCTGAGATATATGGAAGATGTCTTGCACTCCCTCCAAAGTCTGTGGCAAGGCTAACCTGTAAGCGACCTCTCTGATGCGTTCTAACACATCGAATGGTCCGATGTACCTCGGACCCAGCTTCCCTCTGCCTCCGAATCTGATAGCCCTTCGAGTAGGTAAGATCTATAAAAATATGTGATCTCCAACCTAGAACTCTAAGGGTCATCGGTGTTCATTCGCCCAATGCTTCTGTCTGTCCTGTGCTGCACGCAGGTGTCCTTGGATCTTTTTCACCTTCTCTACTGTACGGACAACAAACTCTGGCCCGAGAATCTGTCTCTCGCCTATATCGCTCCAACATACTGGGGAACGACACTTCCTTCCATACAACGCTTCATAAGGAGCCATCTGGATGGTCGTTTGATAGCTGTTGTTGTAGAAAAATTTGACCAAATGCAAATGGTCCTCCCAAGATCCTCCAAAATCGAGCATGCACGCTCTTAACATATCTTTCAATGTCTAAATGGTGCACTCGGACTGAGGCTCTCTTGTATACTCCTCCAGAAGTAAGATGTAAACCTCGTATCCCTATGAGACACGATGCTAACTGGTACTCCATGCAGTCGTACAATCTCCCTCATGTACATTTTTGCTAAGAACTCTGTCGATTGCCCAACTCTGAAGGGTAAAAGTGTGCGGACTTGGTGAGCCTATCCACGATTACCCATACTGTATTGCGACCACTAGAACTCCTCGGAAAGCCCGTAACAAAGTCCATAGTGATGTGCTCCCATTTCTACTCCGGTATGGGGAGCGGTTGAAGTAATCCTACAGATCTCTGATGTTCAGCCTTGACTTGCTGACACACCAGGCACTTAGCCACAAACTGAGCTATCTCTCTCTTCATTCCATGCCACCAGTAGTACTGCCTTAGGTCTCTGTACATCTTTGTGCCTCCTGGATGAATGGAGTAGGTTGAACTGTGTGCCTCTACCATCAACTCCTGGCAAAGTTCTCCATTTGGAACATAGAGACGATCTCCACATCTCAAAGTCCCGTCTTCGTGTATACGCAATCCCGTCTGTATTCCAGCCTCTGTCCTCTGTCGTAACCTCTGAAATCTGGCGTCTATCGGCAAAGCCGCCTTGATCCTCTCCACTAATGTCGATTGTAACTGAAAACTCGACAACTGTCTGTCTACTCCGGGCATAACAACCTCTATACCCATATGTTCTAGATCTCTCAACAGATGTTGTTAGGTAGTCAGGAAGAATGCCATGGGTCTTCTGCTCAACGCGTCAGCTACTACGTTGGCCTTTCCCGGATGGTACTACAGCTCAATCTTGAAGTTTGTCATCACCTCAAGCCAACGTCTCTGTCTCTGGTTCAGATCCTTCTGGGTGTAGACGTACTTCAGGATCTTTTAATTAGTGAATATTTCTACTCTTTCTCCATATAGGTAGTGCCTCAAGAGCTTCAAAGCAAAGATCACTGTGGCAAGCTCCAAGTAGTGAGTGGGATAGTTCTTCTCATGGGTCCTCAACTGTCTATAGGCATAGGCTAACACCTTCCCATGCTACATCAAGACACATCCTAATCATTTCTCGGATGCATCGCTATAGATCACGAATCCTCCGGGTCCAGAAGGTATGGTCAGGATAGGTGCTGTAGTCAAACGCTTCTTTAGCTCATCGAATGCCTTCTGATACTCCTCTGTCCAGGTGAACTCCTGCTCCTTATGGGTTAAGCGGGTCATTGGCTCTGTGATCTTTACGAAGTTCTCCACGAACCTCCGGTAATATCCGGCAAGTCCTAGAAAACTCCTCACTTCCGAGACATTGGTAGGGGTTGGCCATGTCTCTACTAATGAAATCTTCGCCGGATCTACTAAAATGCCATCTCCTGAGATAACGTGTCCAAGAAAAGAGACACGATCTAGAAGAAACTTACAATTTCTCAGCTTGGCATAAAGCCTCTCTCTTCGTAGCGTCTCTAACACTAGTCTCAAGTGCTTCTCGTGGCTCTTCGCATACACCAAAATGTCGTCGATGAAGACTACCATGAACTGCTCTAAGTATTGGTGGAAATAAGTATTGGTGGAAGACTCTGTTCATCAAGTTCATAAATATAGCAGATACATTCGTTAGTCCAAAAGGCATCACTAAGAACTCGTAGTGACCATACCGAGTCCTGAATGGTGTCTTTTGGATGTCTTCTCTTCGCACCTTCACTTGGTGATAACCTGATCTCAAGTCGATCTTTGTGAACACCACTGCTCCTGTCAGCTGGTCAAACAAATCATTAATTCGCGGCAAGGGGTACTTGTTCTTGATAGTCAAAGTATTGAGGGCTCTGTAATCAATGCACATGCGTACTGTTCCATCCTTTTTGGGTACAAACAATACTAGTGCTCCCCATGGTGATGCACTAGGATGGATAAATCCCTTTCTCTGCAACTCCTCTAACTGTAGCTTCAATTCATCTAGCTCCTTCTTCGCCAATCGGTATACATTATAAGATACCGGTGCTGCTCCGGGTACTAGTTCAATAGTGAACTCTACGTCTCTATCTGGCGGTAAGCCTGGCAATTCTTTAAGAAAAACATCCTCAAATTCTACAACTATTGGTGGGGTACCATCTTCATAGCCATGTAAGCTCCCGCTATCTGTCCTATTCCTTGCTCGACGGTCCCTCGTATGTACTCAAATTTTGGTTGATCTGGCGGTCTAAAAGTGACACTACCCTTTCGGCAATTCAGTACGATATTATACTGGCTTAACCAGTCCATGCCTAGCAAAACATCAAAGTACGGCATGGGCAATACCAAGAATTGTGCTCTCATTTCTCTACCACATACAACTACCGAGCATGTTCTGATAGTGCTGGTAACCGGCACAATACCTCCTCCGGTAAGAATCTTCCAACTCTTAGGTAAGGGGAAAGTTGCTACTCTATGCATTGCTACGAATCTACTAGATATAAATGATAGAGTAGCTCCAGAATAAAATAATGCAGTTGCAGGTAATGATGCAACTAAAATAGTACCTGTGATAGCTTCCCCTTCGGTTTTCTCCTCAGTAGATGCTAATGTAAAGGCCTGTCCGTGCCTCTGTCCTCCTGTTTGCTGTCGGACTCGATCAAACTGTGCCTGCTGTAGGGCCAAGGGTGGTCCCATCTGAAATCCTTCAGGTGCTGGTGGATGCTGACCTCCTGGTGGGGGTAGTATCCTTAAAACTGGTGCTGCTAGCCTCTGTCCGGTCTGCGGTGTTGTCTTCCTGCGCTGTGGGCAATCTCTAAAAAGGTGCTGGCTCGCTCCACAAATCATGCATGTCCCCAGTCTCTTTCAGCATTCCTTCTCGAAGTGGCCTCTCCTACCACAGAAGTGGCAAGTTGGAAGTTCCTGGTGTGGGTATGGTGCAGCCCTCTGCTGTGTCTGTGGTACGGAACGACGGATCGGTCCTCCTGTTCTGGGCTGGCCTCTGGCTGGTGTGGTCGTGCTGGAACGTCTTGCTCCTCTGCCAATGGCCTCCTGGATTCTCGCCTCTGCAAGAACCTCCTCATAAGAAATCCTCACCTGTGTGGTGGTATACCTCTGTAGCTCAAAAGTGAGGCTGTGATGGAATCTCTGAGCCTTCTCTAGGTTATTGGGTATCAGGACGGCACCAAATCTGCTAAGACGACTAAACTCTGCGTCGTATGCGTCAACAGTCATATTCTCCTGTTCTAGATGTAGGAACTGAGAGTACATAGCATTTCTGACAGTAGCTGGGAAATACTTTACATTGAAGTATTCTAGGAACTGTTCCCAAGTCTGGTTCTTGCCTATACTGCGCTAATTGGGCCCTCACTGCGGTCATCCAAAGGTCTGGATGCAGTTGTGAAGCCTCTAGTAGCATCTCTGTGTTGGCAACCCAATCGAAGATCTGCTCTACTGTCTCGTTGCCTGAGAAAGTATCTGGTCCCATCTGTCGGAACCATCTTACAGTGCCACCTGTCTGGGCTGGTGCATGAGCTGGCACTGGTGCTGCGACATGTGTCCTCTCTAGTACTGCCATCAAACTCTGCCTCAACGTCTCGGTCTGATGCCACTGTGCTTGCATCATAGTCTGGAAGAACTGAAGCATCTATGGCTGTCCGTCTAGTTGTTGCATCTGGGGTGGATAAGGTGGAGGTGGTGGTAATGGAACCTCTGGCTGTGCGGTAGGTGTCTTCTCAGATGTTGGCATCTCGGTCTGTGGCATCGATGTAGCTCCTGAAGTCTGTCCCTCAAAATGCTGCATGGGGATTGTCTGGGAAGTCTGTCCCTCGGGCTGCGGTGTAGGATCGCCCTGAGAAGTCTCGTGCCAATGTATCAGCGGGGTCTATAGTGGTGGTTGCCCTCCAGGTAGTCCTTGGGGTGCCTCCTCTCTTTGGGTGGTGTTGCCTGGCACCACAGCACCGGGTGCTCCTCGTCCACTGCGCAAGTTCATCTTACTGCAAGAGATAGGACTTCATTAAAAGGGTACGGAATCAAGCAAACATGATGCAGATATTTAGAAGCAATACGAAGGAAGTTCAAAGACAAAAAATCAAAGTGGATGAGACATAGTAATTTCTATCATATTGTAGGCTCGCTGGGCATGATACCATATCACAAGCGAATAAGGTGACCTATATGGGCCACCACTAAAACCATGTCACGCCCCAGTCCCAAAAGTACCCGGGACCAGGCCACGTGGCAATAGCCAGCTGTCACATCTTCGAGGATATCCTAATTTAATGGATCCTAACGAAGAGTGCTACGCTGTCCTAAATACTAACATGTCCCATATATATATCAGCAATAAGTAATCTAATCTCATCCATATTATAAACAGCAAGAATGTACTGATAATAAATATTGGAAATAAATGCCAGTCTCAAAATATTATAGTACAACCACGAAAGTCTGGTGGGGACAAACCCACTACTATGACGAAAATAAAGTACTGAAATGATGGATAAAAGAGTAATGACTAGGGCATCGGCTGACTAGATAATGATGCTCCCAATCCTAGGCAGAAGGCCTACCAGGTGATCACAGAAACTCTGATGACAACACCTCTAGCTCCTCTGCGGTAGCGAACCTCGTCTCCTGTCCTGGGCCGTATACTGTGGGGTAATATGCCTCGTCCAAATCTGGAAAGGTACCAGGTCCTCAGGGGAACGTAAAAAGATACATAGAAGCATGCCATATATGTAAATACTGAATAAAATAAATATAATAAGGGGTGTGCTAACCAATCTAAGTGAATGCAATGTGAGGACAATGCTGGTACGTATGGGTAGGTGTAGGCATAACGTCCACACTCTGAAGAGAGTGGCATCAGTAAAGTATATCGTCCATATCACTCCGAAGAACATGACATCAGTATAGTATATCGTCCATATCGCTCCGAAGAACGTGGCATCAGTGTAAAGGAAGTTATTGGATCACTGGCTCCTCCGAACTACAGCTCCAATATGTGTACCCCATACGCCTACTAGTTGTCCTCCCCGCCCAATATAAATACACAAGCCGAATACTCGACGTGCATACCATGCATCTATATGCCAAGTCTCTACCAATATAATCCTAAATTACGTACTATCCGTGATGCATGTCACACACACCGATAGCCAGTCGAGTATGCGAACCTGCATCCCTATATGAATATGTTTCAGTAAAACGTGTAAGAGTGTCAGGCCTCAGAAGATATCAGAGTATCCTCCCATGGGGTGAGTTTGCTAATAATTAGGTCAAGTACACTAATTATCGACGTAACCGTCGACTGCACCCGAGTCAATCTCGGACGCACACAGTCATATGAAATACGCAAGAAAACATCATACAACATATGCAATATTTAAATTAGACAGTAAATATGGCAAGGTATCTTGCCTGAGTCCTCAAGCTGTGTATGCCAATAACCTGCTCCTGCGGTATCTCCGGGCTGATCCAATGGCCCTAAACATACAATATAATATAACAAATACTGTCATCAGACACTACACAATACATAATTAATTCTGACATTGCTCTTAGGTACTGTCGCAAGTTCACGGTTGATCGAATACAGCGTCACGTGTGCACATAGCTAGGGTGTAAACGTGTTCTGTCCTCGGTTAACGTGTGCCTTGAGACAATAATTACTACGTTATTGGTTTTTACGAAACTACATTACGTCTTATTGAATTATACGTCATTAAATTTCTATGTTAAATGCACTAGGTTTATGTCTACTCTTACAGGTGAATTTTAAGTTCCTTACATCAGTCTTGTGATTGGGCTGGTTACCATCTTATTAATTACTGTTTAAACCTAATTAACATTCATACCACACATAGGGTTACACAAGAATTTGCTTGTGTCCACGTACGATACGCGACACAAGCTCAATGACACGATGATACAACCACGAATGATACCATGGAGAAAGAGATCCACGAGGTTTACCTATTCGAGGTTGATCGAGGGGGCCTGTGCTCGAACTCTGGACGTTTTCCGGTGAAGGGTGGCACTCCGGCGTCGCCCGGCGAGTACGATAGCAACATCAGCGGCTGTAACAGCAACTGCAGCAGCCGCAATGGTCTTGCAGCGGTGGTAGCGGCCCGACAACGGCGACAGGCGGCTTGGGGTGATGTTGGTCGGGGATCCGTACGTAGGGGAGGTCGGGGTCGTCCGGACAAGGGATTGGCGGTGCTGGAATCGGCTGTAGTAGTCAAGTTTTTGTCGTCGGGTTGAGGGTGGTGGGGAGTGGAACGGCCGTCGGTACGGGTGATGGTGCGGTGATGTTGGGGTGGGGAATCAGTGGTCCGGCAAGGGGCTGAGGCGGAGATGGAGGCGGCTTACGGTGGTGTGTGGTGTGAGGTCGGGGTAAGGGAAGGTGAGGTGCTCGGTTAGTATAGGGAATTCGGCTAGGGTTTAAGTGGTGATGGTGATTAGGATTTTCAGGGTTTCAAGTAGGAATTGTGTATTTATATAGGAGATAAAATTTGTGGGCTGGCCTCGAGGGTTGGGCCGGCCAGGGCTCATTGTGGTGGGGGCTGGTCCACCTGAAAGTGTTCATGGGCTGGGTCTGGTCCTGCTTGAGGTAAAATTGCTCCTACTTTAATTTAATTAACAACAGTGCACGGGGTGTTCTCTAATGCGTTGAAGACACATGGAACTAGGTCTGGGTGGTACACAAGTGTCATGAGGGTAGCAGGCTCAGAATAGGTCAATACCCTAATTTGGGTTATATGGAGTTGGGTTGTGGTTGTGCCTTAAATTGAAATGGGAATGGGAAGTTTATGAGGAATTAGTTTCATTGGGATAATACATAGACGTTTGTAACACATATTGCACAGCTTAAATGAAGCGCAATAATGAGGTTCAAAGAGTTACACAAGGGTCTGGTGGGTAGTCTGGCATGTCTAGAAGATGTATATTTAGTTAGTTCGAGGGTACCAACTAGTATAGTGCTCCAAACATTGAAGCAACGGTAAGGTGTATTAAGTCACATAATTGTTGCACGTTACATCTAATTGTATCCAATTTAATCCTAATCTCTCGATTTAATTTAAAATTATCCTAAATTGGTCGAGGGGGTTTACAACAACTCCAATGGGCAAACCCAATTTATTTGACCCATTATAGTACACTTCAGCTGTAAAATAAATAAAATGGTCTACGATACATATCACAGTCTAATTCTAATCTCATCCACAGAAAGTAAACACAATTCAATATGATAGACTAATCAAGATAATAGCTAAAAAGAAATATAGTCCATCAACAAGTCCAAATTAAAAGTGTCTCGGGGAATAACCCGATAATAAGTTAATACATAAATCCAAGAGTCAAGATATGAAATAACTGGAAGCAAAAATAACTGAGTATATATAACAAAATACTCAGGAGAAATTCTGTGGCACAACCTCGTCCTCTGGTGCTAGTACTGCTCCAGCGTCAACTCCTGTCTCGTATATCTCAGGGTATTCCTCTTCTGCTGTACCTGGGGACATAATCCGGATCCAGGTCCTAAGGGGACATAGCAAGGTACAAGAATAACTCAAGCCAAATAAAATATAGTAAATAAAAATAGATCTATAGGGCATGCTATGTAACCAGCTATGTGATATGCAAATGAGTGCATCACTAGTACTCAGGCTGAGACCACTACAAGTTCTATGTTGGGGAGCCGGTAGCAGTAATATCATGTAATAGGCCAAGCTCTAGAACAGAGACTAAAGCACCGCAATAATAAATATATATGTATGTAATCAGCCTATAGGCTGTGTGTCTCTCCCCACCTAATGTAATCATTTGACTCAGATCCACGATGTCTCATGTCCATAACACGTAAGATCATGACCTTTAGCAAGTACAACGAGTCATAATGATATCTATGTATATGTAAGTCTTATGTCGCGAATCCTGTAAGCCTATACAGAATTACCATGAATAACTCAAGAAAGATTCTGTCACATGTATAGTATCAAGTGTCCTATGGTATGACGTACTTGGTAAAGCAAGCACAAAAAATATATAGGATCGTGCTATCAACTCTCTAAGTAACGTTACATGATATCGCGTACGGCGTCGACACCCGAATCTTATTCGGACGCTAAGCAACATCTCATGGTCCTAAGTTGAATAAGTATAATACAAAAGTATATATATAAATAACTCAAGCAATAAATATCGAAGGAACTACTACAGGTTTGGCAAGGTACACTTGCCTGGGTTCTGAACTCCTTCAATTGCTCCTGTAACAGTGAAATATCTAGGTACGCCTCCGGATGCTAAAAAAAACATTACCATCACTCTCAGAATACATAAAATAGCTAGGATTGACTACCCATAAGTCCAATTTGGATACAGGGGCAGAATTGACAGTTTCTGGTCAAAGCGGGGTCCACATGTGGCCCACTTTGCACCAAAAAATATGCCAGAGACAAAGTTCTCCAATTATCAAACTTAGTTTCTATGAGTTTAGAACGATGATACGAATCCAACGAAATGTACATAACCGGATTCCGATGAGCCGGTCACGAAATTGCCCGTCAAGTGGAACTGTAGGACCTACAAAAACGAGATTTCGTCAATATTCTCAGAATTGAACCAAACTTGGGTCACAGGATCAGCGTAACTCTATGAATCTGATGGCACAAGTTTCATTGCGAAATGACAAGCACACATGAAATTATGACGAGTGTCAGAACAGACCTATACAGGGCTTTTCGACGAATACTTGTTGGTTCCGGTGCGCACGCATATCCAAATCAACTTTTGTGAAATCTCACACGTCCGTGTTGACGATGTGCACTTTTTATGCAATTTGCACACGATGAAGTTGCCTCATTTAGGGGGACGTACCCCGTTTCAAAAAAATTCTGGTTTAAAAACTAAGTTTTTGGTCAACTTCAACCACGAATAAAACATAGCATACAATAAATTATAATAAACTATTTAAAGAGATTAAAACTCGTTTATGTTCTCTAAATTACTGTTCAAGTAGAATTTAAAAATATAAACTAGGTTGGAGGAAAAATGACCATGAATATGGATGTTTGGGACAGTTTTTTGAACTATAAATTGGGTCATTTTTTCATGTTTTGTGTTGCGAATTACGACCAACACAGGATACGATACCCCAAACTAATTATACAGGGTTCAAGAGGGTCATGTGGTCTTTGTATAGGATTTGACAGATCAATATTTGGATAACTATACAAAAAGATACGAGAGTGGGAAGAAGGGTACCTCACTGCTTGCTGCTGCTCGAGAATTCAGGCGACTTACGGCGACGACTTTATGATAGTGGTGCGCGGCGGTCCGGCATCGTCGTCGGCGGTGGCTAATAGAGAATGGAAGAGGGTTTTATGGTGGATGAGGGGGTGGGTCTGGGGGTTTATATAGAGGTCGGAGTGGGCAATTACAGAGAGGGGAATGGACGGCCGGCTGCAATTTTGGGGGAAGGGAAGTGTAGAGTCAGATAGCAGTTTCTGAAGTTTAAGGGGTTTGTAGGTCGGGTCGGGTCGCGGGTTGTGGGTCTCGAGTTCGGATCCGAATTCGAGTAGGGTTGGGTTTGGTCTAGGATGGTTCGATTTGGTTCAGTTTAGATTGGGTTGGTTCGGTCTGGGTTCGTTTAATTAAAACTAATGCAATTAGCTATTTAAAAATAGTTTTGGAGCCCAATAAATTCTAGAAAAATTATACAATACTCTATTATTAATTATACACTAAAAATATAATTTTTGCAATATTTTAATAATTAATTTAATACACAAAATATAATTCCATGAACGAATATTTATTATAATTAATTAAAAATTATAAAAAAAATCTCCAAAAACTCAAAAATTTATAATTAAAATTCTAAAATTAAATTCAAAAAATCTGGGTGTTTACAATCTACCCACCTTAAAATAATTACGTCCTCGCAATTAAAAAAATAAAATATAACCGGTCAAGAAAATGTTTGCTCCAGAAGAGATGACACGGTTGCAAGACATATTTGTTGAAGCACTACACAAAGGATAAGGAACCATGAACAAGAAAAATTTGAGAGGAAGGGTGAGGATTTTGTTTAAGCAGAAGAAATAAAAACTATAAGAACAGATTAACACGTAGAAAAGAAATAAAAACTTTTCCCTGGGCAATGAGAGATAAGTAACTCAAGAGTAAAGGAGCCTGGTTAGAACGAAGATCAACTATAGCTTATGAAAACATGGGTACTAGTGACATATTACTAATATAGACTAACAAGTTCATGCTAACATAATACTAGATATAGGTTAGGGAATAGAACTAACATGCACATGCTAAAGTATTACTAGGATTATTCGCTATTATAGATAGCTATGATAAAACTAAATCTTACTCATATTCGCTACTCCTTGAGTCTGTGCTTCCTCCACTGTCATCGCAAAAGCCTGTCTACGTCCCTGTGGTGGTGCCCTCTGCTGTTGCTGGGCCTGTTGGAAGAGTGCTGCCTGTGGTGCCAAAGGTGGCCTCGGTTGATATCCTCCCGGTGCTGGTAGAGCTTGTTGGTTAACCATCGGTGCTCCTTCTCGACGCTCAGAGAAATCCTTGGCTCAATATTGGCTGGATCCGTAAATCAAACATAATCCCAACTTGTGTTTGTACTCGCTCTCATAATGACCTCACTTGCCACAATATTGACATGTAGGCAGTGCCTGCGGAGATGCCCTGGGTGGCTGGTGCATGTGAGGTCTCTTTACAGCTTCTCCCTGTGGTGCTCTGGCTGGTGCTGATATGAACGACTATTTCTGGCTTGACTCTCTTCTGGTGATGTGCTCCATGTATCGTGCTGCAATAAGGATGTCCGTGTATGAAGTAGGTGCAACGGATCCGATCAATCTCTGTAGCTCAAAGCTAAGTCCGTCGAAGAACTTCTCCGCCTTCTCCTCTTCTGTCGGAATCAGAGTAGGGACGAAGCGACCCAAACGGATGAACTCTGCATTGTATTCTTCTACCGTCATGTTATCATGTCCCAATCTCCTGCAAGCTTAATAGTCCCCACTGAACGTGAATCACCATATTGCAACGCTCCCACAGGACAACCGTTCTCATCGGGACGTGATGCCGTATGAGCTTGGAGTTGTGCTCGCACAAGGAGATGTTGTCAAACACCAAAGTTATTATCGAAATAACCAAGTTGCAACGAAAGTCAAGTATTGTGTACCAAGCACACATCAGAGTATACGCAGTGAAGCTCTCGATAGGGTCCAAATAAAATGCCACAAAGGAGATTTGCCACAAAGGCAAATATTATACTCTTGCTCTTTTCTCTAGCCCACAAAGGTACTTACCGTTCATACATTATGTTCTGTATATCCAAGCAGTACCACTACACCTGCATAACTGAAATAATATCCACAAACGTGGGTTAGTACACAACCGTACTGGTGAGCGGGGTAACCCACTCGTTTAAGCTGACACTAAGTAAATAGTGAATGCAAATAGTTATATGGTGATCTTTTTATTTGAATCCTAGATTCATTTGATGGCATAGGGTATGACATGTTAAGGAAAGCTGTAAAGCAAGTTAAGCATGCAAGCATTCAACTTAAGCAATTATACAAGATATTCAACTCAAAAGAAAACTAACATGCAAACCGTCCTACTCAAACCCAAGCAACACGGAAACCTATCGAACCATTATCCAAGCCTCAATATTCATCCTCAATCCAAACCTCAATCCAATCTCGATATGCACACTCTTGCCGAGGCAAGGTGGCCGTCGCCTACACGAAAAGCACAAACCAAACAAAGCAAAGCAAACCAACTCTTATCTATATGAAGTCACTGGCCAAGCCATAATGGATTGATCGGACTGATCAATTGCAGTTCTACCCGATCCAGACCGAGTAGCTAGCCCGCCTGGTCATATCGAACTACCGGCACCGCGCCCAAGGAAAGTTACCATTGTCTCCTCCATGGCCGAACGGTCCAGGTACTCCAGAGCCTATCCCATTCGAGGAGACGAAACCCTGTGCAACACAAGTTATCCGTGATAATACAGACACCAAGTAGGTATGACGAGAGGATCGAGCATTCTCGCCCCACCAAACGATCCTAGACTCATCCAACAAACTATCCAACTAATTATCCATAACCATTCTCCAATATATAGCCCAAGGCACAAATCTTAAGTTATCCCCATAGGCACTATGCCGCTTCTCGACACAATGTTCCAATTGGTGCAACACCCCTTGCTCAGAACAATGTTCCAATAGGCACTATGCCGCTTCTCGACACAATGTTCCACAACTGCACGCTTTGCTTGACAAAGCACCCAAGTGATACTCGTGTACGGATGCACGCTCGCTCGAATTCCCGATGTTCCAACCAAGATATTCCAACTGCCCAAATATAATCCAATTATAGCTCCAACTATCCAATGCGAAAACCAGCTCAAGCCACAAAGCAATCCAAGCAAACGACGTACACTCTATGCACGCCTCAGTGTAGTGATTTTTAAGTTCTAGTCCAAGTGTTCAAGCCTTTACGTGTGTTCCATATTATTAGGCATGAAGGAGTAGAGGAGAAGGGACATAGCCCACTCACCAAGTCTGATTCCTTTAAGCATAATGTCCTGCCGATATGGCCGATCCCTTGAACCCGTGGTCCGATGCAAAGTATGATCTACTCAACTGGTATGACCATGCGAGCAGGCCATGCTCTCCAAATCATCCGACCGATCGGGCTAAGAAAGATGGCATTATCGCTCCAATCCAGCTATCTCAGTATTGCTCTGAACGAACACCTAATTTTCATCGAACTTTGCTAGTAATCTGCACATGAAACCAAATCAATCAATACTTGTTTCCCAAATCCAACAAATTAAAATATAATCAGCTATTGCCTTATTCAATCTGACTCAGCATAACGCACCGTGCGGTTGTGGGGCGTTATACATGTTGCCTTGAATGAGGCAGTTAAACTTATCTTTAAGTTTCGCTCTGGCAATGGCTGAAATATACATCTCCTGGAAGAGTCTAGAGAACCCCTCCCAAGTGACTTAGTCTAGTCCGAGCCGTCTCTCCTTAGATAGCCATTAATGATGTGCATTGCCCGTCAACTACAACCTGACGGCAGTCATCCAACGCTCCCTTAGAAGCTCAGCTACTTCCAACTGGTGTTGAGTGTTTGTGATCCACTCATGAACTTTAGTGGGCTCCTCCTTGCTAGAAAAGATATGGGGCTTTAGCTGACAAAAATTAGTGATAGATCCCGTCGATGGTCGCCTAGCTAGTGGGTTCGCCTGCTCCAGTGCGGTTACTAGGCTGTTCCTCAAGTTCTTTGTCTCATGACGCTGAGCCTCTTGATGAACCTGCTGTTGGGCTTGCATCATTGCGTAGAACATTTGGAACATCTGCTGTCCGTCCAAAGGCTGTCCTGGTGGAAAAACTGGCATCGGTGGAGTGAATTACGACGGTGGTAGAATATCGTCTCGTCGAAACCTCGAGGCGCGTTGATTTGCCTTGTTGAGTAGATGGATATCCATCCAATGGTGTCACCCCATCATCATAAGTGATTACAGCACCTTGTGGTATACCCACGGAAGTCTCGTCACTTGCTCGTGTATTCATTACTCTGCATACAAAGTAAACTATAAGAGGCACACAAAGAAATTAAGGTAGGATGCAAGTCAAAAAATTATTTTGAAGTCGATATAGAGGTCAAGAATAGATCAACAAATGGATGAGATCCTATAATTATCCTAATCGCAGGCTTGCTCGGTTCCTTAGTTGAAATCGAAACAATATAGTCGCTAACCTCCATGGGCCACCATAAAAACCATGTCACGCCCCAGTCCCAAAATATCGAGGGACTAGCCATGTGACAATGGCCAACAACACAACTGTAATAGACAAACCCAATTTAATGAACCCGTTAGAGTGCACTTAAGCTGTAAAACAAACACAATGGTCTACGATACATGTCACAGTCTAATTCTAATCTCATCCACAGAAATTAAACATAATTCAATATGATAGACTAATCAAGACAATAACTAAAAAAGAATATAGTCCATCAACAAGTCCAAATAAAAAGTGTCTCGGGGAACAACCCAAAAATAAGTTGATACATAAATCCAGGAGTCAAGATGTGAAATAACTGGAAGCAAAAATAATCGAGTATATATAACAAAATACTCAGGAGAAATCCTTAGGCACAACCTCGTCCTCTGGTGCCAGTACTTCTCCAGCGTCAGCTCCTGTCCCGTATATCTCGGGGTATTCCTCTTCTGCTGTACCTGGGGACATAATCCGGATCCAGGTCCTCAAGGGACATAGTAAGGTAAAAGAATAACTCAAGCTAAATGAAATGCAGTAAATAAAAATAGATCTACATAGCAAGCTTTGTAACCAGCTATGTGATATGCAAATGGGAGCATCACTAGTACTCAAGCTGAGACCACTACAAGCTCTGTGTCGAGGAGCCGGTAGCAGTAATATCACGTAATGGGCCAAGCTCTGGAACAGAGACTAAAGAACCACAATAATAAATATATATGTATGTAATCAGCTTATAGCCTGTGTGTCTCTTCCCACCTAATCTAATTATACGTCTCTTGTCCATGACGTCTCGTGTCCATAACACGCAAGATCATGACCTCTAGCTAGTACAACGAGTCATAATGATATCTATGTATATGCAAGTCTTATGTCGCGAATCCTGTAAGCCTCACCATGAATAATTCAAGAAAGATTTTGTTACATAAATAGTGTCAAGTATCCTATGGTTTGACGTACTTGGTAAAGCAAGCATGAAAAATATATAGGATCGTGGTATCAACTCTCTAAGTAACGTTACATGACTCCGCGTACGGCGTCGACACCCGAATCTTGTTCGGACGCTAAGCAACGTCTCACAGTCCTAAGTTGAACAGGTACAATACAAAAGTATTATATATAAATAACTCAAGCAATTAATATTAAAGGAACTACTGCAAGTTTGGCAAGGTACACTTGCCTGGGTTCTGAACTCCTCCAATTGCTCTTGTAACAGCAAAATCTCCAGGTACGCCTCCGGATGCTGAAACAAACATTACCATCACCCTCAGAATACATGAAATAGCTAGAATTGACTACCCATATGTCCAATTTGGACACAGGGGCAGAATTGACAGTTTCTAGTCAAAGCGGGGTCCATATGTGGCATACTTCGCACCAAAAAATATGCCAGAGACAAAGTTTTTCAAATTTGTTAAACTTGGTGTCTACGAGTCCAGAATGATAATACGAACCCAACAAAATATCCAGAACTGGATTCCGATGAGCCGGGCACAAAATTGCTCGTGAAGTGAAACTGTGGGGCCCACGAAAACAGGATTTCGTCAACGTTCTCCGAATCGAACCAAACTTGGGTCACAGGACCAGCGTAACGCTATGAATCTAATGGCGTAAGTTTTGTTACGAAACGACAAGCACACATGAAATTATGACGAGTGTCAGAATATGTCAATACGAGACTTTTCGACGGATACGCGTTAATTTCGGTATGCACGCACATCCAAATCAACTTTCACAAAATTTTACAAAATTTCACACATCCATGTTGATAATACGCATCTTTCGATACAATTTACACATGACAAAGTTGCCTCATTTAGGGGGACGCACCCTATTTTAAAAAAAATTGGGTTTAGTAAACCAAGTTTTTGGTCAACTTCAACCACGAATAAAACACAGCATACAATAAATTAAAATAAACTATTTAAAGGGATTAAAACTAGTTTATGTTGTCTAAATTACTGTTCAAGTAGAATTTAAAAATATTAACTAGGTTGGAGAAAAAATGGCCATGAATATGGGTGTTTGGGACAGTTTTCTTAACTATAAATTGGGTCATATTTTCCTGTTTTGCGTCGCAAATTGCGACTGACACAAGACACGATACCCTAAACTAATTATACAAGATTCAAGAGGGTTATGTGGTCTTCGCATAGGATTCGACAGATCGATATTTGGATAACTGTGCAAAGAGATACGAGAGTGGAAAGAAGGGCACCTCATTGCTTACTGCTGCTCAGGAATTCAGACGACTTGCGGCGGCGACTTTGCGATGGTGGTGCGCGGCGGTATGGCGTCGTCGTCAGAGGTGGCTTATCGGGAATGGAAGAGGGTTTGATGGTGTATGAGGGGGGTAGATCTATGGGTTTATATAGGGGTCGAAGTGGGCGATTACAGGAAGGAAAAAGGACGACCGGTGGCAGTTTTGGGGGAAGGGAAGTGTAGAGTCGGATAGCAGTTTCTGAAGTTTAAGGGGTTTGTGGGTCAGGTCGGGTCGCGAGTTGTGGGTCTCGAGTTCGGATCCGAATCCGAGTAGGGTTGGGTTTGGTCTAGGATGGTTCGGTTTGGTTCAGTTTAGGTTGGGTTGGTTCGGTCTGGGTTGGTTTAATTAAAACTAATGCAATTAGCTATTTAAAAATAGTTTTGGAGCCCAATAAATTCAAAAAAATTACACAATACTCTATTATTAATTATACACTCAAAAATACAATTTTTGTATTATTTTAGTAATTAATTTAATATACAAAATATAATTTCATGAACGAACATTTATTATAATTAATTAAAAATTACAGAAAAATCTCTAAAAACTCAAAAATTCATAATTAAAATTTTAAAATTAAATTCTAAAAATCTGGGTATTTACAAGTCATATCAGGAAACAGGGACAGTTAGTGGATTAGACAAATCTAATTGTCAAGTCGGTCTATACATCGGATCATCCTATCAACAGTCCTTCCATCCACGATAGAAATAAATATCCAGTCAGGGAGATACGATCACTAGACACTAAGCCAAACACCATGAATAATTCCAGACCCTCTGGCTTACAAGAATCCACCGAGTTAGTTATCTCATGTTACCAGTCGATAAGCTCCATAATATCTAGTATATAAAATATAGATTCCACCTAACAAGGTCAGCTATCTATAAGTACTAGTACTAGAAGTCACTAGGACAGTAAGTCAATCACATATACTCCTCGATCCACCATGTCATATACACAACTCTTTGATCCACCATATACATGTATATACTCCTTATCAAATAAGGGACAAAACCATTAAATACTGCGTTGCCTAAACACATGATCGTCGAGTTCTACCAAATTATAGAGGTAAACAGTACTGGGCACTGGGAAGTCGGGTAAAATCATATATTAATAATCTCGATATTTTTCTCGTTTTCCAAAATATTCGCACAATAATCCAAGTCCAAAAAATCCAATAATAATAATATTATGCCTCTATCCCAGGCTTGCAAAGTCCAATAGAGTACACAAGAGCTTGCCAAGTCAATATCCCAATATCATAATTCCATTTTAAAATAATATTAAATAACTACATGTCTAATATAAAACCAAACCCCGAGTCAAATCCCCAAAACGAATCCCCGAATCAAATAATGAATCTCTGAATCAAGTTCCCAAATTGAATTCCCAAATCAAATCATGAATCCAATTCTGAATCAATGTCACGAATCAATATCCTAAATCAAATATCGAATCAAACCCCCAAATCTAATCCTTAATCCAATTCCTGAATCAAATTCCTAATCCAAAATTCTTAACATTTTTGGAAGAACCTCCCCTATATTTCTAGGACCGGAACATAACCTGCAAAACAAAACAAATAGAATATCTACCTGTCGCAACCCGTCATAGAATCCTAAGCCGAGAACACTAAGTCTCGGCCTCTAGCAGTACTACAATGCGTACCGGGCACCAAGCCAACACAATCAACAAGAATCGTCACGCAGGACGCACAACCACAGAGTCCTCTGTCCTTTAACCAAGCCATAACACATAAGTCCTATAATATTGTGCCAAACCATAACCCGGCCGCGAGTCAGACATGGGGCATATAGGGATGATTCTCATATCCAGGTCGTGCTTGTGTCCCTGGAGGTGTGGATGTCCCATCCGAGTTGTTCGGTAGGGGTGTCGTCCCGATACTGAACCATTCTACAATAATATCAATATCTACCAATCCACTATAAATATAAAATTATAAGTACAATAATTTATAATAATTAAAAATACAGGAAAAGAAGCACATAGGCACAAAACCATCACATGAGCAAGGGGCAAATGCCTAGAAGGATCGGCTAGATACATAAGTTTTCAGCATACTAGATCCACGCTCGCACATCCCTCGGGGTCCTCATAACAATTAACAAATAAATATCAGGACCAAACCATAAAATATAACATAAATCATAAGAGATGGCATGAGGCTTACCATATGGGTCCCGTAAGCGGTGTAAGGATCTAGCATGAAAATCGAGGCACACAGATCGATACAGACATGCATATCGATACGTTTATATAGATTGAGATGTACAAGAGATCCGAAGTAGCCCAAATATCGAGAAAAAGGGTAAACAAAATGTACACGTAAATCAAAACGTGTATGAACTCCCAAGGAATACGAAGTACGTAAATTAATGCGATATGCGAGTCAGTGTGGGCACGCAAATCAATATGACGCAGATTACGATAAAAGTCTTAAATCCCGATGGATACGAAAATCAAGATGATGCGCAAACTGAGATGATACAGTGCTCCAGGCAGCGCGAGACTCAAGGCATCCTGCTGCCCGAGGCAACGTATGGATCAATACGGTAATAAAATATGGTGTTGATACGCACACCGAGTTGCACGTGTCCCAAGAATGACAATACGGGAAAATATGGAAGGCGAAGGAGATGGCGACAATGGTGGTGGTCATGATTGTGGAGGTCGCCATGGTGGTAGTGGCTGGAAGTGGTAACAGTGCAAATTTTTTTTGTGGAGGAGATAGCCGAATCCGAGGGGGAGAGCGAGATCAGGAGGGAGAGGGAGGAACGAGCGAGAGAGAGCTGGAGAGAGAGGGAGGCCGGGTGAGAGAGGAGAGAGAATGAGCTCGAGGGAGAGATCGACGAGCGAGAGGGAGAGAGCAGCGAGAGAGAGAGAGAGAGAGAGAAAGCTCGGGAGAAAGATATGGGGAGTGAACTTGAGGGAGGGGGTGAGCAGGGGTTCCATCAGCCGAGGGGGGGAGGTCCATCGTGTGAGGGGGGAGAGAGATAGAGGAAAGTGAAAGGGGGTGACCGGGGTGAGGAGTGTGTCGGCTGAAGGAAAATGGGGGTAGGTTTAGGGGTTAGGGTTTAGGATTCAGTTAAGGGTTTGGGTTAAGTTTAGATTAAGAGTTGGGGTTAAGGGATTAGTATCAATAACAATAACAAAATAATATACAATGAGATCAAAGAAAATAATGATAATAATACTAGAAATAATAATAATGATAAATACAACAATAACAATGTAAATCTCCATACAATAAAATAAAATAAAATAAAATAAAATAAACAATAATATGAATAATAAGAAATTAGGCCACGACAATCCAAGTCAAACCAAGATCCAATAATTAAAATATTTTTTAAAAAAAAACGCAGAATTGGAAATCCTCCAAATACAAAAAATTAGTCATATAGATATTTAGAAAAATAAGGTTATGGCACATGTACCTCCAAGAGATGTCGAGAAATTTTTTGATGTCTGGCTTCTTCCACGCTACTTATCCACAAAAGATGGATTGGGATTTGACTATCCCTACCAATGGAGCTAAGCCCGGGAAAATTTGTTATGAACATGGGCGTTTCTCCAGTTCCGAGGATGGACATGTAAAAGCATAAAAAATCTCAAAGGCCCCTATGCGCCTCAGTCCTCATGCACCAAGGATCAAGTGACACATAAAGTCTTAGACGCATAAAGTCACCTCAGTCGAGTCAGAGCATTTATGACTCTGACAGCAATAATGGCTCTGAATGCCTCGATTCTGACATTGACAGTTGTTGTCAGTACTCACATCATTGTCATGATCACTTTTGTCCGTATACAACTGAACTGTGCAACGTATACATAAGACAAATGTCCTATGCATTCTAGACTCTATGCGTTCCATGCGTTTCTGGCCCTATGCGTTCTAGACCCTATGCATTCTAGACTCCATGCGTTCCATGTGTCTCTGGCCCAGGACCTATGTATTCCAGACTCCATGCATTCCATGCGTCTTTAGTCCCATGCGTTCTAGGCCTTAAGCATTCCAGACCCCATGCATTCTATGCGTCTCTGGCCCCATGCGTTCCAGACCTCATGCGTTCAACGTGGCAGTACCTTCTTAAGCCAAGAACTTTTTGTTGCAATTGATGAGATTCTCCACGACTAAGTGTATGCCATGTGTTGATATGACCCAGTCGTGCACACCAAGGACGGGAACCGATCAGATTTTAACAACAACGGATCCTAACAAATATCCCACGTGTCACGACCCGTACCCGGTTTAGGGGCACGAGTGCGTGGGTACGTCCAGCCTACGCCGCAGCATCGGCGGTAGAACGCTGTCTAGGTCAAGTACTATCTAAATAATCTCACACTAGTATCCAACTCCATAAGGAGACACGGATAACACTATAAAGATGAACAACATACTCAATCACAATTACAGCACGATAAGAATTGAAGAACAAAGAGTACAACACAAGACTAATGATAAAACAATCATACCTGTAATCAGTAACAACCAATCTCCAAGTGTCAGAACAAGTCCACTAAGGTCACAGTCTGGAAAAATATTTTTCCAGTCAGGAAGGAGCAAAGTACATCTCTAAATAGCAGTTCTATATAAATGACATAAACTATGTAGCAGTTCTAGATGGAAACATACCAGATGCATGTATAAGTACGAGAATGTACAATGAGAGAAATACTGGAAATACTGTAAGTAAATGCAGGAAAAGAAACATTATGTCCATGAGCAAGAACCTATGACTAAGTGTGTTGAGTACTAGCTTTAACATGTGATTGGCTTGGGAACTTGATCAGGCTGGTTACATGTGATTAGCTATGATTCATGGAAGGTCAGGCTAACCGTTGGTTAGCTATGATGCATGGAGAGGTCAGGCTAATCACACGTAACAGCTATGAGGCATGGAGATGGTCAGGCCGCACCCGACGTGAGATGTGGGGTGAGCTATGATGCATGGATAGTTGGGTATGATCACATATCTACACTAAAATACTCCCCAAACCCCCGACTGGTATAGTAGATCCAATCATGGTACGCTATGGCACGGGATTCCCTAGGGAGGTAGCAAATCTCCCCGGGTCTCAGTGTTTGTACATGCACAAGATAACAAGGAAACAAGTCTTGTACAAGCTACACCATGAATAAGGAATAACATCTCATGACGAGATCCGTGTATACCAATCCGTGTAACCAACGTGTCAAGAAAATGGATATTTACACTAGATACAGTGAACATAGGAGATATCATAAATTAGAAACTAATCAGAGAATGTACTCGCCTTGGGTCCTTAGTTGGTAAAACCAATGTCCTGTTCTAGAGTATCGTCTGGAGGAACCAACAGTCCTAAAATATATCAAATACAACATTTGCATCAGGTGCTACACTAACACATCACAATTATATGAACTCAGGGGCTCTATCAGGTATGGCACTAGTCAACTAGGGTCACCTAGTAATTTACCAATTAATCATACTATCAACAAATAATTTAATACACATATATATATAGTTATACATACATACCAAAATAATACTATACTATATACAGGTAATATACCAAAATATGTTTTACAAGTACCTATATATCAATACAGTTTTTATATATATATATACTATATATATATATACCAAAAATATGGTTTATATATAACAATATACATTAATACTTAGTATACCAATAAAGCGTATATAATATGATATATATATAAGTGTCTCTTAGTATTTGTACAAAATACATATTTGTGTATATATACTAATAGATGTTTATAAATATATATTTTTATACCAAAATACATATTTATATTTATATATCAATCAAATATTTTTATATATGTATATTAGCAAATCAAAGAATGTACATAATGCCACACCTCTCAAGGTGATCCAAATAACTAATTTTGAACTCATTTTATTATTGGAACTATATTTTTAATAATAATATAAAACCCAAGATTTATTATATTTAACATAATCAAAAAACCTTTTAATTATAACTAAATAAACTGATTACATAAAATTAGCTAATTACATATACTAAACCAATTACATTTATTTACTACATCAATTACAAATTAACTAAACTAATTATAAGAAAATACCAAACTAATTAATTAATATTTACTAACTGGTTAATAAATAAATTCCTGATTAATAACTACTTACTGTTTATTAATTATTAACTAATCAAATCATTAACTAAACTAATTATAATTAATTAATCAAACTAATTATTAATTAATTAAACTAATTAAATAAAGTAACTAATTATAAATCAAATAACTTAAACTAATTACCTATATATGTTAACTGACTTTACAGAGAAAGAAAAGGGGAAGAAGAGGCTCACGATGGGCTTCTCCGGCGTCGGCGCAGGGTTCGCCGGGGTCGGCGCTCGTCTCGGCGGCGGCTGTTCTCGGCGGATCTCGGTTCGAGGAGACGGTCGACGGCTGTTCGAGGCCAGCGGCGGGCTGAGTTCGATGACGCGGCGGCGTCGACTGGCTCGAGGAGGGCTCGATGCGGCGGCGGCGTCGACTGGCTCGAGGAGGCACGGGGTTCGAAGAGGCGGCGCCTGATTCGAGGAGGCGGTCGCTCGGCGCTCGAGGAGGCGACCGGCTCAGCGAGGCTTGGCTCGAGATGCTCCAGGCGGTGGTGGCAGGCGGCCAGATCGAGGAGGCGGTCGGCGGGTCTTCGCCTCGGCGGCTGCGGCGTCCCGGATCTGCGGCGGCTTGATTCGGCGGCGGCCACCGGCGGCCTGATCTAGGGTTAGGGTTCCTCTGGGGATGTGTCGGGGTCTGGGTTCGTGTCCGGGCTGGACACGATGGGGGTGCACTGTAGACGTGTCCGGGCTGGACACGAGGGTGGCGGACTGTAAAGGGACGGACGTGTCCGGGTGTGTCGGACACGGAAATCAGGTTGTAATATTGTAACCGAATCCAGAAAATGAATGGATACTGTGGGACACCCGGGGTCGGACCCGAGGCCATCACGGCTGACACGGTGATGCTGGACACACGGACACGAGCACAGAAAAATGGTGGTGGCTGTGGCTTGTGGGAAATTGTGGAGGCTAGCCAATAAATTGAAGATTAGGGTTTCTTGGGAATTGCGAAAATGAGAACTTAAATAGGGAGAGATGGTGTGGGATAAAGGTTGCGGGTTGGCCCAATAATGAATGGCCTAGAATTAAATATAAAAGGGTTTCTCATGTGGGAAAAATGAGGGTGTGGGCTAGTTAATGGAAAATGGCAACTTGTAAAAATAACAATTAAAGATTATAATTTCAAAAAATATCTTAGGAAAGCTACGTAATTTTCAATTAGCTACTAATTAAACTCATATTTTAAAATATTAGAAAGTATGTAATTCATTTATTTACTACCCCAATGAATAAAAATTTATTTTATTTTATCAACTAGTCTTTTAAATAAATATTTAGTTAAAAATTTTTTTATTTTTTTTTATTTTTTTTTATGATTCAAGCCAATAAATATTTGAAACTAGAAATATATATATATATTTATATATATTTATTTTGTAATACATCGTCATTTAGGAAAAATGATTTTTATAAAGATTTTAAATTACCTCCTACAATCAAACATCGTTCAAAATCAAATAAAAATTTTCAAGGAGAAATATTTTATAAAACTTGATATTTTAAAATAAATTAAAATCTAATTATTTTGGAAATTGGAAATCGGAGGTTACAAGTCTATCCACCTTAGAAAAATTTTGTCCTCGAAATTTTAAGGATGACTAGGATAGAAAAATTTTGTTGTTCATAATGATGAATATATCATTGAAGAAAATATTTTTTATAAGGAGAATACTTACCAAACAGAAGAAAACATGAAGAAAAAGAAATATGGTTTAAGACAGGAATAACTTGAAGGAATCATGGCTCGGTCTTGAATCCTCTAGAAAGTTTAGGTTTGGGAAGTAGACACGATCACAAAAACAGATAATTTGAAAGCTTCAAAATCCATTCGTGCATAACCTATGCGTGCATTGCCCATCACTATAATATCTATAAATAGCCGGGTAGCATACCTAACACGTGCATAGAGAGAGATACAAAGAGAGATAGGGGCAGAGCTACGTACGTGCACACAAGCTCAAGGGGAGAAAATAGAAGAGACCTTCCTCATTTTCTCGTCGGACTATCAACGGAGTAAATGAGTCGCTACAGTATTCGATCTCCATCGTCACATTCCCTTGATCAAAAAAATGTTGTACTTAGATTTTTTATTTAGGACTTCTTTGTACCTTTTTTGTTGGTTTTTAAACAAAAGTTTCTTAAACTTGCATTAATGGCGAACAAGATGGTGACTCTGTTGGGGACGTTCTTATCCTATGATGAGAAGGTCGTGACACAGTCTAACACGTCGAAGCTGGGCTCGACACAGAAGATGATGGTTGTACGCTTCGACCAACAATCCTTCGAGAAAATACTCTCTGAGGGCAGCGCTTCACCAAGGATGGTAAAGCCTAAGAAGACCCACAGGACATGGGTACCCAAGGTCGCAGCGCCTCGCCCAATTATGGAGTATGCGCTCCCCGTCTCTCTCCCTATCGCAGAAGACGTGCATCATGCTTCCACACAGGTTATCCCCACTCAAATGGCAGTCACTTCTGCAAGAAAAGTGCTCAGCACTTGAGCTCTGGAAAAAGAAAACATTACGATGCCAGAAGCTTGAATATTAAGTCACATTCCATGCAGCCACAATAAAGGTCGCAGAAGAAGGCCCATGCGACATCACACTCTGGCCGCAGGTAGAGGGCTATATACGGCCCTAACGACAACAGAGGCTCAGTATTTGACCGAATCTTATGCGGTTCTGACTCCATATGCCATACTAAAAAAGGGAAGATTCAAGCTTGGAATCTTTATACTATACACCAGTGCGTACTGGGACGAGGACGTCTAGGGCAGTGTGAGCTCATCAAGCTCAAGCAACTGCTCATTCAACCAACCGTCAGTCGGCACCGCTAACTGTTATGCATGCCCCTGACGGGAACTTGTACAAGATTGACCCATGTGTCCAGTCCTCAGCAGCAAATGGACAGGGTCAGTCACGAAAGTCTTTCACTAACGATCCAGAGAAAGTTCTTGTATGAACCCTAGGTCAGGGAGCAAACATATCACCTACACACCCGTGTGCTCAGTCTACCCGTGCTCAAAAGGAGGGTATAAATATGAGGCATCCCTCGCCTGACTTGCATAACATGATTAATCATAAGCGCAAGGCAAGGGAGGCAACCACGACACGCGAGATATCCCCTTTCAAGCATCATTGTGCCCACATCATCATTAACTACTACTGTGCTAGACCAGCAGTACCTGTAAACAGGCAGTCAATATTCCAATGACTGCAACCGAAATTACTCGCCCGACAACATCCCGAAGAGCAAGTGCAAACACCAGAGGAGGAAGAGCCACCCTTTGCCTCATGTTACTCTGCTTGAAAATCCCCTTCTACAAGGGGAGGATGGAAGTCTAGCGCCTCCGATCCTTCACTTCCAGACAGTGCATCAAGGAACTGGAGGCAAGCCACAGTGCCCATAGAAGGAGTATTCCTGGGTACACGCTCAAAAAAAAATTATCATCTGCTGGGGTTAGCCCTTCTTTGAGACCCAAGATGACTCTACGAGCTGGGGGTGGTGATCCCTTAGAACTCTACAATAACTCGATGTTCCGAGGAGACAAAAGTTCCCAAGGAACCGATACTGAGATTCCTAAGGGGTAACTACCCTTGTTAAGAAAATAGAGCTCCCTACGTTGGGGGTAGTATTCCCTTCGAGTTTGAAGAGGATGCCACACTGCCAACTTTTCCAGAGGACTATTCACTACAAAAGTCCGAGACAGAGAGTGCGACATCAACCGTTCCATCTATCTCTCCTCATGTAAAAACCATATAGATGGCAAGGGACGAGCATAAGGGCTCCAGCGATTAACAGTGCCTTGAGACCCTCGAGGCCATGATACAAACCATGAGCGCATCAATGCAATCCTTGACCCAGACAATATTAGGATTATAGCAAGCATGGTGTCACAGCCACCAATAGCCTCAGGTCAGGCAAGCCTGGATCCCAGGATAAATGGGGACTCAAATGCAACAGCTCCACCCACTGGCGGTAACCATGCCTTTCCCGGATTATCTGCTCCTTCTGCAGTAGATGAAGCCCAGGAAGCAATCAGGGAGGTCCTGGAACTTCAAGCCCGCCTGGACTCACTGGGTAATCGGGATAATCTGTGCGAGCTTGGAATATGACAAGTGTATCCCCTCGAGTAGAGAGATATATCATACCTGCCTAAGTAAAAGCCCTTCAACCTGACTCTGTTTGACGGGAAAAACTCTCCTCATAAGTACATGAGTTACTTCGAGATAGCAATGGGGCATCTGCCTCACAACGACGCTATCCTCACCAAACTCTTTGTTAGGGCATTATCTGGAGTAGCCTTTGATTGGTTTTGCAGTCTCCAAGATAATTATATCTCGCCATTTGATGACCTCATAAGCCTTTTTCTCACCTGATTCTATGACAGGAGAAACGACATGATGATGTCCTCTCTGATGGACATTATACAAAAAAAGAAATATCCTGTACGAAAATACATCAAACAATACAGGCAAGCCGTGCTGAAGTTGCCCCCCCCGACAATCTTGAGTCCATACTAATGGACACATGCTAGAGGAATCTACTGTCAGCAGTCAGGCTTTGGATGGACGACACTCAGTTCAAAGACTAGACGACATTTATCATAAATGTTGTCGGCGCTGAGAGAAAGGTAAATGATGCTCTACTGCTAGGCATACAAATCCCCGTTGCTGATGATAGGGGAAGACATCGTTACAACAACAACAACAACATCAACAACAATAACAACAATAATAGTAGCAATAGTAACCGTGACAGCAAAGGAAAGTAGGCCCATGTTTCCAATTTATCCAAGAAGCCCAAGCCCAAGCCTGCAGAGGCTCCAAAATTGAAGTAAACTTACTCCTTCGAAGATGAGGATGTCATGGCGATCTTGACATATTAATGAAGGAAAATAAGCTTCCACTTCCTGACATAAAATGTCCTGAGGATGCAGACTAGGTGGATAACCCCAAGTACCGCACTACCAGTGGTATGTCCACCACTCAATGAAGGACTGTTATACACTGAAGCGATACATCCAGTACTTGCTTGATACCAAGGCTCTTACCTTGGACTTTAATGACAAGACAGTTACCTCTAACATAATATCTCTCCAGTTTGGTGATTTTCTAGCAATGGAGGCCCAGGATGGTGTTGTCCCGATCCCGAGGAAAATAATGGAGGTTGTCAACTTCCCTCTAGCTCGCAATCAAGAAGACGGGCTGGTGCCACTTAGCATACCCCGAGTCGAGGTCATGTGGGTTCACCCAGATCTCATTCAAGACATGACACAACAAGCACCGTCTTCTGCCTCCAAGTCTAAGGGTAAGAAGTCCAAGGCCTGTCACATGGTTTCTCCCTCTGCCGAGGAAGCATTAACAGGAGCTACGAGGTCGGGCCTCGCCTACCAGCATGATGCCCCCGGGAATGTCCTTCCTCCACTAGCTATATCTGTCCAGGTCTGTCTTAACCCCTATAGGAAATAAACTGAAACAAAAAAAGACTCACTTCGATAAGCCATTACCCAAGCAAATGGCTCAAGAGCTCGAGAAACCCTATAACTTCGATATCTTGGCATAATTGACCAATACCCCAGCAAAGTTGTCACTGTTTGAGCTTCTCAGACTCTTCAAACACACTCAGAATACTCTCAGCGAGGCATTACAGAATGTCGACACCTACCTAGCGCAGGTCAAGTCGCCAGTTGAGAACCCTACGACATGTCCTTATTGTAATAATATGATTGAGGTATTACCCAACATCAAATTTTTGCAGCAAGACATGTTGCTAAATAATAATAGGCATGATCGTCCCATGTATTACACAGGATATATCGGCGCCATCAAGGTGGACCTGATGCACATCGACCCTAGTTCATCCGTCAGTATCATCCCGCAAAGTCTGCTTGAGACCCTAGGCATCCCTATGTACCGGGTGGCAGTAACCAATACTACCATCAGTGGCTTCAATGCTGGAAGGTGCTACCCTCTGGTTAAGATTCACTTAAAATGTCAGATTGGTGACTTGAAAATAGAGGTCACCTGCTACGTCATAGACGTAGATGTATCCTATAACATCCTATTGGGGCATTCATGGATACATGAGTACATGATCGTACCGTTAACTCTACATCAGTGTCTGAAGTACATTGATGATCATGGCATTGTCAAGACGGAGTTCACCGATGTCGTCTCATTCAAAAGGCTTGAGGCTTATTACTTTGACTCAATCCTCTACAAGCAATTCCACTAAGACAAATATGGCAATGACGCCGATAACAAAGCAAAAACTGGTACAACATCGGACGATCCCTTGAGGGTCTGCCTCGAAGGACGTGCCCTTAACACATCTCCTCCCCTCATGGTAAAACTGTATAGAAAACCAGCTGAACCTCTGGTCGTCCGCTTGCCGAGATCGAGCCGACCGCCAAAGGAGGACCCAATACCCATTACTCCTTCCAAACCCCCGGTGGTCAAACTTTGCAGGAAACCTCTGAAGCCGTCTCCCGCATTGGGGGTAGATCATGGGGAGTACGAACTGAGAGAATATATGGACATTTATGCTAATGTCCCTTCTCTTGACGATATCATCCCTGAGGAGAAGATACCTTATTTTATTAATAAAAGGTTATCTTTGAATTACTTTGATGTTGCATATTTGAATACAATATATTTCTTAGAGCACGGCCTAGGCTTGCAGCTACACACATAGGTGACCACCACCTATGCAGTAAGCCAAATTCTCCCTATACAAAACTTCTACTTCATAGTTTCAGCAAAAAAGAGAAGATACAAATCCATCATCTTCGGTAGGGTAGAATGTCCTCGGTCCTTCATCCCAGATAAGCTAGAACCGGAACTTGAAGGTGGAAGAATGCAAATATACCGCTACAGTTCAAAAACCAAGTGCATTATTCAGAACATGGGGTTATGATCTTGAAAGTAAACAAGGCCTGAATTATAACAAAGGTCGATAGCTACCTCTGCGTCTCATCGCTCCTAAAGACAAGTTCGAGGATTACTACCACAAGAATCGGTATGGTCTGAAGTACGTTACACACCTGTCAACTCCCGAAGACTCTGAAGAAGAGGATGAATTGCATTCTCACTCTTCGCAATCCTCTGCGTGGGACTCGAACACGAGCATCGGCGAGATGCTCAAACAAACGTTGTCTATCAACATGGTATCAGCCGACCTTGAGGAAGACGACGAAAACCCACCTGAACTCTCACTACCAAAATATAATAAAATAGCGACAATTTTAGCAATTTTTTAGCGACGCATTTAGCAACGTTTATTTTTTTAATTTTTAGCGACGTTTTTAGCGACGTCTATAACATCACAAACTATTTTTATTAGCGATGTCATAAGTTGACATCGTTATACGTCACTAAAATTTTAGTATAGATTTTGATTCCCCCTTTCTGTCGAAGACTTCTCCTAATTTTTTAAAAACTTTTCTTCCCCCCCTCTCCGGCGAACTACACCCTCCGGCGTCCTCCACAGCCGCCTACTCCGGCGTCCCCCTCCTCCTCCTTCTCCTCCCCCCTCCTCCTCTAGGTAAATCCTCTCTCTCTCTCTCTCTCTCTCTCTCTTTCAGATGCACATAACACTGACACGACATGCACACATTGACAAAGGCACAACACAGACTGTGAGAGAGGGTGTAAACCCTAACCCTAACCCTACCCCGATTTTTCTCTCTCTTTCTCTCTCTCTCTCTCTCTCTCAGATGCACACGATATGTCACAGACACAGACACGACACATACACACACACACTAACACAAACACGACACAGGCTGTCACAGAGGGTGTAAAACCTAACCCTAATCCGATCTCTCTCTCTCTCTCACACAGATGCACACGACATGACACAGAAACAGACATGACACACACACTGACACAGATATGACACAGACTATCACCGAGGGTATAAACCCTAACCCTAACCCGATCTCTCTCTCTCTATCACACAGATGCAGATATGACATAACACAGACACAAACATGACATACACACACTGACAGATATACGACACAGACACTGTCACAGAGGGTGTAAACCCTAACCCTAACCCCCCTCTCTCTCTTTAGACTGACATCAAGCCCTTAGTTGTAGTGTGATCAACTCGAGTGAATCTTACTAACAACTTATATCCATATCCACTCCTCACCTACACACAACCACAGTTGACACACATAAGATACATAGAGATTCCCCCAATCTTCTAATGTCTGTTGTGATACTCAAGTTTAAAATACAACTTCAAATTGCTGCTGCCTAATGTCGCACCCTACTTTGTACGATGGTGTGCACAGACCCTGTGAAGTCTGCCATAATACTCATGTGCATATCAAATATGCACTGTCGGATCTGTGTAGATCGTGTGTGTAACAACCTCTCCCCATCTTACTGCTCGCTGTGTTGCTCCCCAAATCTGCTGCCAATATGACATATACTCCTATGGACATGCAATCCCCTATAACCAGATGAATAATACTTAAAGCAGTGCATAAACCCTAACCCTAACCCTAACCCTAATCCAAATTTTCTCAGTTGACACTAACTGATACACTGCAATATGAGTATCCAGGATACAGAGTTGAACGAAGAAGTATCAGTGCTAGGACTAGGTGTATCAGTGCATGTACTGTATTCCTGTATATTCTTATGTGTGTGTAGATGAGTAGGTGTATAACATAATTAGGTATTCCTGTGTATATATGCTAGGACGAGTGGATGTACTTTTACTGTGTAGTCTAAATCTACAAGTTTATCCCATGAAGTCAGTGAACATAGTTACTACTGTATGCAGTCAAATCTTAAACCACATCAAAGAAGTTACAAGTAGTGGTATAATTGTCATGTAAAACCACATTTAAAGAACATTATTAAATTTTCTTAACCCCCTTAACCCCTTTTGACTAATTTACTAATCTTTTTTTATACAACATTGCCTAATTTAGTAATATCTATTAATTATTTTAATGCAATTGTCATATAATTATGAAA
The DNA here is from genome assembly GCA_036927795.1 of Iris macrosiphon. Lineage (NCBI taxonomy): Eukaryota > Viridiplantae > Streptophyta > Magnoliopsida > Asparagales > Iridaceae > Iris > Iris macrosiphon. Next base: position 124,452,293 of record JAYESA010000008.1, on the reverse strand, counting down.
TTAATGCTGTAAAAGTTAGGAAAGATATTGTGAAGTTGGCTATCCAGAGACAAAGCACTTGACAATGTCTTCTCCTCCATGTCATTAATTATTAATAAAAATATTAGAAAAAAGAAAGAAATGGGAGAAGTAGTAAAAAAAGAGTAAACTTATCAATACTTTTGCTTAAGAGAAGACTTTTCTACTTTATTATATTTTGTAAATATAGCCTTCTCACCTAGGAAAGATATTATTTTATACCTCATGTCATATAGGAATAATAATGCATTGGAATCATAATACATTACAAGACTAGACTTTCATAATCCTCAATTTAAACTAGAACTCCATTATGATAAAATAAAAAAAAACCCTAACCCTATATGTGCTCATTCCCAAATCTAAGCTATTCACCCTTCGTTCTTCCATGTTATGCCAATATTATCTCAATACCATTTCTATAATATCACATAATCTTCTAATATGGGAAGAAACATATAACTGATTATCAGCTTAGAATCACCATAAGTAGTGATAAAGATGGAGACGGATTGGGACAAATTTATGTATCATATACAAATTTATGTGAGATATATAATATTTAGAATTGTGATCTTTCTATTTAGGAACTAAATTCATTTCACAGTAATTACGATATCCAACAGCATAATGAAAGCATGTTATAGGATCAGCAGTATAAATTGAATATGTAAAAAAATATTATATATCGCTTATTATCGATTCTTACCAACAGTTCACTTGTCGTATCCCTGCAAAAAAAGGATTAGCCTTGACATACACAATATGAATAGTATCTGCCAATGATCAATCAAGCATACATAACTGTACATACAAATTTTAAAAATATAATTTTTGACAAAAAGAAAGAAGTATGTCATATAACTTATATATTATGTTCAGAAACATGAATATTAGTAGAACAAGAAAACTATGGATCACAAAATGGTCCATAAGACACAAAGTTTACCATACAAACAAACTTAGAAAAACCCATAGAAGCCAGAACCATTAGGCAGTGAAGCAGTACAAGTCCTCATATAGATGAACTACACCTAAGCAACCATCCATGAATTATGTACTACTTCCCATTAACTATAAATTTTTACCAATGATGCACATTTTTATCAAGTCCTTGGCTACCTCAGTATGCAACATGCTTATGGAGTGATGCTAAATTAAGTTGAGTTTACGGTATCGATAAATAAGTATTTATAATTTTGTATTTGGATAGTTTATAAAATATTTAGTATTTCCCAAATTAAGGAATTAGTTAAGAAATTTTGTACTATATTTTTAATGTAGAACTTAACATCTATTTTAACTATATGGATACATATATTTATATTTGTTATCAATTATATTCTTTGTTTCCATCTAGCTTACTAGATGACACCCATAACCCGAGCACGTGCACGTCGCTTGAGAGAGAGGCACTTCCTACTATTAAGGAGGAAGTGATACCTCCTACCGTTAAGGAGGAAGTGATACCTCATACTGTTAAGGAGGAAGTGAATGTTAAGGAGGATGAGTCACCTCCTACTGTTAAGGAGGAAGTGATACCTCCAACAGTTAAGGAGGAAGTGAATGTTAAGAAGGAAGAGATACCTCCTACTGTTAAATTAGAAGCGGTTGTTAAGGAGAAAGTAACAACTTCTACTGTTAAGGAGGAAGTGGTGCCTCCTACTGTTGGGGAGGCACCAGCTCAGAGGGGGAGTTCCAGTCACCCAGCACCTATAACGGAGATTGATTACATAGACGCTGTTTATGCGAAGTATCTGAGGGACTGGTATCTGCCACAGTGTATTGGATATCCTTGAGATTGAGAAATTGGATAAGACTTATGGTGTAACTGTGATACTTTTATTGTGGTTATTGTGCGACTGTGATACTTTTCTATTGTACTTTTTTGTGTGACTGTGATACTTTTAGTTTGTGTTTATTGTGTGCCTGTGATATTTTATATACTTTTGTGATATTTCGTACACAGAAAATTCAACGGAGGGTTGCTCCGGGTCTTTCTATTTTTATGAACTATTATAAGTCTGTGTATTTATTTTATTCATATTAAATGTATGTTAATTTACCGGTGTTGAGTGTTCCACCGAAGTGGTCGATGAACCGAAAGAATTCAACGGAGGGTTGCTTCTGGTCTATTTATTTAAATTAGGAATTCATAAACTGTAGGAAGATTGGTTTGGAAACCATTTTACATTTTTTTAATTTTTTCATTGAAAATTTAGCGACTTTTAGCGATGTTTAGTGATATTTATATATGTCGCTAAATATGTCGCTGAATATGTTGCTAAATACATAGCTAAAGACATCGCTAAATACGTCGCTGAATACGTTGCTGAATGTCGCTAAATTGCTGTCATGACAGTATTTGCCAGGTCAATAAAATATTGCTAAATGTGTTGCAAAACGTCGCTAAAAAGAAAAAAATTTGCAACGATTAGCGACAAAAAATGTCGCTAAATTAGCAACGTTGAGTGGCTAAATATCGCTAATAAGAAAAATATTAGCGATGCAAATACGTCGCTAGAAAATATCGCTATAGCGACGTTTTGCGATATTTTTCCTGTCAGCGACTAGCTTAAATACGACCTCATTAAAACATTGCTAATTACGTTGCTAATTTTTTTAGCGAAGTTTTAAGGCCATTTAGCGATATTTTTCGGCGTCGCTAATTTAAATTATTCTGGTAGTGTCTTTTAAGTAGAACCATGGACTCAAAGCCTGTCACCCTCACTTTTTAGATTAAGTGTATTTTTGTCTTTTCGTAATTAACGAGTAAATGATTGCATGATTGCATGATTATTTTAAATTGCTGTAATTTTATTGTGTTGCATTTTACCGTCGTTTTGGATTTTAGAACACCACTTGCATTCATTTTTATTAAATTAATTCATAAATCGTACTTGTGCAACTTTTCAATTATTAGGCACTTTGGTGCAAGAGTGCATCGAGGTATCCATCCAGTTGGATATGATACGTAAATAAACCCAATTCTCCCTTAGGTGTAAATTCCATAAATTTTTGGAAGTATGCAATACAATATTAATTTCCCTGAACCATGGCCTCAGACCATTGAACCAATGCATTCTATCAAATTTATTTATTTATTTGAAATCCCAGCCATTGAAATACCCATGAGAAAGCCCAATCCCAAGAGGGCCTTGACCAGACCAAATTCTAGGTCAACCCAAAGTCTACTATATATATATATATATATATATATATATATATATATATATATATATATATATATATATATATATATACACACACATAATATTGTTTTCCCTTTCTTTCTCAACCTAACCCTAAGCCACAGCCAACCCCGCCCATCATCTCCCTCTCGTAAACCCTCAACCCGCCGGAGCTCAACTCTCCAGAGGCCACCCTCCACCAGAGACTTGTCGGAGTAGTGCCTGAGACCCCCGTCGTTCTTTCCTGTCCAACCCACTGAGCAGCGATCGGAGTCCCGCTCGTCTGCCTCGACTCGTCACCGTGAACCTCGATCGGACACCTCGCCACGAGCCAGCGCTCGTCGCCTTGACTCGTTTCCCATCGTGGGCTAGACCGGACCCACCAAACACGCGCCACACCGCTTGGAGTCGACGACCGTCGCACCTCCAGACACGTCGTGACCATCCCCGCCTGGATCTCGACGCACGACCGAGAGCTCGCCTGCTGCTGACGACCAACTTCGACGACCCCGACTGCCCTTAACCGACCCCACGCCTGCACAATCGACTAAAACTCGCTGGAGACGATGCCATGACCTGCTGCGGATGACCTCGACATCGAACCCTTCACTTTCACGTACACAGGTTTTGAATCCTACTCGCATGCATATACATGTACACATATACGCGTATCCTCGTAGTATTACATACGTATTAGCCGTAGTATATTTAGTATATGATGGTATAACGGTATATGATTGTTATGGATGTATTTGTGTATGTATTAGTGTATGTTAAATGTATTTTTGGTACACATATATATACGTATAGTATATCTCCAATTGCATATATACTTATGTATATGTTTTGATTATATATCCCTAAATATGTTTAATATATGTATGTATGTACATAGTATGAATTCTATTAAGTATGTATATACATGTATCTTTTAATAATAGTAATTAGTTAGTATTAATGAATATGATAGATAATATATATATTATAGGCCTATGTACTAGAGGACCGAGTATAACCACGGATACCGTAGTTACATCGACCTGTGACCACCCCTAGCATAGTCCTTAAGATCATGGTATTTGATGGTGTATTAGTGTAATATCTGATGCAGTATTATGTTTATGATATATCTATAGGACTGTTAGATCACTCAGATGATACCTTGGAACCCGGATATTGGTATTGCCAGCTAAGAACCACAGGAGAGTACATTCTCTGATAGTTTTTATTATGTTGATTATCTCTATAAGTCTTGTTGTATAGCGTACATGACTCTGACACTGTTCTTTACACGAGTTGGCATCATTGAGACCTGTCACGAGGAGTCGTAATTGGAATCCATCGTGCTAGCTGGGGAAAAATAGGGAAATATTAGTAACTTATGTGATCATACCCAACTTTACATGCATCATAGCTCACCCACACCTCACGTCGGTGCAGCCTTACCCCTACATGCCTCATCTCTGTTATATGTGGTTAGCCTGACCTTGCAGGGATGATCGCTAATTAATATAATGAGTCATATAGTCCCAAGCCGATCACATGATATACTGATGTTTCACACACTTAGTTAGATGATTCTTGACATGCATCTCTAGTATATTGATCTAGCATCTCTACATGTTCTTGTCATGATTCTAGCATTCATATTTACATACCAGTTCATTGTTCTAGCGTGTACTCGTATCTCTATTTCATTGCTAGTTGTATATTGATGATGACATATGCTCCAGTACTTCAGTATTTCTTTATTACAGTATTTTATTATTCCAGTATTCTTTGCCAGTTATTCATAGTTGTCTTGTATTTCTTTACACTGTGTTATAGTTTTTGTCAATATACATGGAATTGCTGTTAGAGGTGTATTTCGTTCCAATCCTGACTGGATATATTTTTTCAGAGGATCTTGAGGAGTTCTGTACTACACACTATGGACCAGGTATAGATGCAGACTACACACCAGAGATTCTAGAGGAGACTATGCCTTTAGATGAGACATTGCTTGCAGCTATCTAGATAGTATTTATTTATACTTTGAGACTTATGGAGGTTATTTCAGTTTATGTTGGACTTATGTTAAGTTAATTTGAGACTTACGGAGACTTTATATTGGACATCTTGACTGTGTTTTATCTTTATGGTTGAGACATGTTGTTTAACTATGTCATTTTTCTCATCTTTTATCGTGCCTTATACTTATAGTTGTTGTGATTGAGTTCATGGTGAGATATTATGGAGATGTATATCATTGACAAGTGTTTTAGTTATATAGTATTACTGTGACCTAGACAATATTCTACCGCCGATGCTGCGGCGTAGGCTGGACGTACCCACGCTCTCGTACCCCTGTACCGGGTGTGGGTCGTGACACATTTTTAGTGGTGGCCCATGCAGGTCGCAGTTTTGCAAGTTATGCGATATCGTGGTAGTGCGACAACTTAGTTGTACTGCTACGAGCCTGCAATAGGATATAAAAAATAGAATCTAGGAAGAGTATGCTCAATCACACTAGGAAATTCTGAACTTCATATCGTATTCGAATTAATTGCTTCCTTTAGCATTTTATTGTCCTTCCTTGATAATATCATACCTATCACCTAATTGATCCTTTTGATCTGTATTCAGGATGCTGCCGAATACTAGATTCATGAGAGTGGGAGCATCAACTTCAGAGAGGTCTGCCACCTCTCAACCTGACGAACAGACACCTGGAGTTCCTCCTAGATCTCTTGTTCGTGTGGGTGTATTTGCAGCTAACGGGATTCCTCCTCCACCTATTCAGAGGATTGCCCCAGCTATGAAAGACAACCTTCCACCACCACCGACACCGATTCCCGGAGGAGTGCCCACTGACGGGGCACAGATGTTCGCACTGATGCAGGGCATGCTAGAAGCCCAGAGAGTAATAGCAGAAGCTCAGCGGGTTCAAGCTGAAGCTCAGAGAATGCAAGCAGAAGCACACCAGACGCAGACAGAACTGATGAGAGAAAGCATGGAGAATGCTCATCAGGTGACTCTCCAGGCTATGGAGAGAGTAGCACGACAGCCGCAACATCAGGGTCAGCAACAACAGAGGCCCGGTACCATAGTGGAATTTAAGAGGATGATGCCTCGAGAGTTCAAGGGCAAAAAAGGAATAATCTATGCTGATGAATAATTAGAGGACATAGAGAGGAACTTGCGCTTATCACAGATTCCGGAGACTCTTCAGATAGAGGCCGCTGGCAGTCAGATGTTTGATATCGCACTGACGTGGTATCGTACAGAGCCGAGGCTCACTGTCGAAGGACTTACTTGGAAGGACTTTAAGGAGCTCTTCAAGAAGAAATTCTTTTTTGATGTAGCCTTGGGAGCATTGGAAGGTCAGTTCCATGACTTAGTCCAAGAAGGCATGTCAGTCGACGAATATGCCGCAGAGTTTTGCCGATTGAGTCGATTCGCACCGTCGATGATCCAAGACCCAGGAGACAGAGCACGGAAGTTCAGAAAGGGATTCAATAGAGAGATTAAGTCTCGTACTTCGGGACAACGTACTACTACTTTTGAGGGTATCCTGATGGATGCCCAGATTGTTGAAGATGACTTGGACCTCAGGCCCAAGAGAGGACGCGACACATCTGGAACAACAGGAGGTAACACAGGACCGGACAAGCGCCCACACTTTCAACAAAAACAACAGAGGTCGTACCAGCAGCAACACCAGCAACAAGCACCAGTTCGAGGACATATTCAGCAACAACAACCACAGAGACAGAATCATCTCGTCGCCACATGTTCGTATTATGGGAAGATGGGACATACAAGAGACATCTGCAGGAAAAGGTTGGGCACTTGCTTGTCATGTGGATCAGCAGCACATCAGCTGAGGGACTGCCCAACTGTTCAGACTCGCCAGGGAGGAGCAGCAGCTCAGAGAGGACCAGCCAGAGCACCTATTGTACCATGAGGCCAGCAGAGAGGACCTCCACTTCCACCACAACAGCAGAGGTTTGCTTAGCACCAGCAGCAGCAGAGAGGAGCACCACAGGGACGAGCTTATGACATGACTACTGAGGAGGCTGAGCCAGCTAGAGACGTGATTTCAGGTTCAGTTTTACTCAATTCTATTCTAGCACTTGCATTATTTGATTCTGGCGCTTTCCATAGTTTCGTATCTGTATCTTATGCCCTTAAGCATCGTTTAGAAATGGAACCATTAGATAGGACTTACAAGATCACGACAGGAGGAGGTATTATCCTGGTCCGTGATTATTGCAAGAATCAGATAGTGTCATTGGAAGGCCGAGAGTTGAGCATAAGTTTACTCATTATGCTACTTCCGGGATACGACATTGTACTCGGAATGGACTGGCTGAGTAAACACCATGCTTCTATAGATTGTCATGGAGGTAGAGTAGTATTTCGACCATCAGGAGAGCCAGAGTTTGAGATCGCCAGAGGAGCAGAGGAGCGGAGCAGAGGCACTTTTTGCGGAGTCAGGATGGAAGAAGAGGGGTTACCACATCCAATTATAGCGGAGTTCCTGGATGTATTGCAAGAGGAGTTGTCAGGTTTGCCACCAGACAGAGATATTGAATTCTCCATAGACTTGATACCAGGAGCGGAGCCTATTTCGCAACATGTCTATAGAGTTAACAACAACGAGTTGGTAGAACTGAAGAAATAAGTAGAGGATCTGAAAGACAAAGGTTTTATTAGATCCAGTTCATCGCCATAGGGAGCACCGGTATTATTCGTACCGAAGGACGACACAATACGCATGTGTATCGATTATAGGGCTTTGAATAACCTCACTATCAAGAACAAATACCCGCTACCGAGAATAGATGATCTCTTTGATCAATTGAGCGGAGCGAAGGTGTTTTCAAAGATAGACTTGAGGTCAGGCTATCACCAAGTAAAGGTAAAGAAGGAAGACATACCGAAGACAGCCTTTCGGACCAGATATGGCCAGTTTGAATTCACAGTAATGCCGTTTGGTTTAACCAATGCACCAACAGTATTTATGAACTTGATGAACAAGGTATTCTACCAGTACCTTGACAAGTTCATAGTGGTGTTTATTGATGAAATTCTAATATATTCGAAGACTCCAGAAGAGCATGAAGAGCACCTGGGGATGGTCTTAGAGACTCTCAGGAGAGAGAAGCTATATAGGAAGGTTTCGAAGTGTGAGTTCTTCCTTGACAAGGTAGAATTTCTTGGACACATGGTGACAGGTAACGAAATCTCAGTTAACCCAAAGAAGATAGAGGCAGTGGAGTCATAGGCTACCCCCAGTACGGTAGCTGAAATCAGGAGTTTTCTCGGACTAGTAGGATACTACAGAAGATTTGTACAAGACTTCCCCAAAATTGCAGAACCAATGACTAGACTGACCAAGAAAGATATGGAATTTGTCTGGACAGAAGAATGCCAAGCCGCATTCGATGAGCTAAAGCGGAGATTGACGACAGCGCCAGTTTTGACGTTGCCCTCAGGGACAGGTAGATTCACTATCTACAGTGATGCTTCCGAAAAAGGTTTGGGATGTGTTCTTCAAAAACACGGGAAAGTAATTGCCTGTTCTTTAAGACAATTACGCCCTCATAAAATGAACTACCCCACTCACGATCTGGAGTTAGCAGCAGTTATCTTTGCTCTAAAGCTGTGGAAGCACTATCTGTACGAAGAGTGTGTGGAAAGCTTTACAGACCACAAGAGCTTGAAGTACGTATTTACGCAGAAGGAGCTGAACATAAGACATAGACGGTGGTTAGAATTGATAAAAGACTTCAATATCTCATTATAGTACCATCCAGGAAAGGCCAACGTAGTCACCGATGCCTTAAGCAGGTATCCGATGGCTATGCGTTTGACTTCGGATAGACATTTATTAGCTAATCTTGAGAGCTTGGAAATTAAAGTATTAGTTTCAGGAGCTGAGATTCAGATGTGGGGACTGCAAATACAATTGGAGCTGATGGATAGAATTAGAGCTGCGCAGTATAATAATAAGGCTCTAAGGAATATTAGAGCACAAGTTCAGACATGATTGATAGACGATTTCACTATTGCGGATGATGGATCCTTACGACATGGCACGAGGATGTGTGTGCCAAGTGGAGAGCTGCACAAAAAAGTTTTGTAAGAGGCATACCGCTCTCAGTACTCGATGCACCCCGGAGCCAACAAGATGTATCAAGATTTGAGGGAGAATGTATGGTGGTATGGTATGAAGCGTGAAGTAGCTTGCTTCGTATCCCGATGTTTAGTGTGCCAACAGGTGAAAGCGGATCGACAGAGGCCAGGAGGATTGCTTCAACCTTTACCCATTCCAGAATGGAAGTGGGAGCACGTGACTATGGATTTCGTTTCGAGACTTCCTCGTTCTCCAGGAGGAAAGGACGCGATTTGGGTCATCGTAGATAGGTTGACCAAATCAGCCTATTTCTTACCTTTCAAAGTGGGTACATCGACGGAGAAGCTAGCAGAGATGTACGTACAGTAGATTGTCAGATTATATGGAGTTTCTGTGAGTATTGTCTCATATCGGGATAGTCGTTTCACTTCCCATTTCTGGAGGAGTCTGCAGTCTAGCTTGGGCACTCAGCGCAAGTTCAGTACCGCGTATCACCCTCAGACAGACGGGCAGTCTGAAAGGACTATTCAGACTCTTGAAGATATGCTACGCACTTGCGTTTTGGATCTTAGAGGTTCTTGGGAGGATCATCTACACTTGGTAGAGTTTGCTTATAACAACAGCTACCAGGCCAGCATTGAGATGTCACCATTCGAGGCTTTATATTGACGGAGATGTCGTACACCTTTATCTTGGGATGATGTTGGAGAGAAAGCTTTGTTAGGACCATAAATGGTCATGGATGCAGCAGAGAAAGTAAAACTTATCAGAGACAGACTGCGAGTGGCTCAGGACAGACAGCGGCATTGGATCGATAGCCACCATAGACCCCTAGAGTTTCAGGTATTGGTTTGATTTGTTTTTGTTTGTGATTGTTTGTTTAGATTGCGTGTTAAGATTGTTGTTCTATGTTGGCGATTTGGTGTTCCTACGGATTTCTCCGACACGGGACACGATTCATTTTGGCAGAGGCGGAAAACTTAGTCCATGATACATCGGGCCCTTCGGTATACTTGCAAGGGTCGATACAATGGCCTATAGACTTGACTTGTCGCCTGATCTAGATGGAGTGTATGACGTGTTCCATGTGTCGCAGCTGAGAAGGTACGTGGCCGATCCCAGTCACGTACTAGACCACTCGGAGATCGAAGTCGGACCGACACTCAGCTATCCTGAATAACCCGTTGAGATCTTGGATCGTAGAGAGAAGGCATTGCGGAACCAGAATATCCCCTTGGTTCGTATTGCATGGAGATATCACTCTCTAGAGAGTCAACTTGGGAGAGAGAAGACGAAATGCGAGAGCAGTATCCATATCTCTTCGAGACTTGAGGTATAATTCATTATTTGATTGTTTGTTCTTGTGCTAGTTTATTTTTAATTTCGAGTACGAAATTCTTTTAAGGAGGGTAGACTTGTCACCCTCACTTTTCAGATTAAGGGTATTTTTGTCTTTTCCTAATTAACGAGTAAATAATTGCATGATAATTGATTATTTTAAATTGCTGTGATTTTATTGTATTGCACTTTACTGTCGTTTTGGATTTTAGAACACCACTTGCATTCATTTTTATTAAATTAATTCATAAATTGCACTTGTGCAACTTTTCAATTATTAGGCACTTTGGTGCAAGAGTGCATCGAGGTATCCATCCAGTTGGACACGATACGTAAATAAAGCCAATTCTCCCTTAGGTGTAAATTCCATAAATTCTTGGAAGTGTGCAATACAATATTAATTTCTCTGAACCATGGCCTTAGACCATTGAACCAATGCATTCTAGCAAATTCATTTATTTATTTGAAATCCCAGCCATTCAAATACCCATGAGAAAGCCCAATCCCAAGTGGGCCTTGACCAGACCAAATTCTAGGTCAACCCAAAGTCTACTATATATATATATATATGTATACATAATATTGCTTTCCCTTTCTTTCTCAACCTAACCCTAAGCCACAGCCAACCCTCGCCCATCATCTCCCTCTCGTGAACCCTCAACCCGCCGGAGCTCAACTCGCCGGAGGCCACCCTCCACGGAGACTTGCCGGAGTAGTGCCTGAGACCCCCGCCGTTCTTCCCTGTCCAACCCACTGAGCAGCGACCGGAGTCCCGCTCGTCTGCCTAGAATCGCCACCGTGAACCTCGATCGGACACCTCGCCACGAGCCAGCGCTCGTTGCCTCGACTCGTTTCTCCCCCGCGGGCTAGACCGGACCCGCCCGACAAAAGTCGAGCACCGCTGCTGTCGACCCGCCGAATACGTGCCACACCGCTTGGAGTTGACGACCGTCGCACCTCCAGACACGTCGTGACCAGCCCCGCCTGGATCTCGACGCACGACCGAGAGCTCGCCTGCTGCTGACGACCAACTTTGACGATCCCGACTGCCCTTAACCGACCCTACGCCTGCACAACCGACTAAAACTCGCCGGAGACGACGCCGTGACCTGCTGCGGACAACCTCGACATAGAACCCTTCACTTTCACGTACACAGGTTCGAATCCTCCTCGTATGAATATACATGTACACGTATACGCGTATCTTTGTTGTATTGCATATGTATTAGTCGTAGTGTATTTAGTATATGATGGTATAACTGTATATGATTGGTATGGATGTATTTGTGTATGTATTAGTGTATGTTAAACATATTTTTGGTACACATATATATACGTATAGTATATCTCCAATTGCATATATACATATGTATATGTTTTGATTATATATCCCTAAATATGTTTATTATATGTACATAGTATAAATTCTATTAAGTATGTATATACATGTATCTTTTAATAATAGTAATTAGTTAGTATTAATGAATATGATAGGTAATATATATATTATAGGCCTATGTACTAAAGGACCGAGTATAACCACGGATATCGTAGTTACATCGACCTGTGACCACCCCTAGTGTAGTCCCTAAGATCATGGTATTTGATGGTGTATTAGTGTAATGTCTGATGCAGTATTGTGTTTATGATATATCTATAGGACTGTTGGATCACTCAGACGATACCTTGGATCCCGGATATTGGTATTGCCAGCTAAGGACCACAGGTGAGTACATTCTCTGACAGTTTTTATTATGTTGATTATCTTTTTAACTCTTGTTGTATAGCGTACATGACTCTGACACTGTTCTTTACACGAGTTGGCATCATTGAGACCTGTCATGAGGAGTCGTGATTGGAATCCATCGTGCTAGCTGGGGAAAAACGGGGAAATATTAGTAACTTATGTGATTATACCCAACTTTACCTACATCATAGCTCACCAACACCTCACGTCGGTGCAGCCTTACCCCTACATGCCTCATCGCTGTTACATGTGGTTAGCCTGACCTTGTAGGGATGATCGCTAATTAATGTAATGAGTCATATAGTCCCAAGCCGATCACATGATATACTGATATTTTACACACTTAGTTAGATGATTCTTGACATGCATCTCTAGTATATTGATCTAGCATCTCTACATGTTCTAGTCATGATTCTAGCATTCACATTTACATACCAGTTTATTGTTCTAGCGTGTACTCGTATCTCTATTTCATTGCTAGTTGTATATTGATGATGACATATGCTCCAGTACTTCATTATTTCAGTATTTCTTTATTCCAGTATTTCATTATTCCAGTATTCTTTGCCAGTTATTCATATTTGTCTTGTATTTCTTTACACTGTGTTATAGTTTTTGTCAATATACATGGAATTGCTGTTAGAGGTGTATTTCATTCCAATCCTGACTGTATATATTTTTCCAGAGGATCTTGAGGAGTTCTGTACTACATACTATGGACCAGGTATAGATGCAGACTATACACCAGAGATTCTAGAGGTGACTATGCCTTTAGATGAGACATTACCTACAGCTATCTAGATAGTATTTATTTATACTTTGAGACTTATGGAGGTTATTTCAGTTTATGTTGGACTTATGTTAAGTTAATTTGAGACTTGTGGAGACTTTATGTTGGACAGCTAGACTGTGTTTTATCTTTATGGTTGAGACATGGTGTTTAACTATATCATTCTTCTCATCTTTTATCGTGCCTTATACTTATAGTTGTTGTAATTGAGTTACATGGTGAGATATTATGGAGATGTATATCATTGACAGGTGTTTTAGTTATATAGTATTACTGTGACCTAGACAGCGTTCTACCGTCGATGCTGCGGCGTAGGCCGGACGTACCTACGCTCTCATGCCCCTGTACTAGGTGCGGGTCGTGACAAAGCCTAGACTCACAATGGGAGTTACGATTCGAGCAATGAGAACCTCCCACTAAAGATGAAGTCGTACAAGTCTACTTAGGCGGCAAATTTGCGTCTAAACCTATCTTCATCAGCAAAAGCCTTTACAGTAAAGATCATGAATCCTTGCTATAACTTGTAAGGGAGCATATCAATATCTTTTCCAGGAGCTATGAAGATATACCAAGACTGGACCCACATATCACTGTTTACAGACTCAACATCCTCCCCGATGCTAAGCCAATAAAGTAACAACAGAGGCGGTTCCGTCCAAACATTATAAATGCCCACGAAGCTGAAGTCAACAAGTTGATAGCTAGTGTCTTCATCCGTGAGGAACAATATCCATATTGGAAAGACAACATCGTGCCCATTGTCAAAAAGAACGGGAAGATTCGAATCTGAATTAACTTTTGTGATCTAAATACGGCATGCCTGAAGGACAATTTTTCCCTTCTGATCATAGATATAATAATCTAATACACTCGTGGCTTTAAGCGCATGTCCTTCATGGATGGATTCTTAGGATATAATTAAATTAAGATATTTCCCGGTAATGGAAGGCATACATCATTTTGAACGCCGATAGGAGTGTACTACTACACATTCATGCCATTCGGTCTGAAGAACGCATGTGCTACATACCAGTGAGCTATGATCACCATCTTTTGTGAACAACTCTGCAAGACTGTCGAATGCTATATCGATGACATAACCGTCAAAAGATGCTTTCAAGGTGACCATCTTTAGGATCTGAGGACAGTGTTTGTCCTGATGCGCATATACCAGCTTAAGATAAACCCAACCAAGTCTTTCTTGATAGTATTCAGCGATAAGTTCTTGGGTTTTATCATAATGTCAAAGGGTATTCATATAGACCCTAACAAGACCAAAGAAATCCTTCAGATGCACCTGCCGAGGAACCTTAGAGAACTTTGCGGCCTTCAAGGAAGATTGGCATACATCAGAAGATTCATATCAAATCTTTCTGGACGTCGCCAGCCATTCACCCAGCTTATGAAGAAGAGAGTTTCCTTTGTAGGGAATGAAGGGTGCCAGCGTGCATTCGATGACGTCAAGGAGTATCTCTCAAACACCCCGGTATTGGTGGCCCCGGTAGTGGAAAAGCCCTTCATGCTTTTTGTACGCGTAATGGATCACTCTCTTGATGCTCTGCTAGCCCAAAAGAGTGATACAGGTCACGTGCAGGCCATCTAATATCTCAGCATGATGATGGTTGGTATGGAGCACAGGTACAACCCCATTGAGAAGGAGTGCCTTGCTCTAGTCTTTGTTATCCAAAAAACTCGACATTACATGGCTAGGCAGACAATCCATGTGATCTCGCGAGTCAACCCGCTCAGGGTTCTCATGACCAAACTAGGGTCGCTTAATTCCTACTTGGCTACGTGGGTGATACTATTGTCACCATACGCCATGGTATTCATTTCGCAGAAAGCGGTCAAGGGCCAAGCATTAGCCGACTTCCTGGTTGCCCATTCAGTGCCAAAAATATCAAAGCCCTACGAAAAGATCCCAGATAAAGTGGTGGACTCCAATATGATAAACGTACAGGCCGTTTGGCGAATGTTCTTCAACGGTACTTCAAGAACAAGGCCCAAAGAGGATGTCATTGCTGGAGTTGGGACAGTGTTGATGTCCCCACATGATTTGGTTATCCACTGTGCTTACTCTCTCACGGAACCATGTTACAACAACTTGGCAGAGTACAACACTCTCCTTATCGGACTCTAACTTGCTAAGCAAGTAGGAGTAGAATACTTAGAGGCCTACGGTGATTCTAATCTGATAGTCAGTTAGGTCCGAGGCGAGTACGAAATCTGACACGAAGACTTGATTCCCTACCACCAAGTTGCACTCGGTATAATATCTACCTTCGACGGGTTCTTCATAGAGCATTTGCCCCTACTGTAAAATATCGAGGCTGATGCCCTGGATGGTCTTGTTGCTTCTTTAGCTATCCCAGCCAATACTCATAAACTGATCACCTTGATTGGCCAAGAACTGGTCTGCCCGAAGAGCAACCTCTGTCTATGCCTGAGTTATTCAGTAGGGACAGACACCAGCATCCAAGACTGGAGACTCCTATTCATCGACTACGTAGTTTATGGGATGCTGCCTGAGGACCCAAAGGAAGCCACTTCCATCAGGAGATGTTCTCTCCGATTATATTATAATACGGCTAACTAAATGATGTATCTCCGTTCATATGACGGGCTTCTACTATGATACTTATTAAATACAGAGGTGAAGCAAGCACTCCGTGAAGCATACGATAGTGTTTGCGGCACACGCCAACCCGGTCATAAGCTATATGATTGTCTTCGGAGGATGGGTTACTATTGGCCAACGATGGTAGCAGTCGTTGTTGATTATGCAAAGAAGTATCGAATGTGCCATATCCATGCAGACTTTATCCACCAGCCCTCAGAACTCCTACATCCAATGGTAGCATCTTGGTCGTTCGAAGCATGGGAAATGGACATTGTTGGATCGATTAGTCCCCCTTCATTTAAGGGGCACCGATTTATCTTCATTATTACCGACTACTTCTCCAAATGGGCGAAAGCCGTGCCACTCACTGAAGTAAAGACTTCAAACGTGATCGGCTCAAGCATCACATCATATATCATTTTGGCTTTCCACGGAGGATCATCCACGATAATGGTCCCCAGTTTGCAAGTCACACTTTCTACCAATTTTGTGACAAAAATCAAATCTTGAACGTAGCCTCGACTGCCTACAACACAGCAACGAATGGTCTGGCAGAACCATTCAACAATTATAAAGCTACTCAAGAATTTTGTGTCATCCAATAAGCACGATTGGAATGAGAAGCTAGGTGAATGTCTCTGGGCTTATCGTACAACAGTTTAAACACCAACCGGCAGTACGCCATTCTCCCTAGTCTATAAAAGAGAAGCCATGCTCCCTCTAGAGGTATAGATTCCCTCGCTCAGGGTGGCCCTCTACAACTAGTTGACAGACACCGACAACCATCGCCGACGACTACAAGAATTGGAAGCACTCGACGAAAAGCGTCTTCTAGATCAACAGTACATTAAGCTGTACCAAGCACGTCTCTCCAGGGCCTTCAACAGACGGGTCAAAAAGAGGACATTTCGAGTAGGTGACATCATCTTGAAAGTAAGAAGATCGATGGTTAAGACCCAGAAGACGATCGACAAATTCTAACCTAAATGGGAGGGTCCATTTATTGTGGAGTCAGTATTCTCCAATAGCGCCTACCGACTCGCAAAACTCAACGACGACTTGCTAATGATGCCTATAAACAAAAATTTCCTTAAAAAGTACTATATTTGAACTTCATGGGTACACCCCTATCCCTAGAAGGGCAATTAAGACTTACATTTCTGGTGGTCCATCCCCAGCAAGTATCTATGCACGACACACACCTTTTTTCATAAAAACTTGGTAAAAGCCATTATCTGTATTCAAGAGTCCTGAATATGCCACAGATGATGGATCCCTAAAATTTTCCCAGTGGAGTAACCCTCAAGTCTACCTACACTCTTAGGTAGACATTCAAAAGTCAGTTCCTTTTTGGGCACTAGTTTATGTCCATATCACCTTGGAACTAGTAGCCTAATATTTTTTCCAGTAGGGTTTGCCATGTCCACATTATCTCTCAGCAAACTTCGTTATTTAACTATCGATGATAATTTCCATAATACCTCTGATATCGGTCGTCATCTAAAACTTATCATCGATACTTAACCCTAAGTACGCTAGCGGTGTTAAATCCACAAAACTTATCACTTCCATACCACCTCTGATAGGGTTTTTGTTTCAAACTTATTACTTGCACTCAAAGTACGTAGAAAGTAATAGGGTCTACTAAGATCCCCCAACGAGACATCCTTAACAACTATGGTATTGTGCTATGTCCATATTATCTCTAGTACAATATGTAAAACTAACACAGAATGACGATAAAAATAGAAGCATTTATTTTTTGAAGGAAATTAAGAGCAAACTACATTCGAGGTCTCATCATTACCTCTACCAAAACAGAAAAAGAAGAAGAAGAGAAAAATAAAATAAGTACTAAATATCATAATGCACTCTTCGATCCGCCCTCAAAGCCGGTCAACCTAACCATTAATCCTAGATTTAACCCGCTGCTTGGCCTCTCGTGCTATAGCCGTAGAATCTGCTAGATATGCATAGGCCTGGTGGTTCCCTCTAAGCTCTCCTCTTTTTATAGGAAAGAGTGTCACAAAATCTGAGTCATCTCAGTCCATGTGGAAACCTAGGATAAAGAGCGGCGGTTCAGTTCTTGATCCGCCGTCATCAACTAGTGAACTGTCGCTTCTGCGAATGTGTATAAAGGCGGCCCAGAATCCCTCAAAAAATTGTTCGAAGATCGAACAAATCTTCATTTAATGCAGACTTGACAGCCAGGCAGATTCATCCATGCATCAACAAGAATATGTAGCTAATGGACTCAACAAAGCTCAGTGAGCTTCATGCGACATGCAACCTATGCGTTCCGAAGGTCTTTTCCATTCTTCTTATTCAAAGTATTCCAAACTTATCAGTTTGAAAATATTGAAGGAGGTCTTATAGAAGTATGACAAATCTTAAAGGCCCCTATAGGCCTCAGTCCTCATGCACCAAGGATCAAGTAGAGCATTAATTCTTGGACGTATAAAGTCACCTCAGTCGAGTCAGAGAATTTATGACTCTGACAACAATAATGGCTATGAACGCCTCGATTCTGACACTGACAGTTGGCATCAGAACTCACGTTATCTTCATGATTACTTTTGTCCGTATATAGTTGAACAGTACCACGCATACATAAGACAAAGGTCCTATGAATTCCAGACTCCATACATTCCATGCATTTCTGACCCTATGCATTCCAGACTCCATGCGTTCTATTTGTTTCTGGCCCCATACTTTCTAGGCCTTTTGCATTCTAGGCCCTATACATTCCAGACTCCATGCGTTTCATGCATCTTTGGCCCCATGTATTTTAGGCCCTATGCGTTCTAGGCCCTATGTATTCCAGACTCCATACGTTTTATGCGTCTTTGGTCCCATGCATTTTAGGCCCTATGTGTTGTAGGTCCTATATATTCCAGACTCCATACGTTTATGCGTCTCTGGCCTTATATGTTCCAGACTCCATGTATTCCATACGTCTCTGGCCCTATGTATTCCAGATCTTATGCGTTCAACGTGGCAGTACCTTCTCAAGCCAAGATCTTTTTATTGCAATTGATGAGATTCTCCATGACTAAGTGTATGACACATGTCGAGCTGACCTAGTCTGGCACACCAATAATGGGAATCGATCAGATATTCAGCAACAACGGATCCTAACAAAGATTCTACATGGTGACTTAACCGTGACTTGCATCCATGATGGCAGCTTCAACATCCATGCGCGCATAACCTATGCGGGTGCATGGCCTATCAGTGTGATGGCTATAAATTGCCAGGTAGCATGCCCAACTATTTTCTATTTTTATATCAAAACAAGAATTGAGATAATTGGATTTGATTTAACAAACTAAGAAAGTACAAAGAAGAGTCATAGGAGACAATCTAAGTACATATTTGTTCTCTGGGAGGTAACGATAGAGGGTTAGGAGTGTAGCAACTCTCTTTACTCTGTGGACGGTCCGGTATGGAAGCTCTTCTCTCTCCCTTGAGTATTGATTCGTAGATAGCCAGCCTCTTGCATAGGGGTAGTACCCTTCTATTTATAGTCATATTTGTGGCCGCATGGATTCTAGGCCGCATGGATGGCGATGTTTGTCACATATCTCCTCTTAATAGAAGTGTGCTACAGCTATACACGAGAATCCAAGTTTCACTGCCACGTGAACATTTATTGAGATTTTATTGTTTGCTGAGTATTTGGGCGGTTCTCAACCGTATAGGCTCAAAATTTTCAAATGGACACGTGGCCGCTATTTGGTTGGACGGGACCACTCAGTTGTAACAGCAAGACTTGGTCGATCTGAAATCTAGGGCACATGTGGCTAAAGATGCACGAGATGCACGGAGTTTAGATCGCACGAGGCCAGAGACGAATGGACCGCATGGAGTCTGGAATGCACGGGACCAGAAACGCATGGATCATATGGAGTATGGAACGTACGGGGCTAGAGACGCATAGGACGCATGGAGTCTGGGATGCATGGGCCAGAGACGCATTGACCACATGGAGTTTGGGATATATAGGCCAGAGTTGCATGAGATCTTTTATCATATTATACACGTGGCTCTGCACCATCCTTGGGACTTCTGCCTCTTAGTGTGTTCTCGTCCTTCGAGGCGATCAGGAAATTTTTTTTGTCAGGATTTTATGTTAGGTGCCATCTTTGCTGTCAGAACGTCATGTCAGGTCAACCTGCGGCCAGTTGTCAGGACGCTTGTTTGGACCGCATGGATGTTCTTTTTCTGGGTCGCATGGTGTCCATGCGATCTATCTATTGAGTTTTTATTTTGGAGGCACATGGACGTCGGTCGCATGGCTGCATCTTTTCCATGCTTCTACAAGACACCCTTCAATGTTTTCAAACTGATAAGTTTAAAATATTTTGAATAAGAAGCATGGATGGGGTATGTTTAGCCGCATGGGAGGTCGGTGTCAGGCTGTCACCTATGCATTTAACTGCCAGATTTTCTTTGACCCTTGAGTAGATTTTGTTCAGATTTTGAGCCATCACTAGACGCAGGGCTCGATGCTGATAGTTTTTGAGGTGATTAAAGAGGATCACATGGATCGAGGTGTCAGGTTTATCTCATTAACCGCTAGGTTCGCTACCTCGATCCCTTCACACATTTTTTGGAGCCTATAAATAGGCAGTCAAGGGGAGAGAGAGAACTTTTGTCTTTATTTTCTCCTCCTTCGTGAAGATGCTAGATATTGTTGTCTCTTTCATCGAGGAGTGGT
Source organism: Iris macrosiphon (assembly GCA_036927795.1). NCBI lineage: Eukaryota > Viridiplantae > Streptophyta > Magnoliopsida > Asparagales > Iridaceae > Iris > Iris macrosiphon. Next base: position 124,431,748 of record JAYESA010000008.1, on the reverse strand, counting down.
CGAGAGAAGGATTGATCCGTGGCCCCCTGATGCAGGAATTCTACTCCGAGGTAAAGGGGTACTATGTCTCTCGTGGGCCGAGCCTTAGCAAAGTTCTATCGCGTGGGTGAAGGATCCCCCCGGACATGTGCATACCTCCTCACAGAGCTCTGCCGTGTGCGTGAGCACTCCTTTATGGCACGTGCGTAGAACTTGTCTAACATGTGTTCCGAGATTTGGCGAGGCCGCATGGATGAGGAATCATCAATTTTATGCGTGTAGGGCTTGTATGTGGCTTGGCCGCATAGGTGAGGTCTCATCCTGCTCTTTCATGTAGACTTAACTACAAGTGGCTGCGGCCTGACAGCGGTATACGGTGGTTATGCCTTTTTATAATCTTCGTTAGGACTAACGCGTCTTCTTTATGCAGGTTTTGTCTTCGCTTATGTTACCTATAATGGGGTATGGATGGATATCATAACACCCGTTGTTCGGGATAAAAACCAACCTTATGCAGCCTTTCTCCAGGAGATACGATCAGTTTGGCCGGAACTAATCCAGGAGACGAGAATGAACATCCTGCGTCATACACTGAGCTGCCCTTATTCATGCAGCGCGTCAGATGCTTTTCTCTCTTTTATGTGGTTCTATATTGGCCGGGATACTACGGGGTCGATGACAGGATTTGGATTAATTGCTATTCCTGTCGTCGATCTTCCCACATAGTTGTAGAGAATCTGCTCATTCTCTTCCCTTGCTATCCATCAGCATAAATTTTCCATATACTGAGATTTGCACTGTGGAGTGGTGAGCCAAAAAGCATTGAGCTCTGTTATGGGCTCGACTAGCGTCAGTAGCGACGACAGCACGGAGGGGTGCTTCTAATAAAAAGTTTTATATCAGCAAGACGTCATAGAAAATCTTTTTAAAACATGTTTCTACCATATGTACTCATGACCTTGAATAGTAATGAGAATCCTTGAATGTAATGGATTTTCATCATATGTACTCATGATCTTGAATATTGATTAATGAAGTCTCTCCTTTTTCAGAATATTTGTATGTTATGGTCTTTTGGGTATTGTACTGGAGAATATAGTACCATACCATAGTTTTTTAAGGATATTCCGCTGGGGGATTTTGGTGGACCTATTACTCTTTTGCGTATTTGAGGTGTGAGTAATAGATTCGAAATAAACCTTATCAGAGGTAATATGGATGTGATAGTTCTTATAGACCCATTACTTTTTATGCACGTTAGTGCAAGTAATAGGTTTGAGAAAAGCCCTGCCAGAGGTAATATAGTCGTGGTAGTTTTTGTAGACTTTAAGGACATTCCGCTGGGAGATTTTGGTGGACCTATTACCCTTTTGCACACATTGGGGTACGAGTAATAGATTTGAAAAAAACCCTACCAGATGTAGCATGGATGTGAAAGGTTTTGTGAACCTATTACTTTTTACGCAGTCCATGCAAGTAATAGTTTTGAGATAAGCCCTGCCAGAGGTAATATGGACGTGGAAGTTTTTGTGAATTTTAAGGACATCCCGCTGGGGGATTTTGGTAGACCTATTATCCTTTTGCTCACTTTGGGGTGCGAGTAATAGATTTGAAACAAACCCTACCAGAGGTTGTATGGACATGATAGGTTTTGTGGACCCATTACTTTTTGCGCATGTTAGTACAAGTAATATATTTAAGACAAGCCCTACTAGAGGTAATATGGATGTGGCATATTTTGTGGACTTAACACCGCGGGTATACTCCGGATTGGGTACGGATGATAAGTTGGAAGACAATCGATATCAGAGGTAATATGGACGTAATAATCGATGGTCAAGGTCAGAAAGTTTGCTCAGAGGTAATATGGACATGGCAGACTCCGTCGGAGTAGTGTATTAGAGCGATAGTTCAGAGGTCCTGTGGACATGAACCAACGCCCAGGAAGATACGATATATTTTGGTAATAGAGGAGTATCAGTCTAATTTAGATGTATTACTTTTTGAGAAACTTGTCGTTGATAGGCGCATCAGGAGCAAGTCATCGTTGGGTTTTGCTAGCCGGTATGTGCCGTTGGAAAACACAGTTTCCACAATGAACGAACCCTCCCATTTAGGCTAAAATTTGTAGGCTGTCTTGTGGGTCATAACTATATGTCTTCTTACTGTTAGAACGAGGTCACCCACTTGAAATATTTTCTATTTTACCCGTTTGTTGAAGGCTCCAGAGAGACGCACTTGCTACAGCTCTATGCATTGTTGGGCTAAGAGCCGTTTCTCGTTGATTGCTTCCAACTCTTGCAACCGTCGACGGTAGTTGTCGTCCGGAGTTAGTTGGTTGGAGAGAGATACCCGAAGTGAGGGAATTTGGATCTCAAGCGGGAGTACCGTCTCACTTTTGTATACCGAAGAGAATGGCATATTTTCAGTAGCTGTCCGGACTGTTGTTTGGTAGGCCCAGAGATATTCATCCAGCTTCTCGTTCCAGTCGCGTTTGTTGGAAGACACAAATTTTTTGAGGAGTTTGATGATGGTTTTGTTGAACCCTTCCACCAGACCATTTGCTGCAGGATTTTATGCCGTAGAGGCTATATTTTTGATTTGGTTCTTTTCATAAAACTAATAAAAGGCATGACTTGTGAGCTATGGACCATTATCGTAGATGATCCTATATGGAAAGCTAAAATGATATATGACGTGATGCTTGTTGAAGTTAATTACGTTTGTTTTTTTGACTTCAGCGAGCGGAACAGCTTTCACCCATTTAGAGAAGTAGTCGGTAATCACCAGTATGAACCGATATTCTTTTGATGAAGGAAGACTGATTGGCCCGATGATGTCCATTCCCCATGCCTTAAACAACCAAGATATTACCGTTGGATGTAGAAACTTGGATGGCTGGTGGATAAAGTTCGCGTAGATTTGGCATGCTTGGTATTTCCTTATATAATTAACATCATCTACTACTATCATCGGCCAATAGTAGCCCATTCTCCGAAGACGGTCCTGTAGCTTTGGACCGGGTTGATATGCCCCACAGACGCCATCGAAAGCTTTGTAGAGGTTTTTTTTGCCTCTGAATTTGACAAAAAATGGAGCAGAAGGCCGTCATAGGACCGACGGTACAACATTTTGGTATCCGTGTCATAATAAAAACGGAGGGAGCATCTTCTGATTGAAGTAGCTTCCTTTAGGTTTTTAGGGAGAATTCCATAGACTGCATAGTCGATGAATGGAAGCCTCAAATCTTGAGCATCGGTGTCGACCTCCGCTGCATAACTGAGGCATAAGCATAGGTTACTTTTGGGACATACCAGCTCTTGACAGATCACCGTGATTAACTGATGGGTGTTGTCTTGACCAATCACCGTGATTAGCTTTGGTGTCTATCTGATGTTGGATATACCACTTCAGGGTATAGCACTCCTGTGTCAGGTGATGGACGTAGCGGTGGAAGTGATAGTACTTTGGGTTGGCAATTTCTGCTGGCTCAGGCTAACATCTGACGCCGGGGAGTTAGATTTTGCCTTCCTGTATTAGTATATTGAAGATGGGTTTGACATCGGCATCTTCAAAAGAGTAAGTCTCCTTTGGTTTTGGAGGCTCTGCCAGCTTTTTCTCAGGCTTTTTGGTCAAGGTAGCGACCATAGCCTATTTTTCCTTTCCATTGTGGCTGTTATTGTCGCTATTATTATTATTATTGTTGTTGTTGTTGTTGTTATTGTTGTTATTGGGATGCTTGCCCTTCTTCTCGACAGAAGGGATATGGATCCCCAAGTGTCGAGCGTCTTTAAGCTTTTTCTCAGCATTGATGACACTTATGATGAACGTCGTCTAGTCCTTGAACTGGCTCTAGCCCATCTAGAGGCTGACTACTGAGAGCATGTTCTTTCATCACATCTCCATGAGTGTGGCCTTGGGATTGCCAGGAGGCAACCTTAGCGCGGCCTGTCAGAACTGCTTGATGTAGTTTTTTGTTAGTTTCTTCTCTTCTTGGATAACATCCGTCAGAGAAGACATCCTCATATCATTCCCTACCTCATAGAATCTGTTAAGGAATAGACGCTTGAAGTCGTCGAACGATGATATATAGTTATCTTCGAGACTGCAGAACCAATCGAAGGCTACCCCCGCCAATGATCCAATGAAGACCCTGGTAAGGATAGCTTCGCTGTGGGGTAAGTGTCCCGTGGTGACCTCAAAGTAGTGCATGAAGCGGCGAGGGTAGGACTTTCCATCAAATATGTTGATGTTGAAGGGCTTATACTTGGAAGGATACGGTACATCCCTCCACTCTATCGGATATGGTTACCGTACTCCGAGATCACGGAGTGAGTCCCGATTACTCATGGAGTCTAGGCGAGCCTGAAGTTCTCGGACCTCCCTCTTTGCTTCCTTAGCTTCATCTCCTGCCGAAGGCACGGACGGGCTAGGTAGGAGGATTACCGCTCGCGGGAGGAGTGCTCGTGTTTGAATCCCCGTTGGTCCTGGGGTCCATGTTTGCTTATCCGGAGGATCTTGCTGGCTGGGAGCCCATGTTTACCTAGATCTCCAGCATTGTCTAGGTCAAGCCTTGCATTCATACGCTCATTGTGTGCATCATGGCTTCGAGCATCTTGAGGCACTGCCTTTATGGTCGTCTCCGGCCATGTACACCGTCCTCACTCGGGAAGAAATGGAGGGGGCAATCGATGCTGTGCTCCCTGTCTCATACCCTTGTAGTGAGTAGTCTTCAAGGAGGTCGGGAGCCACTGTGTCTTCCTCTGATTCGGAGAGAATACTACCCCCAGCATAGAAGATTGTGTCATCTTGTTGGGAGTAGCTATGCTCCAGGATCTCGACGTCCGTTCCTTGAGAATCATAGTCTCCTCGGAACATCGAATTTTTGTGTAGCTTCAAGGGGACACTACCCCCAGCACGGGACACCACCAAGGGTTCTGAGGATGAACTACCCCCAAGAGCTGACAACTTCTTCCTTGAGCGGGTGCCTTGGAAGACGCCTCCCACGGGTGCCATCGTCAGCCTTCCATGTAATCGTCTTCGTGATGCCGTGGTAGAGGGCACCGGAATGGAGGTATCCGATTGCGTTCTTCCCTTGGTGGCGGGTAGTTTCTCAGTTAAGTAGCATGAGGCAAATGTCAACTCCTCCTCCTTTGATAATTGTACCTGATCTCCGGGTTGCCGCGAGTTAGGGCCTTTCTGGTGAAGTCGCTGGACGGCCGACTGCCTGTCTGTGAGTACTGCTATTTTATTACAGTAGAAATTGATAATGATACTGGCGCAGCTGTGCCTCGGAGAGGGTGCGTCGCACGCCATAGTACTTTCTCTTGCTTTGTGTTTGTGAGTAATCATGTCACGCAAATCATGCGAATGGTGGTTTACCTTTGCATCCTTTTAGTGAGTCCGGGTATCCTGGGCAAACGGATGCACAGGCGCTGTGTTTGCTCCCTGTCCTGGGGTACGCACACGAAATTGCACCGAGGTACTGGTGAAAGGCTTTTGAGACTGGCCCTGTGTCACTCTCCGTTCCCGATATACGTATTTGGAACATATTTTTATTTTAGCATGGTTGCATGTGCACGAAAACTAGACCCATTCTTTGGTTTAATCTGGTTCATGGTTTATTTTGTAGGTTAATTTAACTCATGAGAGTCTTTGGTTCAACCCTCAATCCCTAGCATATATAAACCAATATTTCATTCTCTCTCTTCACTTCTTCATTTCTTCCTCTTTCTTTAGCTTTCTCTCCCCATTTCATAGGCAAGTATACCTTATATGAGAAATGGAGAAACCCTCTATATTATTGTTCCATTATGTTTATTATGTGTTTCTAAGTACTTTTAATTCTTGGATTTTTCTGTTTTGATGGATGGATTAGTGTAGATCTATATTTCTAACTTAGGTTTTTATTGGATTTCATGAGTTTTTCTTGGTTTTGATTTATTAAACTTGTGTCTTTGAAAACCAGTTTTTGCTACATGTTAGATCTTTCGATTTAGAGTATTTTGGATTTTTGTTCACCTGATTTGGACTTAAAATGAGGTATTTATGAAGAAAATAAGATTTTAGTTTTTGGAAGTTTTTGCCATGGCCGAACTGGCTGTTGGAGAAGACGAAGTCTTCATACGGCCAACGAGCTATGTGGCTGAGAGTGCTATACGGCCCGACAGGGTTATATGGCTGAACACTTGCCGCATTCTGACATCATACATCCATCTTGTTGGATGCATGACTGCTGATCTACATAAGTGTCCTTGAACACTTTGTGCATTCACTTGCTGAACGAATGGGAAATTCGCTAAGTCCAAAAGACACTCCATGCGGCATCGAACACCATGCGACATCGAACTTATGAGGTAAGCAGAGCATGCGGCTACCTTCCCTTGGACGCATGACTCTGAACTTTGGCACATCTTTGGCGCATCCTTGGCACGTCTTTCTATAGTTTTATTTTTTCTTCCTAACACACTTTATATCATATCACACTTTATGTCACATCACTGACACTTTATTTATTTCATGTCGCTTTATCACTTATCTCGAGGAGTAGACCTTAGCCCTGACTCCATGTGGTTAGACTCCATGCGGCCAGGATTGTCATGTGGCATAACTCCATGCGGTCAGGATTGTCATACGACCTGACTTCTCATGCGTCCAGGATTATCATGTGGGCTGACTTCTAATGCAGCCAGGATTGTTATGCGGCCTAGAGACCCATGCGACCCTGCTTGTTTGATCGAATATTTTCTTGATTCATGTGACCTAATGTATAATTGGTAATTTGACTCGAATACTGTATCTGTGCTGATACTACTATTGCCAGATAATTATTCATGTTTTTATGTGCGCTGAGATGCGATATCGTGTCACATGTTAAGTGGTTATATTTGGGTTGTGCATCGAGAACACTACTAAATTCTTGAATGCGTGATATTATAAGTATGAACATTGTTTCCCTAACACGAGCATAATAAGAGAGTCAAACTATCAAAGCGCGGCTAGATTTTTATTGTATGAATGTTGCATACACGCTCGGGTGAATCTAGATTTGACTTCCATGGATTCATATCTAGCGTGCCTGTACCTTGTACGATATATTAAGGAAAATTCTCATGTGACCACGCCTTGAGATTTCAAAAACAACTTAGGGCTAATTAGGTAACAAAAAGTGGTAGTAACATTGGAGGGAGCGGTATTCCGAGATCATGCCAACGAACCTTCCCACAAAGATTCATTAGAAGTGTGTTGTGGGCTGGCCACCACATATACTGTATATCATCTGCCTTAGTGGAGTGTAGTATCTGACTTTTTATTATGTCGAGCCATTGTTTCAATATAGGAACACTGGAACCGCTAATACCGTATTTTTAGCGTAGTGGTCCTACGGGGGACTGGTATATCCTGCAAGTGCTTGTTTTATTATATTGGTTCGGTTAGCTCATGTTCGGCACTGGCATGATCTGAGGATACTTATTACGCATTATTCAGAGATAACCTCAGACTCCATAAAATAACAAGCCATACAAATGATTGGCCGATATAAGAAATGAAATTGTTTGTGATTGTATAATTTCAGCTAGTAGCCTAGGGAAATGGACTATCATAGTGTGAGGGTTCAACCCTTGTCCTTGTTTGGTTGTAGGGTTGAGCCATAGCGCTAGGATATGCCATGGACCTAAGTTACGAACCTATGTAATATTATATTATTTTCCTTGGATTTTTGTTTCTCCTTTTCGTGCTTCTTTTGTGATACTTGCTATTTGGGTTGTAAACCCCCTCACCCAAAATAGATTTTTTTGTGTATATTTTATATTATTATATTTATTATAAATTATTTTAAATATTGAATTACTTTAGAGTATTCTCTTAGTTAATTAGAAAATAAATTTTTAGTATATTTACTTATAAAAATATTTATTTAGATATATTTTTAGACTAGTTTAGATTTTTGGAAATTTTTCTAGAATTTTTAGGTAATTAAAACATATGGAACGTAAATTTTTAGGACTTCTATGATTTACTACGAGACCATACTTGCATGTTGTTCCTAACAAATATTTATTTTAGGTTAAAATATTTAATTATATTTTTCTGTAATTTATTTAGAATTTTAAGAAATTTATTTATATTTTTGAAATTATTTAGGATTTATTTGGATATATATATATATAGCCTTAATATTAGATATATGCTAATTTAGTGTTAATAGATATTAATAAGATTATATATAAATTATTTGTTTTATCTTTAATTCTATTTAAGATTATAATTATTGAGATAAACTATAACTCTGTTTTAAATTAATTCAAATCCTGAGCCTACTAGGAAAGCAACTTCATGCATATCCTATCCTTATTTAAACTGATCCTAATCGTATCCAAATTAGCCAATCCTAGTCGTATTCAATTAACTAGTCTCCACCATTATAAATACCTCATCCTTCATATTTTTCTTTCCCAAATTCATCTCTTTTTCGTCCAAAAAGAGTCAAAATTCGTCATAAATTCAGCCTCATTTTCTAGTATGTTATGACGACTTAAAAAGACGATATCTCCTAGCTCCGGACTCCAAACGCGCTCCAGTTTTTTTTATTAGAACTATATCAAGGTTAGTTTTCTGAATATATAAATTATTTTAATAATTTATGAACCTAATTTTCTAGAAAATTCTAAAAGTGTCAGTTGTCTAAAATCAGACGCATTTTCGTATTTTTGAGATTTTGGGAGATCCCGAACTCGGAATTACGAACCGTTTGAAGTTTTAGAAAGTTGACATGATGAACTTACATAAAATTACTTTTCCAGAATTTAATATGCAAGTTTAATCTACTGTAAAATTTGTGCAACATAGACGTAAATAGGAAACCACCGAAAACTATCATCTATTCGTCCTTGTGGCCATAACTCTTTACCGACTTATGATTTTATAAAACTGTCGATTTTGACGTTCATGTAGTGCTAAAGTCTATAGGATTTTATATACAAATCCAGAATTTGAGTTGGTTGACTTTTTAGTCAACGGATTGCCTCGATTTGCCTGTCACGGATCACAAATCCCTAAAGTTAACTTTTTTTGGACCAAAATTAGAATTTAATAATAAAATAAGATTATAATAAGATTAAAATACTATTTTAGGTTATTTTATTCAGAATTAAAATAGATTAAAATGGAGGAACCTATTCACCCACTTTTATAACCTAACTTGTTTAAATTATGTGACGGGTAGATCGGACGACGCCTTTAGTTGGGACGTCATTCCTTTTCAGACCATGCAAGATACCTTACCAAATTGTATATAGTACTTTGCATGCTTATTTTTTTGTATATTCATTGCATTTCTGTATATTTCTTGCATGTGTAGTTTCTTTCATTCATTACTATATATTAGATATGTTGACACACACATGGCACTTAGTATCATGAGAGGACAATCAGTAAGCGTATGGGCTATAACCACTCTGGGAACCATAGTAACTAGTACGCACTATGGTAGTCGTGTTCGATGATCGCTACCCCCGTGGTATATCGATTGATGGAGTCACGAGGGTCGCCACCCCCGTGGTATGTCGGCTGATGATGTTCTAGACGGATGTGTGAGTTGTGAGGCTTAGATCGAGTAGCCTACCCTTGCCCATACGTCGAAAAGTTGTCCTCATTTGCATTTATATAGATTGTCTTGTACAGCGTACTTATATATTTTTAAACATTATGCATGTTTACTGTATTCAAATTGGCATACTTCTATGTATCTTGTTACATCCCTCTGAGGACCTGGTCCCTTTCCAGGTGTAGATGTTCATGACTATTCGCAGGAGCACGGATAAGGACTTACCACTTATCTCTTCTAAGGAGTTCTTACCTTTCGAGCATCATTGATTATCTCTAGTGATGGATCTTCTTAGCTGATATACTTCTATCATCATCTTAATTTATACTGGAGATTTACTCTTCTCTCTTGTTTTAGTATTGATATAGTCATTGGTAGTAGATTTTTCTCCACCCGACTATTATTTTGGATTATTCAGACTCATTATTCTAGTTCAGTTATTTACTTTTTTGACTTGTTGTGTGGATGAGATTAGTATTTCTGTGACTTATGACTATATATATACCACATGTGAGTTAATATTCATATTACAGCGTACGTATGTATTATGGTATCTATATATTGGAGTTGCCATATACATACGACTGGCATACTTACGTGTTCCTAGTCCTACGTATTTTGGGACTGGGGAGTGACATATTTTTGTGGTGGCCCATGCAGGTCGAGAGCATATTGTCTCGGTTACGTCACTATATCGAGCAAGACTGCGCATAGGATTAGAATAGAGGATCTCATCCACTTATTTATTACCTCCCTTGATTTTATTTTTTATTCTCATTTGATTGCTTGCATTACATCTTGCTTGATCCCTTCTCAACGTCAATCTTCTCTCGTGCTTGATAAGGATTAGGAAGGTGCCTTGTACTAGGTATATACACTCTAGTATTCAATAACACTATTAGTTAAATTTTTGTAAGTTTGGTAGTATACCTCATAACCTAGTATCACATAGTCCTTCTGACCAAGTAATAAATTGTAAATGAATGACACAAACTATAGGCTTGCATAAGAAGATAGTGTTTATCTAGACTATAGAACTTTAGTGTTTATCTAGACTATAGAATTTTAGTGTTTATCTAGACTATAGAACTTAGAGGCCCATACACCCATTTGGTTGACTTTAGACTTAGACTAGAAATTAGTATGGCAACTGTAGAGGCACAACACCGATCTTCTTGGTGAACTTAAATTATTCTGTATCTTCCTCCATCATAATCAAGCGTACTTATATTTTTTTACTACCTCGACTTATGCTACTATTATAGCCTAGTTTTGCAAGATTATTCTTGTATTGAGCTTGTTCATGTCATATGTATTATTGGGGGCCCACACTAATACATTGTCTAAATCAGAATCAGTGCATTATGGTCTGATCAACCTTAGTGCGCTTGGTTCACTCTTTGTATCACTACTTTATATGGATTGAGATATAGTTGACTCAACTTGTTAGACGAATATACTTACCCTCTAGACTGGTCAGAGCATATCATGCCAGGTACATAACTGTTCTGATGTGAACATGCAAATAGAAATTTATCAAAATAAGATTTTAATCCACAACTGCCTTGGCAACTCCTTTTCAAATTCTCTAATCCCGTACTTGTATTATATCACCTCCTCATTGAACTCTTTATTGTTATTTTCCGTCTTCCCCTATTTCGGAAAGACGAACGTTCATGCTTAGTATAAGTTGATACACGGATAGTACTAGATATACTCCATAGGCCAAGCACTCATGATGACAAACAAGATAGCGCAGGCACAGAAAGTCGTAGATACATGTATGACCTTTAGTATGTTTGTTATTTTATACTCACGACCCCCTTTATGATACGAGATCTTAGGTGCATAGTAGACGTAGAATTATATATAAGGTAGTTTAGCAGTTATATGTTAATATCCTAACTAGATGGCATACACGCAATGCCAATAGATGTCGCGAGTAGCAGTAATAGTATTCTCTTCCTATCACCATCTCGCCCCTTGGGTGACTCATCTCCTCTTCCATATCCATTCATTATCTCGTGCTTAACTCTTTCTATCATAGTCGTATCTTTTCGCGCTATTACGAACTGTTTGAATTACTTCAACCTCACCCTTATTTTGTTAGTTAAAAACATAAAAGGTCTAGTAAATGATTAATAACTAAAGGATGAGTTCATAACGATAACCCTTATGTATATGCACTATAGCAATATCTGTATTCTTTTATTAATTTAACCCTTAAGTAGCATCATTTAGCCTAATAAAAATTTGTTAGACTATTTGAAATAGTTCATACTTCTAATAGTTTTATAAAGTTAGTCAAGAACTTAAATGTTACCCTAAAACCTAGACTAAACCTAGGAAAGAGTTGAAGGCACTTGTTACAAACTGACAACTATGATAAATCGCTAGCAAAGTAGCGACAGCTGCAGCTAGACCGTTGTAGTAGAGTAGTCGAAATATTTGAAGGCACATTGGTCAGGTGGCATGGCAGTATTAGACTACGATACTTGACGGTTACAAAGAAAAATCGTGGTTGTGAGATTCCAGACAGGTATCCCAAGATTCTTGACCCAATAAATAAATTCGTCTAACAACCTAGACAATAGCCACAAAAGACTGTGACTACTAGTAGAACTCTTGTAAGTTGGGTAGTGTAGATGAGTTAGAAATAGAATAGTGTATGGACAATAAATGAGGAAGTGTTAGAATGGCAGAGCACGACTTTTAGGAAGCACTCCTAGACAACAATGAAGTATAATAGCTATATTGATTTATTATGAATATAGGTTAGTGTTAATTTCTAGGACGAAATTCTTTTAATATGGGTAGATTGTAAACCCCCTCACCCAAAATAGGTTTTTTGTGTGTATTTTATATTATTATATTTATTATAGATTATTTTAAATATTGAATTACATTAGAGTATTCTCTTAGTTAATTAGAAAATAAATTTTTAGTATATTTACTTATGTAAATATTTATTTAGATATATTTTTAGACTATTTTAGAATTTTGGAGATTTTTCTAGAATTTTTAGGTAATTAAAACATATGGAACGTAAATTTTTAGGACTTCTATGATTTACTACGAGACCATACTTGCATATTGTTCCTAAAAAATATTCATTTTAGGTTAAAATATTTAATCATATTTTTCTGTAATTTATTTAGAATTTTAAGAAATTTATTTATATTTTTGAAATTATTTAGGATTTATTTGGAGATATATAGCCTTAATATTAGATATATGCTAATTTAGTGTTAATAGATATTAATAAGATTATATATAAATTATTTGTTTTATCTTTAATTCTATTTAAGATTATAAATTATTGAGATAAACTATAACTCTATTTTAAATTAATTCAAATCATGAGCCTAATAGGAAAGCAACTTCATGCATATCCTATCCTTATTTAAACTGATCCTAATCATATCCAAATTAGCCAATCCTAGTCGTATTTAATTAACTAGTCTCCATCATTATAAATACCTCATCCTTCATATTTTTCTTTCCCAAATTCATCTCTTTTTCGTCCAAAAAGAGTCAAAATTCGTCATAAATTCAGCCTCATTTTCTAGTATGTTATGACGACTTAAAAAGACGATATCTCCTAGCTCCGGACTCCAAAGGCGCTCCAGTTTTTTTATTAGAACTATATCAAGGTTAGTTTTCTGAATATATAAATTATTTTAATAATTTATGAACCTAATTTTCCAAAAAATTCTAAAAATTTTAGTTGTCCGAAATCAGACGCGTTTTCGTATTTTTGAGATTTCGGGAGATCCCGAACTCAGAATTATGAACCGTTTAAAGTTTTAAAAAGTTGACATGATGAACTTACATAAAATTACTTTTCCAGAATTTAACATGCAAGTTTAATCTACTGTAAAATTTATGCAACATAGACGTAAATAGAAAACTACCGAAAACTATCATCTATTCGCCCTTGTGGCCATAACTCTTTACCGACTTGTAATTTTGTAAAACCGTCAATTCTAGATTTCATGTATTGCTAAAATCTATAAGATTTTATACACAAATCTAGGATTTGAGTCGATTGACTTTTTGGTCAACGGATTGCCTCGATTTGCGTGTCACGGATCACAAATCCGTAAAGTTAACTTTCTTTGGACCAAAATTAGTATTTAATAATAAAATTAGATTATAATAAGATTAAAATACTATTTTAGGTTATTTTATTCAGAATTAAAATAGATTAAAATGGAGGAACCTATTCACCCACTTTTGTAACCTAACTTGTTTAAATTATGTGACGGGTAGATCGGACGACGCCTTTAGTTGAGACTTTATTCCTTTTCAGACCAGGCAAGATATCTTGCCAAATTGTTTCTAGTACTTTGCATGCTTATTATATTTCTGTATATTTATTGCATTTATGTATATTCCTTACATGTGTAGTTTCTTTCAGTCATTACTATATATTAGATATGTTGACACACACATGGCACTTAGTATCATGAGAGGACAATAAGTAGGCGTATGGGCTATAACCACTCTGGTGAACCGTAGTAACTAGCACGCACTATGGTAGTCGTGTCCGATGGTCGCTACCCCCGCGGTATGTCGATTGATGGAGTCACGAGGGTCGCTACCCCCACGGTATGTCGGCTGATGATATTCTAGACGGGTGTGTGAGTTGTGAGGCTTAGATAGAGTAGCCTACCCTTGCCCATACGTCGAAAAGTTGTCCTCATTTGCATTCATATAGATTGTCTTGTACAGCGTACTTATATATTTTTAAACATTATGCATGTTTACTATATTCAAATTGGCATACTTCTATGTATCTTGTTACGTCCCTCTGAGGACCTGGTCCCTTTCCAAGTGTAGATGTTCATGACTATTCACAGGAGCACGGATCAGGACTTACCACTTATCTCTTCCAAGGAGGTCTTACCTTTCGAGCATCATTGATTATCTCTAGTGATGGATCTTCTTAGCTGATACACTTCTATCATCATCTTAATTTATATTGGAGATTTACTCTTCTCTCTTATTTTAGTATTGATATAGTCAATGGTAGTGGATTTGTCTCCACCCGACTATTATTTTGGATTATTCAGACTCATTATTCTAGTTCAGTTATTTACTTTTTGTGACTTATTGTGTGGATGAGATTAGTATTTCTGTGACTTGTGACTATATATATACCACATGTAAGTTAATATTCATATTACAGCGTACGTATGTATTATGGTATCCATATATTGGAGTTGCCATATATATACGGCTGGCATGCTTACGTGTTCCTAGTCCTACGTATTTTGGGACTGGGGCGTGACATGGGTTCTAACCCTACTGGTTTTGCATAGCCAGGTCTCGAGCCAGCACCTGAGGATCCAGCGTTCTTTCTCCCAACTCATGACACACAACAGGAATATGGTCGCAGGGGATAGCGAGTGGATTTTTCTTTTTCCCTTCTCATCTTGCATATTTACTTCTTTGGGGGCGTTTAGCCACCGACACCTGTTAGCCGGGTCGTCTGAATATTAGTTTCCTTACATAATTGTATTAAATCAGACTGTAGCTAAATCACTGTCATATAATTTTGCTACTTTTTTAGCTTCTTATTTTTATACAGCTGAACTCCAGAACATTTTGAGAAAGTATTTGGGATGCCTTATTGCTTATCATATATGCTCTATACTTATTGTTTCTTGTTTGAAGGATTGGGACATAAAAATTCTTGACCATAGGAGACTTGATTGTAGCATGCACCCCCTTATCTTATACAGTCGTGATCGCCGTATGACGTATAATACCTTTTACGGGGTAGCTGGCCATATTCGTCTCTGTATTCTAGAAGACTTTGATAGATAGAATAAAGCTATCTCAGGCAGAGGACCCAAAGAATCAAAATCTCTGAAAATAATGTGAGTCAGGTCTTCGGAAGGAGTTGAATATATGCAGATAGAATGCTAAGGTTTGGGAATCGCCTATGCGTACTGAGCAGAGATATTCGACAAGAAGTTATGAATAAAGCACATATTTCCCAGTATTCTATTCATCCAGGAGGCACGAAGATGTACCAAGATATCAAACAACACTTTTGGTGGAACATAATAAAGAGAAAAATAGTACGCTTTATATCGCGATGTCTGATATGTCAGCAAGTTAAGGCAGGACAACAGAGACTGACAGGATTATTACAACCGCTTTCTATTCCATAATGGAAGTGGGAATACTTCACGATGGACTTTGTGACTGGTTTACCTAGATTATCGATTGGTCGAGATACAGTTTGGGTGATAGTAGACAATACGGTATCCCAGTAAGTATCATGTCAGGTCGAGACACACGGTTCATTTCTCATTTTTGGAAAAGTTTGCATCAGAGCTTGGGCACAAAGTTAAGATTCAGCACAGCTTACCACCCTCAGACAGATGGGAAATCAGAAAGAACCATCCAGACATTGGAAGATATGCTACGGGCTTGTACCTTAGATATTGGTGGATCTTGGGAGAATTACCTTCACTTGGTGGAATTCTTATACAATAACAGTTATCAGGCCAGTATTTAGATGACACCTTTTGAAGTATTGTATGGCAGGAAGTGTATGTCACCGTTGGCTTGGGACGATATTGGTAAGCAAAAGATGTTAGGCCCTAAAATGATCACGCAGATAGTAGAGGTTGTCAAGCAGATTAGAGAGCGACTTCAGGTTACATAAGATATGCATCATTATTGGACAGATCATCATCGTAGACCTTTAGAGTTGTATTGGCGACCACGTATTTTTGTGAATTTTGTCTGCCAATGGAGTCATTAGATTCAGAGTTCGTGGGAATCTTAGTGCCAGATACGTAGGTCCGTTCGATATTCTCAAGCGGGTAGGCGATGTTGCTTATCGTCTTGCCCTTCAGCCTTCGCTACGTAAGGTACATAATGTATTTTATGTGTCTCAGTTGTGTAGGTATATTCTGGATCTGAGTCATATCCTCGATCACTCTGAATTAGTCGTTGGTACCGACTTATCTTATGAGGAGCAACATGTATCCATTTTGGATTGAATATAGAAAGTACTCAAGAACTAGACTATTTCTTTTGTCCGAGTGGTCTGGAAATATCACACTCTTGGAGAATCGATGTGGGAGCATGAGGACGATATTCGATCTCGGTACCCGTACCTGTTCGATTCGGAAGGTATATTATACCTTATGCCTTCATATCTCGGATTATGTTATTAGGTGATCACTTAGGTATTGTGATGATATTGCTTGCATGAGTAGTTGCTAGTAGGTTTATATCGTGCTTGTCCTGAATTCTCTATCTATTGCTTGGATTCGAATTCTGAGGATAGAATTTTTCTAAGGTGGAAAGAGATGCCACTCCCCGTTTCTGATATACATATTTGGAACGTATTTTTATTTTAGCATGGTTGCATGTGCATGGAGACTAGACCCATTCTTTGGTTTAACCTGGTTCATGGTTTATTTTGTAGGTTAGTTCAACTCTTGAGAATCTTTGTTTCAACCCTCAAACCCTAGCATATATAAACCCATATTTTATTCTCTCTCTCTTCACTTATTTATTTCATCCTCTTTCTTTACCTTTCTCTTCCATTTCATAGGCAAGTACACCTTGCATGAGAAATTGAGAAACCCTACATATTATTGTTCTATTATATTTATTATGTGTTTCTAAGCACTTTTAGTTCCTGGAGTTTTCTGTTTTTATAGATGGATTAGTGTAGATTTATATTTCTAACTTAGGTTTTTATTAGATTACATAAATTTTTCCTGATTTTGATCTATTAAACTTGTGTCTTTGAAAACTAGTTTTTGCTATATATTAGATCTTTTGATTAGAGCATTTGGCTTTTGGTTCACTTTATTTGGACTTAAAATGAGATTTTTATGAAGAAAACAAGATTTTAGTTTTTGGGAGTTTTTGCCATAGCCGAACCTGCTGTTGGAAAAGACGAAGTCTTCATGCGGCCAGCGAGATATGCGGTTGAGAGTACTATACGGCCTGAGAGGGTTATGCGGCTGAACTCTTGCCCTATACTGACAACATGAGTCCATCTTGTTGGACGCATGACTGCTGATCTACATAAGTGTCCTTGAACACTTTGTGCATTCACTCGTTGAACGAATAAAAAATTTTCTAAGTCCAAAATATACTCCATGTGACATCGAACTCCATATGACATCGAACTTATGCGCAAACAGAGCATGCAGCCACCTTCCCTTGGACGCATGGCTCTGAACTTTGGCGCATCCTTGATGCATCTTTATATGATCTTGTCTTTTCTTCCTTACATACTTTATGTCATATCACACTTTATGTCACATCACTAACACTTTATTTATTTCTCGTCGCTTCATTACTTATCTCGAGGAGTAGACCTTAGCCCTGACACCATGCGACATGACTCCATGCGACCAGGATTATCATATGACATGACTCCATGCGGCCAGGATTGTCATGCGGCCTGACTTCTCATGCGGTCAGGATTGTCATGCGGCCAGGATTATTATATGGCCTAGAGACCCATGTGGCACTGCTTGTTTGATCGAGTATTTTCTTGATTTATGTGACCCAATAAATAATTGGTAATTGAATACTGTATCAGTGCTGATACTACTATTGCCTGATAATTATTCATGTTTCTATGTGTAACGAGGTACGACACATCATGTCATGTGTTAAGTGATTATATTTGGATTGTGTATCAAGAATGCCTCCAAATTTCTAAAGGCGTAATATTATAAATATGAACATTGTTTCCCCAGTACGGGCATAATAAGAGAGTCGAACTACCAATGCGTGGCTAGGATTTTTGATTGTCTGAATGTTGCATACACGCTCGGGTGAATCCAGATTTGACTTCCATAGATTCGTATCTAGCATGCACATACCTTATATGACATCTTAAGAGAAATTCTCATGTGACCTTGCCTTGAGATTTCAAATACAACCTAGGGCTAATTAGGCAAAAAAAGTGGTAGTAACATTGGAGAGAACAGTATCCCGAGATCATGCCAACGAACCTTCCCACAGAGATTCATTCGAAGTGCGATGCGGGCTGGCTACCACAAATATTGTATTTTATCTGCCTTAGTGGAGTGCAGTATCTGACTTATTATTATGCCAAGCCACTGTTTTAATATAGGAACACAGGAACCACTAATACCATATTTTTAATGTAGTAGCCCTACGGGGGACAGGTGCATCCTACAAGTGCTTATTTTATTATATTGGTTCGGTTAGCTCATGTTCGGCACTGGCATGATCTGAGGATACTTATTATGCATTATTCTAAGATAGTCTCAGACTCCACAAAATAGCAAGCCGTACAAATGATTGGCCAATATAAGAAATGAAATTATTTGTGATTTTATTATTTTAGCTAGTAGCCTAGGGAAATAGACTATCATAGTGTGAGGGTTCAACCCTTATCCTTGTTTGGTTTTAGGGTTGAGCCTTAGGGCTAGGATATGCCATGGGCCTAAGTTATAAAACTGAACCTATGTAATATTATATTATTTTTCTTGGGTTTTTGTTTCTTCTTTTCGTGCTTCCTTTGTGGTACTTGCTATTTGGGGTCTAACCCACTGGTTTTGCATGGCTAGGTCTCGAGCCAACACTTGAGGATCCAGCGTTCTTTTCCCCAACTCATGGCACGCATTAGGAATATGGTCGCAGGGGATATGGAGTGGGTTTTTTTTCTTCCTGCTCGTCTTGCATATTTACTTCTTTTGGGCGTTTAGCCACCGGCACCTGTTAGCCGGCTCATTTGGACATTAGTTTTCTTACATGATTGTATTAAATTAGACTGCAGTTGAATCACTGTCATGTACTTTTGATACTTTTCTAGCTTCTTACTTTTGTACAGCTAGACTCTAGAATATTTTGAGAAAGCATTTGGTATGCCTTATTGCTTATTATATATGCTCTATGCTTACTGTTTCTTGTTTGAATGATTGATACATAGAAGTTCTTGAACATAAGAGACTTGATTGTAGCATGCACCCCTTGTCTTATATAGCCATGATCGCCGTATGACGTATAGTATCTTGTACGGGATAGCTAGCCATGTCCGTCTTCGTATTTCGATAATGGGGCATGACACCCTCTCCATTGGTCCCTGTGGGTGGGACACAAGGGTCGGTCTTGTACAACTGTCCGTCAGAGGCTCGCATAATAACTAGCGTTGCCTATTGGCGGTCGGTCGTATGAGCAGTTGCTCGAGCTTGACGAGCTCGCACTATCCTGGACTTCTTTAGGTTAGCTACCGCAGACGTGTATTATGAAGAGTCCAGTTTTAGTTTTTTACCATTCTTGATGGGTCGCGTAGAATATACGCCGCATGAGATACGGTCAAAAACAGGGGTTCTGTTACAATTGGGGGCATATGCGGGCCACTGTCTGCGGTTGTGAGTTGACACCACATGGACAGTCTTATGCGACGTCCTCCTTGGCTGCATAGAAGTTGCCTCAGTACCAGGATGTCTGGCATCATAGTATTTTTCTCTGCCCGAGTCTGGGTACGGAACAATCTCTGTGTCAGCCCAGGATGCTGCATAGATGTGGACGTTATGGTTGTTTATCTGACGACCGTCATGGACAACAGAGTGAGAAGCTGGACGCGTCTGTTCCACAGCTGGGTAGGACGTAGCGGCCTTGGCCACCTACCTTCTGCTATTCCTCGAGTGGGAAGCACCCTTTCCGATGGAAGAGGCTGTCGCATCGATACTGGCCGCATGATGTGCGGTTGCTGCGGTATGGAGAGGGACGAGGAGCTCAGTCTCCGTAGTTGGGCGAGGCTCAAAGGCGTTTGCCACCCACGTTCGGCGGGCCTTCTTGGGCTTTTCTTGCCTCGGAGAATGACTTGTACTGTCTCTAGAGAGCATGTCCTCGAACACTTGCGGGTCTAAGCGGACCACCAGCATCTTTTGCGTCAAGCCGAGCTTGGCCGCATAGGATTGCATTACCGCCTTCTCAACAGAAGAGAAGGAAGTCCCCAGCAGAGTCTCCACCGTGTTTGTTATTTATATATCAAAATAAGAACTGAGAGAACTGGATTTGATTTAACAAACTAAGAAAGTACAAAGAATAGTCCTATGAGACAATCTAAGTACAAATTTATTTTTTGGAGGGTGACGATGGAGGGTTAGGAGTGTAGAAACTCTCTTTACTCCGTGGATGATCCAGTATGGAAGCTCATCTCTCTCCGTTGAGTGTTGATTCGCAGATAGCCAGCCTCTTGCATAGGGGTAGTACCCTGCTATTTATAGTCATATTTGTGGCCGCATAGATTTTGGGCCGCATGGATGGCGAGGTTTGTCACGTGTCCCCTCTCAACGGAAGGGGGCTATAGCTATGCACGAGAATCCGGGCTTCACTGCCACATGAATATTTGTTGAGATTTTGTTGTTTGCCGAGTATCTAGACGATTCTTAATCTTGTAGGTGTGACTTGGTCAAATGGATACGTAGCCGCTATTTGGTTGGAGGGGACCACTCAGTTGTAATAATAAGACTTCATCGACGTGGAATTTGGGACACATGTGGCTAAAGGCGCATGGGACGCACGGAGTCTGGAATGCACGGGGCCAAAGACGCATGGACCGCATGGAGTATGAAACGCTCGAGGTCAGAGATCCATATGACACATGGATTCTGGGACGCGTAGGCCAGAGACGCATGGACCGCATGGAGTCTGGGACGCATGGGCCAGAGCCACATGAGATCTTTTGTTGTATTATAAATGTTGCTCTTCACCATCCTTAGAACTTTTACCTCTTAGTATGTTCTCGTCCTTCGAGGCGATCAGGAAAATCCTTTTTGTCAGAATTCTGTGTCAGCTGCCATCTTTGCTGTCCGGACGTCATGTCAGGTCGACCTGTGGCCAATTGTCAGGATGCGTGTTTCGACCGCATAGGCGTTCTTTTCCTGGGCAGCATGGTGTCCGTGCGATCTATCTGTTGAGTTTTTATTTTTGGGGCACATGAACATCGGTCACATGGCTGCATCTTTTTTATGCTTCTACACCAATACGCGCACACAGAGAGGCACACGGAGAGACATGGTCAGAGCTACGTACGTGCACACAAGCTCAGGAGAGAGAAAAGAGAAGAGAGCTTCCTCATTCCCTCGTTAGACCGTCAACGGAGTAAAGGATTTATTGCAGTACTCGATCTCCATCTTCACATTTTCAGATCAAAAAAATATTGTACTTATATTTTCTGTCTAGGACTTCTTTGTACTTTTTTTGTTGGTTGTTAAACAAAAGTTTCTTAAACTTGCATTAATGGCCAAAAGGACATTCAGTTCAAATGCGAGGGCTTCACCCTGGAAATGTACCCAACAAAGATTCTTCATTGACTCAACCTATTCAATCCCCTTTATTTGCCAACACTTATACTGAAGCTAGAGGCGTTTACCCTAAGAAGAATATCCGACTGCCAGGATGGTTGAGAAATGACAATATCTATTGGAGTCGAGCGATGATATGGATATTGGATCAATATATTGAGAATCTTGTAGATTAGGGTTTATACAATGCCTTGTTAGCTACTTGCTACGATATTGCGCCTAATGTCAATATGTTCCTTGCTTTGCTAGAGCGATATAACTCTTGCATTGGAACTATTTTCACTCTGCGTGGTGAGCTGGGATTCGCCTTATATGAGATGAAATTCATATCTACACTGCCAATAGGGAAAATTCCTTATGAGGAGTATTTGCCTATGTAAAACCCCCTTCCTAGAAAATCGTATATACCTTTTTATTTATTAATTATAAATTTAAATTATAGTAATTAGGGCTAAATAGGAGAAATAGATTTTTAATAATTTTTTATTTTAGGTGTTCGGGCACTTAGAGGATTTATGGGACCATCAAAAATTTTTCAGAATTTATTCCATGTAGGAGACCCCCTTAAGCAGTTGCTAGCCTAATGGTGTGCATTATTCTAATCCATAAATTTTCTTATGAGTATATATATATTATATATGTATACACAAATATATATATAAGTATATATATATTTTTAAAAAGAAAAGAAAGAAAAAGAATTATTAAATAATAATTAACTAATAATAATAATAATAATAATAATAATAATAATAACAATACTATTACTCCACCCATCCTTTAGCAACTTAACTTGCTCCAAGGACCACCCCTTTAGTAACTTGCTAACTCCAGAGAGCACCCGCCCCTATTTGCATATCAGCAGCAAGCCTTTTTGCATATTAGCAGCAGACTATTCCTTAGCCGCAATAGAGAACCCCGCGACCCAACCATCCGCTCCCCCTCTTTCCTATCATATATATATATATATATATATATATATATATATATATATATATATATATATTATTTTATAAAACCCTAACCTAAAATATCTAGACCCCTTCTTCTCATCTAGAGCCGCCGCCGCAGCCAGAGAACCCCGCCAAGCCGTCCAAACCATCCCGACGACTCCTACCTCGCGCACTGCAGATTCCCACACGAGGCACCTTCGCTCCGGAGTTGTTTTCCGTCGACTCGCTCAACCAAACGCCATTCCGTCTTCACCGGTATGCTCACCCCTTAACCCTCTCCTATATTTATATAATAGCCGACCTCGAAAAACGTGTACCCCTAGGCAAAAAACAGCGTCCAAGTTGGCGCGAGCAGACCAATTCTGGGATCGCAGAAAACTGCGGTGACCACCCATATTGCCGAGTTCGTATCTCCCACCATAGGGATCCGAATTGGGTAATTCTTTTTGATATGTGTAGAACACTTGACCTAGTTTATTTTCTGTTAAATAACCCTAGATTATTAGCTGCTGTGGACAGAATTAAATTCGTCACAAAACTACGCGAAGCCATTTTTTCCAGATTTCCAAAAGTTGGAAAACGGAGCGCGCCCCGCCTAACGGAACCGCCCCGTCATGTACCACATGTACCGAACGGTACACGCAGCTTAACCGGACACGTAAAAATTTGTGAAAACTGATTCGGACGGGTGTGCGCGCAGAAATCAGGCTGTATCCGCGGACACACTCCGTGTCGCAACTTTTGTGGAACTCGTGCGTATTTTGTGCACGCTTATCAGATTGCGACGAAACTTGTGCCACTGGACTCGTGGTAATGCACTGGTCCTGTGACCCAATTTTTACGCAATTCTGAGACGGTTGACCAAATCGCCAATTGGCGGGCCCCATAGTTAACTTTTTGGACAAAATTGTGTTCGGCTCATCGGAATCCACATTTGGACATACCGTTGGGTTCGTATTAACATCTAGAGTTGTTCAACCTATAGTTTTTCCCATTTAAAGACTGTTACCCTCGGCACGCTTTTCGGTACAAAGTGGGCCACACGTGGACCCTACTTTTGCTCGAAATTACCGTTTTGCCCCTGTGTCTAAATTGGACGAAAGGGATGTACTTTTTAGCTATTTTGCTCATTACGGAAATATTGGTGATGTTTATTTCAGCATCCGAAGACGTTTGTTCGGAGTCCTTAGTTCCAGGTTCCGTGTCCTTGACATTTGGGCGCGTACACTTTACAGATTTCTTGCCAGGCAAGTATACCTTGCCATTGTACTGTATTTACATTCCATATAAGGCATGCATGTTTATTTTCTGTTTATTTAGTTCATTTATTTTAACTGCTATATAAACTGCGCGTCCAAGAAAACTTGGGTGTAACGACGGTGTCGTCGTACTATATTTTTATTTATGTATATGCATTGGACCTACTTTATGAGACTACCCCATTTTTATGAGGTATTTATGTTTCATTGGCCATGACACTATTCTTACACGAGTGTGAGTCACATGTAGGACACGGACTTGCGTACTCGGCTGGCCACTGGTACGTATAGGTCGTACGACGGATAGGGATAACTGCCAATAGAAACTTTGTATGCTAGTAGACCTGGCGGTTATTAGAGGTTTATCGTGTCATGGATATGAAATGCTTAGAGCATAGGGTGGGGAGAACAACAAGTACCGCATTTGAGCTCCTTTGCACTTTTTTCTATTGTGCGGCCGGATTCTCCGCTGGAGATACGGGCGGTGATGACCACTATATATTATATTATTATCAGGCGGGCCTCCGGCGTTCGAAATTCGTCGTGCCTTTGTAGGCCCCTGGATCTCCAATAGAGAACCATGCCAAATCCCAGGTTTTCAGCCAGATAGCTCACTTGTGGAAAAAGTTGTTCTTAACTGCATTCACTTAGACGGTTAGGCGACCCCAATGGATGTTTATTTTTAGTACTTTATTTGCATGTGCTTTTTGTATCTTGTTACGTCCCTCTGAGGACCTAGTCCCTTTCTAGATATAGATGAGCAGGAGTACCCGCAGGAGTATGGACCTGGACCTGACGCTACCTATCAGTCTGAGAAGATCTTACCTTCTGATTATATGTGATTCATTGCAGCTGTTTAGAGATTCTAGTTGCTATTCTTTTTTGAGATATTTATTCTTATATTAGAGTTTATTCTCTTCTCTCTTTAGTAGTTTATTATAGTCGATTTGCGGTGGATTTGTTTCCACCCGACTATCACACCTTGAGATTCCTATTTTGAGACTGCTTCTTTGATATTCAGTTATTAATTTCTATTATTCTATTATTTGTGCTGTGGATGAGATATAGAACTGCGTGTGACTTGTTGTGACATATATTACCACTGTGGATTGGATATTCATGTACAGCGTACGTGTGTATATGGTTTCCATATATTAGAGTTCGTATACATATGGCTGGCGTGTTACGTATTCCTAGTCCTACGTATTTTGGGACTGGGGCGTGACATATTTTTGTGATGGCCCATGCAGGTCCAGAATATATTGTCTTGGTTACGTAACTGTACCGAACAAGCCTGCGTATAGGAATAGAGTATAAGGATCTCATCCACGCTTGATTGAAATTCATCCTTCCTAATTAATACTTGCATCCTGTTTGATTCCTGTACTTTTTTTTAATCATTTCATACATCAACTGCAGAGAGATGGATTTGCAGAATGGATGTACTATCGCCAATGGCGACACAACTTCTGGAGTCAATGGTCAGACTCAAGGAGGGACCCCAACGATTCCTAGGCTTCCGGGGCCAGATGGACAGACTCACACTCCAGTGCCATCTGATCTTCCCGCTTCACCTATTGGGAACCTTCCACCTGTCCCAGTACCGCAAGATGGCCAAGCGCAGATGTTCCAGTTCTTTCAGATGATGATACAGGAACAGCGGCAGCAGGCAGCCGAGCAGAGACAAGAATTTTTGGCAGCACTGGAGAGGATGGCTGCACAGGCTACTGTACCAGCCCAAGCACTAGCTCCAGTACCTCAAGCTAGGGTTGGATCAGTAAAGGATTTTGTTCAGATGGGCCCAAGGCAGTACAAGGGTACTGAGATCCCGGAGGAGACTACCAACTGGATCACTCACACGCAGAAGCTACTGGAGGCATCGCAGTTACCTACGGACCTATGGATGACGGGTGTATGGACGCTTCTAGATGGTAATGCTCATCACTGGTGGGAATCCATGGAGTGCCAGTTGGGTACTTACCAGACTTGGGAGCAGTTCTTGGAGTGCTTTGAGGGAAAGTACTTCCCGGACACTGTCAGGAACACCTTGTATGATCAGTTTCTTCACTTGGAGCAGGGGAACCGAACAGTGGACGAGTATGATGCCGAGTTTAGTCGACTCAGCAAATATGGCGCTGCTTTGATACCAAATGACTTGGCTAAGGCTAAGAGGTTTCATCGAGGACTGACCCAGGAGCTACAATATTATACAAGCTCGCAGTCCCGAGTCTCTTATGCTGAACTACTGACAGAGGCCAGATTTCAGGAAACCATTAGCAGAGGAAAGGAAGGTCAGCTGAGGGCACAACAAGGATCAGCAAGGATACAGCAGGGACCAGCCAGGACACAACAGGGAGGACCTATCAGACGTCCCTTGGCACAACAGCATCAGCAACACCAAGCAACACCGTACCAGAATTCGGGGAAGCCCTACTGCAATTACTGTGGGAGAATCGGATATATTTCGAAAGATTGTCGGACCCGCTTGGGGCAGTGTATGAGATGTGGCTCCGGACAACACATGGCGAGAGACTGCCCAATGCAGGCATCGACACTACCACCGCCAGCACAGAGACTAGCGCTTCCAGCACAGAAGCCAGCCCAGCAGATGACCGGACCGGGAGCACCCCGACCCCCAGCAGCAGGAGGATTTCGGAGAGGACCACCGCTACCTACCCAGGAGGAGCAGTATATGAGGACAGGACATGGACAGCCGCAGAGGAACGGGCGAGCTTTTTTATTGGAAGTAGATGACATGGATCATGAGGTGGATGTCATAGCAGGTATTACCCTTGCTTTTACTTTTCCTGCTGTGACATTATTTGATACGGGAGCCACCCACTCATTCATATCATCTAATTTTATTGCCAAACACAATATTGCTTCTACACCTTTATCTAGTTGTGTTAGAATTCTTACCGAATGAGGAGTTGTACCAGTTAGTCGAGTTTGTAGATCGGGCCCTATAATGATACGTGGCAGAGAGATGAATGCCCAACTCTTAGTCCTTCCTATGCCATCTTTTGATATTGTGCTTGGAATGGACTGGCTAAGCAAGTACCATACTTTCTTCGATTGCTTTGGAGGAAGCATTCTTTTTAATGTACCACGCCAGCCTGAACTTGAGTTTGCCCGAGGATCCACAGAAATCCTTGATGGTATGCAGCTCACAATGGACGATGTTGTCTATCATCCCATTATTTCAGAATTTCTAGACGTCTTCCCAGAGGAATTGCCAGGACTACCCCCAGACAGAGACGTAGAGTTTTTAATTGAACTAGAACCCGGAGCAGCACCTATAGCATCGCATGTTTACAGACTGGTGAAGAAGGAGATGGACGAGCTGAAGGCACAGTTAAAAGAGCTAGAGGAGAAAGGTTTTATCCGACCGAGTGCATCACCCTGGGGAGCACCAGTGTTGTTTGTACCCAAGAAGGATGGGTCAGTGCGTATGTGTATTAACTACAGAGCCTTGAATACAGTGACAGTGAAGAACAAATATCCATTGTCACGCATTGATGACCTGTTTGATCAACTCAGTGGAGCTAAGGTATTCTCGAAGATAGATTTGAGATCGGGATATCACCAAGTGAAGGTACGAAAGCAGGACATTCCGAATACCGTATTCAGAACAAGATATGGACACTACGAGTTTTTGGTTATGCCATTTGGATTGACCAATGCTCCAGCGATCTTCATGGACTTGATGAATCGAGTCTTCCACCAGTACTTGGATCAGTTCGTGGTCGTCTTCATAGATGATATAGTTGTCTATTCGAAGAGCCACGAGGAGCACGAGGAGCATCTGTGGATTGTTCTAGAGACTTTGAGGAGAGAGCAGTTATATGCTAAACTCAGCAAATATGAGTTCTTCTGGGACAGAGTTTCATTTCTTGGATATGTTGTTACAGGAGATGGTATTTCTGTTGATCTAGAGAAGATCTCCACAGTTGAGACATGGCCTATTCCTAAATCAGCAGCAGAGGTGAGGAGTTTCCTTGGACTTGCGGGATATTACCAACGGTTCATGGAAAACTTCTCAAGGATAGCGGCACCTATGACTCGCTTGACTTGTAAGGATCAAGAATTTATATGGACTGACGAGTATCAAGCAGCCTTCGAAGAGTTGAAGAAGCGACTGACTACAGCACCAGTATTGACGATTCCGTCAGGATCAGGAGGTTATGTGATCTACAGTGATGCATCAGGAAAAGGCTTAGGATGCGTATTGATGCAGCATGGCAAGGTGATTGCATATGCATCTAGGCAGTTACGAGTACATGAGAAGAATTATCTGACTCATGACTTGGAACTTGCAGCCGTTGTATTTGCTCTGAAGCTATGGAGACATTACTTATATGGAGAACGAGTGAAGATCTATACAGACCACAAAAGCCTCAAGTACGTCTTCACGCAGAAGGAGTTAAATATGAGTCAACGTCGATAGCTCGAGTTGATAAAAGATTTTGAGATAGAGCTACATTATCATCCAAGCAAGGCTAACGTGGTAGCAGACGCGTTAAGCCGGAAGCCAGCAGTTTACTTCTTGACAGCACAGAGGGAACTATTGGAGGACTTGCAAGAGCTTGGCATTGAAGTGATATTACCCGGAGCAGATGTGACACTAGCCAACTTGCAAGTTCAATCATCATTGGTAGAGAGGATTAAGGCAGATTTGCCTACAGATGCCAGATTCAGGAGACTAAAGGCAAGGACCGAGGCCGGAGAGCAGACCGGATTGCGCATTCATTAGGATGGGACATTACGATGTGGTGATCGTCTTTATGTTCCAAATGGAGAGATTCGACAGAAGTTGATGACAGAGGCTCATAGTTCAATTTATTCTATTCATCCCGGAGGTACCAAGATGTATCGCGACTTACGACAGCACTTTTGGTGGCATGGAATAAAGAGAGAGATAGCTCGCTTTGTAGCTAAATGTCTGGTATGTCAACAAGTGAAGGCGGAGCACCAGAGGACAGCAGGATTATTGCAACCACTTCCGATCCAGAGTGGAAGTGGGAGCACATCACTATGGACTTCGTCACGGGTTTTCCCAAGAGTCCAAGTGGGAGAGATGCAGTGTGGGTAATAGTGGACCGACTCACCAAGTCAGCCCATTTTATACCTTTTAGAGTGGGTCAGTCTACAGAAGCTTTAGCTGACTTATATATGAGGCAGATCGTGAGATTGCACGGCATACCAGTCAGCATTGTATCGGACAGAGATTCGTGCTTCACATCGCACTTTTGGAGGAGCATGCAAGAGAGTCTTGGTACTCGTCTGAAGTTTAGTATATCTTACCACCCACAGACAGATGGGCAGTCGGAGCATACTATTCAGACCTTGGAGGATATGTTGAGGGCTTGCATGTTAGTCTTCGGAGGATCATGGAAGGACCACCTACATCTTGTATAGTTTTCTTACAACAATAGCTATCAAACGAGTATTCAGATGGCTCCGTTTGAAGCATTGTATGGAAGAAAATATAGGTCTCCTATGTGTTGGAGCGACATGGAAGAACGTCAGATTCTGGGACCCGAGTTGGTGGTCAACACCGTAGAGACAGTCAAGAAGATTCAGGGACACTTGCGAGCAGCGCAAGACAGGCAGAAGCAATGGGCAGACCTTCATCGTCGTCCCTTGGAGTTCAAAGAGGGCGATCACGTCTTCTTGAGGATATCGCCGACCAGAGGCACCATCCGATTCGGAGGGCACGGCAAGTTGAGTCCAAGGTATATTGGACCATTTGACGTGCTCGAGAGAGTTAGAGAGGTGGCATATCGACTTGCGCTACCACCTTCACTGGAGGGAGTACATGACGTATTCTATGTGTCACGGCTCAGACGATATGTGGCAGACAACAGTCATGTTCTCGACCATTCAGAGATCACCATTGGGCCGAGCTTGTCATACCAAGAGCAACCCGTGGGAATCCTTGATCGTCGAGAGAAAGTATTGAGGAACCAGTCTATTCCCTTGGTTCGCGTAGCATGGAGGCATGGCGCGCCAGAAGAATCAACTTGGGAGCGCGAGGACGACATGCGCAAACGTTTTCCGAACCTATTCGCAGACCAAGGTATGAATTTATATTGTTAATTTATATCTTATACCATCCTTGCATTCTATCGTGGCTTAATTTTAATTTCGAGGACGAAATTTTTACAAGTTGGGTAGAATGTAAAACCCCCTTCCTAGAAAATCGTATATACCTTTTTATTTATTAATTATTAATTTAAATTGTAGTAATTAGGGCTAAATAGGAGAAATAGATTTTTAATAATTTTTTATTTTAGGTGTTCGGGCACTTAGAGAATTTATGGGACCATCAGAAAATTTTCAGAATTTATTCCATGTAGGAGACCCCCATAAGCAGTTGCTAGCCTAATGGTGTGCATTATTCTAATCCATAAATTTTCTTATGAGTATATATATATTATATATGTATACACATATATATATATGTATATATATATTTTAAAAAAAAAAGAAAGAAAAAGAATTATCAAATAATAATTAACTAATAATAATAACAATACTATTACTCCACCCATCCTTCAGCAACTTAACTTGCTCCAAGGACCGCCCCTTTAGTAACTTGCTAACTCCAGAGAGCACCCGCCCCTATTTGCATATCAGCACCAAGCCTTTTTGCATATTAGCAGCAGACTATTCCTTAGCCGCAATAGAGAACCCCGCGACCCAACCATCCGCTCCCCCTCTTTCCTATCATATATATATATATATATATATATATATATATATATATATAATTTCATAAAACCCTAACCTAAAATATCCAGACCTCCTCTTCTCATCTATAGCCGCCGCCGTAGCCAGAGAACCCCGCCAAGCCGTCCAAACCATCCCGACGACTCTGACCTCGCGCACTGCAGATTTCTACACGAGGCACATTCGCTCCGAAGTTGTTTTCCGTCGACTCGCTCAACCAAATGCCATTCCGTCTTCACCGGTATGCTCACCCCTTAACCCTCTCCCATATTTGTATAATAGTCGACCTCGAAAAATGTGTACCCCTAGGCAAAAAATAGCGTCCAAGTTGGCACGAGCAGACCAATTCTGGGATCGCAGAAAACTGCGGTGACCACCCATATTGCCGAGTTCTTATCTCCCACCACAGGGATCCAAATTTGGTGATTCTTTTTTATATGTGTAGAACACTTGACCTAGTTTATTTTCTGTTAAATAATCCTAGATTATTAGCTGCTGTGGACAGAATTAAATTCGTCACAAAACTACGCGAACCCACTTTTTCCAGATTTCCAAAAGTTGGAAAATAGAGCGCGCCCCACCAAACGGGACCGCCTCGCCGTGTACCAAGTGTACCGAATGGTGCACGTAGCTTAACCGGACAAGTAAAAATTTGTGGGAACTGATTCGGACGCGTGTGCGCGCCGAAATCAGGCCGTATCCGCGGACACACTCCGTGTCGCAACTTTTGTGGAACTCTCGCGTATTTTGTGCACGCTTGTCAGATTGCGACAAAACTTGTGCCACTGGACTCGTGGTAACGCGCTAGTCCTGTGACCCAATTTTCACGTAATTCTGAGATGGTTGACCAAATCGCCAATTGGCGGGCCCCACAGTTGACTTTTTGGACAAAATTGTGTTCGGCTCATCGGAATCCACATTTGGACATACCGTTGGGTTCGTATTGACATCTAGAGTTGTTCGACCTATAGTTTGTCCCATTTAGAGACTGTTACCCTCGGCACGCTTTTCGGTGCAAAGTGGGCCACACGTGGACTCCACTTTTGCCCAAAATTACCGTTTTGCCCCTGTGTCCAAATTGGACGAAAGGGATGTACTTTTTAGCTATTTTGCTCATTCCGGAAACTTTGGTGATGTTTATTTCAGCATCCAGAGACGTTTATTCAGAGTCCTTAGTTCCAGGTTCCTGTCCTTGACATTTGGGCGCGTACACTTTACAGATTTATTGTCAGGCAAGTATACCTTGTCATTGTACTGTATTTACATTCCATATGACGTATGCATATTTATTTTTTGTTTATTTAGTTCATTTATTTTAACTTCTATATAAACTGCGCGTCCAAGGAAACTTGGGTGTAACGACGGTGTCGTCGTACTATATTTTATTTATGTATATGCATTGGACCTACTTTATGAGACTACCCCATTTTTATGAGGCATTTATGTTTCATTGGACATGACACTATTCTTACACGAGTGTGAGTCACATATAGGACACGGACTTGCGTACTCGACTGGCCACTGGTACGTATAGGTCGTGCGACGGATAGGGATAACTGCCAATAGAAACTTTGCATGCTAGTAGACCTGGCGGTTATTAGAGGTTTATCGTGTCATGGATATGACATGCTTAGAGCATTGGGTGGGGAGAACAACAAGTACCGCATTTGAGCTCCTTTGCACTTTTTTCTATTGTGCGGCCGGATTCTCCGCTGGAGATACGGGCGGTGATGACCACTATATATTATATTATTATCAGGCGGGCCTCCGGCGTTCGAAATTCGTCGTGCCTTTGTAGGCCCCTGGATCTCCAATAGAGAACCATGCCAAATTCCAGGTTTTCAGCCAGATAGCTCACTTGTGGGGAAAGTTGTTCTTAACTGCATTCACTTAGACGGTTAGGCGACCCCAATGGATGTTTATTTTTAGTACTTTATTGGCATATGCTTTTTGTATCTTGTTACGTCCCTCTGAGGACCTGGTCCCTTTCCAGATATAGATGAGCAGGAGTACCAGCAGGAGTATGGACCTGGACCTGACGCTACCTATCAGTCTGAGGAGATCTTACCTTCTGATTATATGTGATTCATTGCAGCTGTTTAGAGATTCTAGTTGCTATTCTTTTTTGAGACATTTATTCTTATATTAGAGTTTATTCTCTTCTCTCTTTAGTAGTTTATTATAGTCGATTTACAGTGGATTTGTTTCCACCCGACTATCCCACCTTGAGATTCCTATTTTGAGACTGCTTCTTTGATATTCAGTTATTGATTTCTATTATTCTATTATTTGTGCTGTGGATGAGATATATAACTGCGTATGACTTATTGTGACATATATTATCACTGTGGATTGGATATTCATGTACATCGTACGTGTGTATATGGTTTCCATATATTGGAGTTCGTATACATACGGCTGGCGTGTTACGTATTCCTAGTCCTACGTATTTTGGGACTGGGGCATGACAGCCTACTAACGCAGAGCTGACAGATGTAGCAAAGACGGTGCTGTGTCTAGTTAAAGTGTATTAAGAACTAATAAGCCACTATGTCATGCCCCAAGTACGGAGACAAACATGACCCGCTATCCCATACAAGGTATTATATCTCGTACGACGATCAAGGCTATAACTAGACAAGGGGGTGGTGCATGCTACAATCAGGTCACTTAGGGTCACACAAATATCTATGTCTCAATCAATTAAACAAGAAACAGTAATCATAGAGCATATATGATAAAGCAATAAGGCGTCCCAAATGCTTTCTTAAGATGTTCTAGAGACCAGCTGTACAAAATAAGAAGCTGGTGGAATAACAAAAATTTATTGTAGTATTACAACTGTAGTTTAATTTATATACAGTCATGAAAAGGAAACTAAATATCCAGACATTTTGGCTAAAAGGTGTCGGTGGCTAAACGCCCAAAAGAGTAAAATACACAATAACGAACGGGAAATAAGGAAACCCGCTCATTATCCTCGATAACTATGTTCCTGGTACATGCCATGAGTCGGTGGAAAGTACGCTGGATCCTTAGGTGCTGGCTCAAAATCTGGCCATACAAAACCAGTAGGATTACACCCCAAATAGCAAGTACCACAGAGGAAGCACGAAATGGAGAAACAAACAAATCCAATCAATAAATATATAATAATATATATAGGTTATGCGTTATAAATTAGGTCTATGGCATATTCTAGCATAAAGGCCCTATCCTACAGCCAAACAAGGACAATGGTTGAATCCATCACAATATGATAGTCCATTTACCTAGGCTAATAACAGAATAATACAATCACAACCAAGTTCAATTAATAACATTAGCCAATCATTTGTATGGCTTACTAATTGTTTAATCTGAGGTTATCTCAGAATAATGCATAATAGGGATCCTCAGATAACTCCATTGCCAAACATGAGCTAACTGAGCCAATAGAAGATTATACAGGCACTTCATGAATTATACCAGTTCTCCGTAGGTCTATTGCGCTAGGTCATAGTATTAGCGGTTTCAATGATCCTATAGTAAAACAGTGCCTCGATATTATTTATAGTAGGTCAGATACTGCACTCCATTAAGGCGGATGATATACAGTATCTGTGGTGGCCAGCCCACAGTGCACTAGAATGAATCTCGATGGGAAGGTTCATTGGCATAATATCGGGATACCATTTTCTCCCAATGTTACTACCACTTTTAGTTACTTAATTAACCCTATATTATTTTCGAAATCTCAAGGCGTGGCCATATGAGAATTTTACTTAAGATGTCATACAAAGTACAAGCACGCTAGATACGAATCTATGAAAGTTCAATCTGGATTCACCTGAGCATTTATGCAACATTTAATAAACCAATATCCTAGCCATGCTTTGATACTTGACTCGTATATCATGCCCGTGCTGGAGGAAAGTATATTTATAGTATCACGCGTTCAGGAATATGGAGATATTCTTGATACACAACCCAAATATAAATTACTTAACACGTAACACGATATATCGTACCTCAGGGCATATTAGATCATGAACAATATCAAACCATAATTGTATCAGTACAGATACAATATTCGAGTCCAATTACCAATTATACATTGGGTCACGTGAATCTTGATCACATTGTAACACGAAGCTTATGTCATGCAAATAGCTGGTTAGTCACTTATTACTCAGTCTGTTCCACATAGAAATCTCAGTCCAATACATATTTATGCCATATACATAACCAATCTTAGCACATGGTCATGTCTAGCACGAGGTATGGTTACTAAGTCTATTCTTTCTTAGAATCAAGACACAAGCATTACCATAATCAACCACATAGAATAAGAAATATTCCAAATAAAATATGATCCCAACAAGAAAGTACTACACGTATACAGGTAGTCACTAAGGATAATACGTGTCTAAGTCGTGCACAAAAAGGTCAGGCCGCATGAACCAGCCCGGCTGTATGCTATAACCTGGCCGCATGCTCCTCCAGGCCGCATGCTCGGGCAAAAGTCCACTACTTGGGACAAGTGCTGAAGTGATGTACAATAAATGTAGTGTCAGGAAAGTGACATAAAGGTGATTGATGTGACAAAGCATAACTGTTGGAGAGAAAATACAAAAGCACATAAATTTGTGTAGAGGCATGCGCCCAAAAATAAGAGACGCATGGCTCGTGGCCGCATAATCTCCTGGACGCATGGAGTCAGTCCTTAGTGAATTTTCATGCATTCAAGGTACTTAGCGCCCAACTTTTGAAAGCATGCACAAGGTAGACATGCTTCCAACAACATGGGCGAATGCTGGAAAGGGCGCATGTTGCTGGGCCATATGGTACTCCATCGTCCCAGAATAGCAAGTTCAGCCATTAAAAACTCCAAGAATCTGAAAACTTGTTCTGCCATAAAATTCTTATCTCAACTCCAAATCAAGTAGTTTAAAAGCCAATTTACTCAAAATAAAGTGCTCAATCACATAGAATAATTATTTTTAAACAACAAGCCTTTGAAGATCAAAACCAAGAAAAACTCAAGAACATCCACACTTATAAAAATTCAGATCTGCACCATTCCATCCACACTCATAAAAACTCGACCAAGTTCTAAACATGCTTAAAATCATTAATAGACTAATAATATGGAGGATTTATCCATTTTTCATACAAGATGTACTTGCCTAAGGGTAAAAGGATAGAACTAAGAGAGAGAAAGAAAAGAAGGAATGAAGAGAGAGAGAATGAGAGATTTGGTTTATATAATGGAGGGTTTAGGTTCACTTGACCCAAGGTTCAAGTCATGACCATGCCCTAACCTCAAAATAAATCGAACCGACCCTCCATCAAAGAATGGGTCTAGTCTCATGCAATAAAATAAATACGACACAAGAAATAAAATGCTCTCAATAAGTATACTAGGAACAAGGAGTAACACACTACCTGGCATGTAACTATTATTACAACACTAATTCTGGCACTGTCTTCATCAGAAAGTGGTTCCAATACCTCTTTAACGATAGGTGCGAGTCAGAATGTGTCAAGATTTAACCGCTTTGATGAGTTCTACTAGAGTTGAAGAACTCATGGCAAGTCACGATTCTGAAGATAAGTCCTTTGAGGATCGTGTAGGAGGCTTCGCAGCAAGCACACCGACTATCAGTTATCTCAGACATACTTGTACAGAGATTCATCTAAAGCTTTATTGGTCGAGTTTTTCTCTTTATGGCTCCGAAGATGGGTAGTCCCTGGAGTTTCTGGTTCAGTGGATCACCTCCAAAGAAACGTTTTATTTCTTATAGTACGTCTAGTTTTTAAGCACCGATTGGCACATCTATCGGCTATGGTGTGCCATTTAAACACTGGTTTATGGGGACTTGCTCATAATTTGGTGACAAATCCTCAATAAGAAGAATTCCCCCGAACAATGCTCCTGTTCACGTATCTTATGGGTTGGTTAATTCTACACAAATAGAGTTTGATGGACCTCAGTTCGATTCAGGATGATGGGACTGACCACTTGTTCCTCTGTAGGTATATGCTTTCTAAATTGGCGTATACCACACCTTTTCAGACCAGACGAGCACTAAACATGTGGAACACCTGGGGTTTTTATTGTATTTCTCCTGAAGTCACAACTGAGCACCAAGATGCGAGTTTTACTGACGAGGGGACTATCATATCAAGGTTGTTGTCTAGGGTCTTTTCATGATTGATATATATCCGTCCCTCTCACTTGATGAAAATGGAAATGGTTGCACCTTTGAACCGTATTTACCTAGCCGCTTTGTGAGATAATTTGGTTATGATTAATTACACGTGGGAAATGCTACTCCATTCTTGTCAAAATTTGGAGGTTTAATCGATGGTGCCCAGGAATAGAGATATTTTATCATGGGTTATACATGAGCTACTTTTACTCTGCCTGTACCCGAACCTCCTTTAGATATACTATATTCCTTCACCCGATTTTATTGTTCTATCAACCAATTTATCAAAAATTTGATATGCAGACTAGTTTATAAATCCCGATAGGAGGAGCCGTTATGGAGCCAATAAGACCTTCTTTAATCGAGGAGGAGGATAGTATGCCTCTGGATGAGATATAGGAAGCTCTTCCATATGTACAACCAGATGCACCTGCCCCTGCCATAGTGGTCAAGAAATCTCGAAAGCATAAGATCACATCTCCAACTGAGGGTCGGTCAGCCAAGAAGAGGGTTGTTGTTGCAAAGCCTGTGACAACCCGTTTCGTTCAAGCGGGCAGCCGATTCAAATGGCAAAAGTGTAATGACCCAACCCAATTTGCTCAGCGAGATGATTCATTTGAGGCAAAGGATTTCTAAACTTGACCCTTCGGGAGTTCAGACTTTGGCTTTCAAAGGCTCTCTCAGAGTATCGCTCGACCGAGGTGAATCATCGCTAAGGTGGGTGGCTACGATGAACTTGTCTTTGCTTAGCCAACACACTTAAAATATGGACGATACATACTAGTTGCTAGGTGAATCACCCCTATATGCTAATAAATAATAAAAAGCACCTAGCTAAGGGAATAATCCCAACTTATATTGCTTGTGTTAGAACATGGAAATAAAACTTTGCGTATATATTGACCCTCGAATGCTACCTTTGCCTTGTGCAAGTAGACCCTGCTATGCCTCAAGTAGAACAATATACACTCTTCATAGTGCACAGTTCACTTGTTTACACTACATATTCCATAGATAATGTCGCTCGGTATGTCCCTTTATGGTTTCACTCCTCGCTTACCCTTAGACCCAAAAGTAAATGCTTATGTTCACATGAATGCAGTGCTTGCCTGTTGTATGTAGTTGTGCTCATTGCCTCATTTTGATGCTAGGCACATAATTCATGCCACGTCCTGGAACATAACACAAAACATAATTCACTTACCTGAGGCAGGAAGACTATCAAAATAGTCGTTCCGAGCCAAGTAATAGATAATGTGGAACGGCTTCGGGACCGTTGGGTTGCCAAGGTAGTTCCCATACCGGGAGCTGCAAGGATGATAAAAAAATATAAAAGTAAGTTGTAAGTAAAAGAATGAATAAATCAAACAGCACTAAAGAATGACACTAAATGAATAGCACTAAAAGAATGGCTCGGGAAGACCATAATGAATAAAGATGCAAGAAACCAATGAGTATAGGAACAACCTGGGATGGCTTGTAGCGAGGCTCATTACCTGTGCCTACAACCATTGCCATTTACTCAAAAAATAAAGGTATCAAAGAATAAAGAAGAACAAATAAAAAAGAGTCGCTTGGTTGCGGACGCTTGTACACAAGCTTGATTTCGACGGACGGGGCACCGGGGCACCAGGACCGATCCGGCCTAGGGGAAATCCGTTATTCGTGCTAGTTGTAGCTAGCACGGATAAGTTTGGTCAGTTTTTGAGGCACCGGGAATACCTTCTTATTGCGACTATGTCCATAGTGGCTATGCCAGCGACTCCGGTTCATATAGATAAGTCATCCTCGCTTAGCGATAATCCGCATGCAAGTCATTGCGTCACATCAAGTAAACTGAAACACCTGAACGATTATGAGTATAGTTCATCTATGCATTAAATGAGCAACCTGAGAAATCCATTGAATACTTAA
Organism: Iris macrosiphon; assembly: GCA_036927795.1. NCBI lineage: Eukaryota > Viridiplantae > Streptophyta > Magnoliopsida > Asparagales > Iridaceae > Iris > Iris macrosiphon. The sequence continues at coordinate 124,392,778 of JAYESA010000008.1, read as the reverse complement.
GAACCCATTGCAATACTTCTAGATAATCTGTATAACCCGTGCACCCGAAACATAATCTCGCTCAGTACACTTATGTTTTCTTATGCTATTGACCTTGGATTTTATTATATATGCTCGTGCTTGATTTATTATTGGTTTGCTTTGGACAGGGAAGGATGGATGATAAGTTGGTAAGACTTGTCATATTCCTTTATATCGCACGGCGCACTGCAACACTAGTTAGGCTTTTCATAATTGTCATAAAACTGATCCTAAGGTAAGACTAGAAAGATAAATTAATAGATGGTGCACGAAAACTATATAACGTGTTTGGATTTATCAAGCGGGCGAGATGCCTTCCCACCAGTGCATTCATGTACTGATAATCCACCATATTTTTTGCAGGGTGTGGGAGAACCTCGTTCGGTGCTGATGCCTCCTTCGTGCATCCTATAGCGCGGAGTTCACTCTGGAGCCTTGGAGCGTTGCATCCGGAACTGAAGCACATATACAAGACATAATATTGGAACATTGCCTATGTATTATTCTACAAATGTTGCCACTTTGCACACTTTTACTGTTTCAGAGAGAGAGAGAGGCTTTAGCGACTTACAATCTTGATCAAGCGCCATTTGTAACACTTGTTCAATATCGATAAAGTGATTATTTTACCTCTATACTTGTGTTATTCAATGCTTCTGCTATTAACGACTCTGTGAACTTATTACCAATCATCTATGCATTTCTTATTCTGCTGCACTCGGATATGTGACTCTGTGGCTTAGACCTCTTACCGCCTTTTCTGATTATGGCCTTGCACGTGCGCGGCTTACGCTCGTGCGGCATTATGCCTAGATGGGTCAAGCGATCGTCCCATGGGAGCGCTGGCGCGGTGATTCGGGCCTAGCTGGGGTGGCCGATTGTCTGCAGGAGATCGGGGCATGACATAATGGTATCAGAGCATGGCTATACGTCTTTGGACTTTGTTTCAATTTTCTCAGTTTTGAAATCTCGTTCGTGGGTTATGTGCATACGCTCTCTCTCAATGTCCCATCAAAATATTCCAAATAATGAGTCTAAATATTTTCAAAAGTGCATGTGAATGATATGATTGCTTGTACGAAATTATGATTCGAAGGCCTTTGTGCTTACCTGTGCTAGACTTGGTTGGAATACACTCGTGCTAGAATTAACAAGTTATGTGCGAACCCGAATACCTACACATGATTACCAGCTGGTTAGTATACGGGATAGAATATCATTCAAACGGTTAGCTATGCACACAGCCTTTTGACTAAGTTGTATTGAGTATCGTGTACCAAGATCTTTTGGTGCAAGCTAGTTGTAAACGAGAAAGGGATATCGTTCAGATAAGGGATAAGTCAGACTTACAATTGTAATCGATAGAAATATTATCAGATTATCGCTAAGGCGAAAATAGAGAATAGTGCTTGAATTTTAGGAAATAGCTCAAACAATATTTTGTGTCGGAAAATACAAATCGAATATGGTTTAATTAGATGACTATCAATGGAATATATATACAGGACTAAGATTTTTCTAGGCGATGCTAAAGTATCGTACAAGAATTCTATGGAACGATTTGGTGAATATACTAGCCATTGATGCGAACATGAATAATGATTTAATTGGGTGACTCGATTCCGAGTGGTGTATGGATCATTTAGAAATGTCCAAACAGATTCATAGGTCTCGTGCAATAGTCGAATTAAACGATTGGAGAAATGTCTTGAATAAGTGATAAGTCTTATATCAAATAGGGATTCAAGGAAATGGAAATCGCTATCTTGGTTAAGAAAACTTATTGAAAACTTAGAGGATCGTGTAAGCAATTTTGGATTAAAATAAACAGATTAAACTTGAATACAATATCACTCGAATAAAAGTTAGCCTGAGAGAGAAATATCATGGTTTGATGAAAGAGGTAAGCGATAAAGGATTTGACCTGGAGTTTGAAAGAATGATCTTGAATCTAGTTCAAAAAGATAACCTTCAAAATCAGTCCCAGTGAGAACGATTATCCTGCGGGAGCGCCGGTGTGGTGATATCACATATGGCGGGGATGATCGAACTCACGAAAATATGTTCGGTGATTATTCAAAACGAACTCAATAAATAGAACGTATCAAAAGTGGATAGACTTGGGACTTAAATATTTGAAACTTATTTTCTTGAGGAATGCCAGAAGTAGACTATGGATTTACCGAACGGTAACATTAAAGTTGGATAATTTTGCTACACAAATTATAATCACTGCATGAACGGACATGACTTGGTGGATAATTATATATAACTTGGATGGAGCAAAGTGAAATAATAAGAAAGTCTCGATCATTTTGATAAAAACCATATTGTTCGACGTTCGATATTCTTGTCTTGTACGAGCGTAACTCTATGCCCGTACATGCATCGCACCCGGATTAGGACGATTATTCAGCAAAAGCATTGGCGTGGTGATCTCACGTCCAACGAGGATGGTCGAACTTACGGGAGACCGGAGCGTGACAACTTAGGGATCATCTTGACTTTTGGTTCGATACGGTAAGACAAATTTGAGAATACAAGTAAACCGAAAGTGTTTCGAGGATAAGTTAGCCTATAACCTGTAGTAAATCAGGCTTGATAGTTTCGTGAACGGATACATAAATTATGTTGGACGACTTGGAGTTATAATTAAAAGGTTTAGAATTAAATATTGGCTTGGTGGTCTAGACTTAGAATGGATAGAGATTCTATCAAAACATGTTTGGAGAGATAGACTATGCAAATCACTAGGCTTGTCCTGCAACTTGGATATATCATGGATTGCTTGAACGGACTCAACCCCTATACAAACTAATGTGCTAATGAGAGTTGGATGATCCGTGCTCGATGTTCATAAACCTGAGGGAAACGAGCTTGGGTAGAATATCCCGTGCAAACGAACAATGGTTTGACCTTAGGAATTGGGGTGAGCATTGTTCGATAAATTTGCACGATGAATCGTGTGCTTGAACTTGTACCTATGACCTTATGAGCTGACCTAGTAATTAGGCAGACGATCCTATGCCGAGTGCAAGAACTTGTGTGACTGACTTTAGTATATTGCTTGAACAAACTATAGAACTGGGGCAACAAGACTTAGTGTTAGATTAGGGGCGGTAAGCGTGTGCTATAATTGACTCGAATGGATGGACGCTAGTCGATTTATCGGATAGATCATGCTTAACAGGGATTGGCTGAGGTCACTGCAAATCCGAGTTTGAGCACTCGTTTCAACACTTTAGTCGGGGTTTATACAACTGCTTTCTATACAACTTTGAAAGAGTTGATAAAGTTGGTATTTGAAAAAGTATTAGCTTTTAAAGATGTAAATTATGTTCTCTCCCATAATTCAGCTCATCTGCAATTTCAGAGATGAAGATAGGGTTGACACTCTGGATTAAATTTTAGCAGGACTTGAGCAGCCGATCAATGAGTACTTACAACTCGAGAGCAGAGATATTTCTTATTTGATTCAGGCTGAGTATGAGTCAATTACTGCCTAATTTATTGAGCGTCAGACCGCCTTCCAAGAAGGTATGAGGATCCATGCTGAGAAGACCGTCGAACTAAATGCTTCATTGAAAGATTTTACTTCTTCATTGGCCCTTCATCGCTCTGCCCACGATGAACATGACACTACGGCATCACAACTCTAGTTCCAAATCTAGGAACTTGAGGCCCAGGTAAAAAGAGTTCGAGAAGAATTAAAGGTGACCATAAAACGGCGTAAGAAGGAACTAGCATACTGCGATCTGGCAAACGAACAACTTCTAGCGCTCTAGCACAATAAGAACGAACTTGACCAGGCTCAGAATGGAATGATGGAATCATATGCTTTGATGGCTCACTTTGCAACAGACACTGCAAGAATGCGTGCAGCACAAAAACTAGTAACTCTAAAAAAATCAACCTCTTGACCGGCTGAGATAAATTAGCCTCGACCACTCTGCTGCTCCTAAGTGAAAGAAGATATTTTGTAATTTTCCTTTTCCTTTTGCATTTGTAAGTTTCTAAAATAAATAGAAAATTTTAGTATTTTGAATTATGATTATGTGTTGTAGACACATTATTTATTGCATATCTGATATTAGATATAAATAATAGGTTAGAGTGAAAACAACATCAGAGGTACTATAGACATGATATATTTTTTAATGGGATTCTACCGAATATATCTGCTCAGAGGTAATATGGACATGGCGGAATAACTCTGTGATAGAATTTGGTAGATTTATCACCCAAGGCGTACTCATGCCGAGTATGGTAATAAATTTTGAGGATGCAATCCCATCAGAGGTAATATGGTCATGACAGATTGCTAGACAACTAGAGAAAAAGGAGAAAATGATAGTTCGAAGGTGAACTACTATTTTCTCTATTTGGAGATGATGAATATAATATGGTTCAGAGCTAATATGGATATGAATCACATTATTCATATTGAATGATAAGGAAACATGTGAGATTATACCCAATCCAACTGGGGATTAGGAATAAAATATCCTTAAAGCGATTGGATTTTAAGAATATGATAATTTTGATGTAGAGATTTATTTGGATGATCTTAAAGAAATATTTCCTTGGATCTGAGGACTATCCTACAGGGGAACTTTGAGGACCCATTACCTATGCCTTATTTAAGAATGATAGGTTACTGAAGATTTAAATGTAAACGTTGCACATTTAGGTTAGACTTGCTGGGGACTGGATAAAATATACTTATCGAATATCTTATTTTACTCTGCTGGAGATAGAGAAGAACATATCGTACCAAGACATAATACTTCTTGAGAAATTTGCTGTTTATGGGCATCATTATCAAATCTCCATTAGGCTTAACGAGCCTATAGGCACTATTGGAGAATATTGTCTCCACCAAATAAGGACCTTTCCATCTAGCTTGGAACTTGACTTTACTCTTGTGGATTGTAATCATAGGTCTCCTCACTGTATGGACCGGTTCGCCAACTTGGAATATTCTTTCCTTCACTTTTTGATTAAAAGCTCTGGAAATACGTGCTTGATATAGCTCAATACATTATTGAGCGTGTAAACGCATTTTATCCAAGGCTTATAGCCCTTGAAGTCTCAAACGATCATTATTCTCTACTGTTAGCCCATTAACAATCGTTACCCTGAGAAAGGAAGTATGGATCTCGAGTGTAAAGACTGCTTCACATCCAAAGACTAAGGAGAACGGTGTGCAACCAGTTAGAGTTTGGACTGTCGTGCAATTAGCCCATAAGTATTCTCCGAGTTTCTCATTCCAATCGCCCTTATTGGATGAGAAAAATTTCTTGGGTAGCTTGATTATAGTTTTGTTGAAGGCCTCTGCTAAACTGTTTGCTGCCAAGTTATAAGCTATAGAGGCTATATTCTGGATTTGATTCTTGTCACAGAATCGATAAAATACTTGACTAAAAAATTATGGTCTGTTGTCGTATATTATCCTTCGGGGAACACCGAAACGATAAATTATATGGTGTTTGACAAAACTGATCACATTGGACGTCTTTACCTCAATGAGCGGAACTGCCTCTGCCCATTTAGAAAAGTAATCAATTATTGCAAGTATGAACCGATATCCACTAGAAGAAGATGGATGGATAGAACCAATAATATCCATTTCCCATACTTCAAAAGGCCATGATGTAGTCGTAGGATGCAAAAATTCTGAAGGCTGGTATATAAAATTTAAATGAATCTGACATGATCTATATTTACGAGCATAATCCTCCTAAGACAATCTTGTAACTTAGGACCTGTTTGATGTGCTCCATAGACGCCATTATGAACTTCATAAAGTAATTGTTGTTGGCCCATCCGGTCTCAATCAACTTAATTTTGATAGTTAACTAAACCATACATTGATATTTCATGATCTTAAGCCTCAATACTGCTTAACATATCGTCTGTATTACGTCTATTCAAATATAATCTTTTATTTATTTGAGCCTAGGACTGATGTACGCTGAGTCGCACTGGCAAATCCTAAGTACCTATACTCAGATACCTAGTCCACTCAAATGAACCAAAGAACATATCCACCAAATCAGACAACATTTATTTACAAAGTCTACCATACTAAGAGACCGAACTCAGGCCGAACTCGTGTCGATCTCGGATCAAACTCGATTACCTTTTTGGTATGAAATTAACCAGTTCAATAAACTCCTGATTTTTTGGCCAACGGTTGAAAATTTGAATTAAACCATGACCAAATTCTAGCCGAATTCTGTTTGCCTATACCCTATAAATATGATTGGAATTATTCATTCTTACTCACTCAACTATTCTTAAGTCTTATATCCTATTGTGAGCAAACCTCTAAAGCCATAACTTTTCCATCTCAAAGAGCAACTCCCTAGCCTTCCTAGTGCCAAGTGCAATCTCGGTGTAGAAGTCTTCAGAGTTGTAAAGGGCTTTGTTCCATCAGTTACTCTCTCTCTCTCTCTCTCTCTCTCTCTCTAAGCTGTGAAGTTGCGAGACTTTGGATCAAACCTTGCAGTGTAAGAAGTAGCAAGCCTTCGGATCAAAGCTTGTGATTCACTATTGGTGATTATAGTGGAGAAACTCTGAGCTTGAGTTCTCGAGACTAGAGTAGTCCTCTCAGAGAAAAACCAGTATACATCTTGGTGTTTGCTTTCTCTCTCTACTTTACTGCTTTAGTTTACTGTCTCTATATACACTATTAGTTAGCAACTGTCTTCATTCTGATAATCTTAAATTGGGTAGATTATTTCGCTGTACTATATTCAGCCCTCCTCTAGAGTTGCCTCACGGTCCTTCAATTGGTATTAGAGCTAGTTCTCTTGATATTTGGCTTAACATTCTAAGAGACTTATGTCAACTGTTATATCTATCCACACCAACAATGGTGAAGGCCAGTCCACAAATAGACCACTCTTATTTGATGGTACTAACTACATGTATTGGAAGACACGTATGAGTTTCTACCTAAAGTCACTTAATTTTGACCTTTGGGCTGTTGTAGTAGTAGAAGGATACAAGAAGCCACCTAGAATAGTCATAGATGGTAACCTTGTAGAGAAGCCTCATGATAAGTACACAGACACCGAAAAGAAACAAGCTAGTCTTGATGCTAAAGCTATTAACGCTCTATTTTGTGATGTAGACAGAATTAAATTTAATAGGGTCTCCACTTGCGAAACTTTGCATGAAGTATGAAAACTTCTTGAGGTCACTCATGAAGGAACCTCCCAAGTGAAGGAATCAAAAATAAGTCGTCTAACACAAGAGTATGAAGCATTCAAGATGAATCAAAATAAGACGATCACTCAAATGTTCACGAGATTCATCGACATCGTCAACCCTCTATTATCACTTGGCAAAGAGTACAACAAACATGAGAAGATTCATAAGGTATGTAAACCCCCTAAATTTTTAAATTATTAAATCTTGGATTTTCCCCAATTTTCTGGAATTTTCTGGGAATTTTCTGTAATTAAAATCAAAGTTTTTAATTAATAAATGATTTTTAATTGGCAATAAATAATATTAAAATATCATGGAAATAATGTTTTTGGGTGTAAAATAGAAAACTGGACTTAGGATAATTTTTCTGGAATTTATTGGACCCCGGACCTATTTTTAAATGCCTAAAAACTATTTATTTAATTATTTATTTATTTATTTATTAAATATTTTATTATTATTATTAATATTATTTATTTTCTAACCCTAGCCCATGGCCCAGCCCGCGGCCCGCGGCCCGACCCATTGGGCCGAACCCGAACCCAGCCAGCCCACCGAGCCCAGCCCCTTAGCGGGTCGGGTCGGATCCCCAGACCCGCACCCGACCCGACCCTACCCGGGTCCCCCTCAGCCCCACGACCCTTTCCCCCTCCGCTTCCGGCGTCGCCGCCTCCGCCGCCCGCGCCAGCCCACGTCCCCGCTCCGCTCCGCCTTCCCCGCCCTCGCCTCCGCCATCCCCGGCCGACCCAGCGCCCCTACCCGCCTATAAAAGCCCCGACCCCGGCCGCCCCTTCGGCCCACTCGCCCCCGCTCTGCCGCTCCTCCACTCGCCACCGCCACCGCAGAACCCCCTCGCCGTCGCCGTGCTCCGCTCGCCACCCAGCGCCGTCCTCCTCCCTCGGAGCCGCCTCCTCCTCCGCCCTCGGTCGACCACAGCAACCGCAGCAGCAGCACGAGCAGCTCCCCGGGCCGCCTCCGGCCGCCGGCGAGTCCCCAGCAACCGCGCCGTCAGCCACCGCGCTGCCCCGGTCCCCTCCGTCGCAGCCCAGCCGCCCACGCCGCCGCCTCCGGCCGACGCGACTCCACCAGAACCCTAACCCTAATTTGGATTCGCGTGTCCGACACGAGTCGGACACGACTCGACCCTGATTTTCGGGTCCCCTTCAGGTGCGTGTAACTTTCGCCTCGTAGCTCCATTTTTAATTCCGTAAATTGCGTTGTGAAGCCTGTATGACCCTCTCGGTGCCCGGACAAACCGCTCGGGGCATCGCGTCCTGTGGTGATCGCACACCGCGATCCAAAAACAGGAAAAACCAGACCCTGTTTCACCCCGGAACTGAGTACGCCCCGCCAAACGGGACGACTTGGTCGCATGCGGTCTTCACAGATACGTGTGCATCGTCGATACGGACATGTGAGATTTTGTGGAAGCTGATTCGGGTGTGAGTGCACACCGGAATCAACGCGTATCCGCGGACATCGTCCCGTATCCGACTTTTTGGCAATTCGCCCTAACTTCTTGTACACTCGTCAGATCGAGACAAAACTTGCGCCATCGGACTCGTAGCGATACGCTGGTCCTGTGGGTCAAGTTTGGTTCGATTCTGAGAACGTTGACGAAATCGCGTGTCGTGGGCCCCACAAGCCCCGCTCGACAGGCGATTTTGTGTTCGGCTCATCGGAATCCAAATCTGGAAGTTCCGTTGGGTTCGTATCAGCGTTCCTGACCTGTTGACACTAAGTTTGGTAAATTTGGAGACCTTTGACCCGGACACGTTTTTCGGTGCAAAGCGGGCCCACCGGCGGACCCCGTTTTGACCCAAAACTGCCGTTTTTGCCCTTATCTCTAAATTGGACCCAAGGACAGGCATTTCTAACTATTAGACATCTTCTGAGCGTGTTGGTAATGTCTATTTTAGCTTTTGGACTCATCTCTGGAATTTTTCCTCAAGAGCCAATATTAATCAGATCCAAACAACAGGCAAGTACCTGCACCTCAAGTTAATCTTTATATATATGATAATTAATTCTCTGTCTTACATGTACCCTTGATGATTACACCTAGTGTTAGAAATGCTGGATTTTATGTCTTGAATATTTGAGTTCCTGTCTTGTTTTTCATGTCGGGTGGGAGAATACCTAGAAGGCATGTAGTTTATCCATCCCCTTGTCATGTTTAATAGCTGTTGGTACACGACTGTACCTCAGCCGGATCTCGATTTCCCCTATTTAATAGCAGTTTATGACGGCCGGATTAGCCTTATAAACCCCTACATGCCAACTATGTATTCTAAAAACAAACACAAGTTCACACAGATAGTTTCTGGTCTCGTTACATATATCTTGCTGACTGTTGTAGTTTCATTTCCTGTCTTATTTATTCCTGCTTTCTCATATCCCTGTTTACAGCTTTAACTTTGAGATAATGATGTTCTGTTATGCAGTTTCTCAACCTGATATTCAATATTTAATTGTCATAAATATTTAGTTTAACCTTGTTGTGCACTGTGTACTTTGCTCCTTTCCTGACTGGATCTGTTAATTTAGGCGATGATGAGGATCTTGCCCCTACTTATTATGGTCCCTATGAGGGGACTGATGATACCTATGAGGAGCCAGATCCCACCCAGGAGACCCCTGCTGCAGAGTAGCTAGTAGTAGCTATCTTTTATTTCTGTTTCTTATCCTATTTATCGGGTTTGTCCCCGATTTTATTCTGATTTTGCTGTACTAAACATTTGAATCTGTGGTCGCATTTATTTCAATTGCAAATCTTAAGTTCAGTTCTCATTATTATCTTGCCAATGTTAATTATGAATGAGCTAGTTAGTAAATATAGATTTGACCTAGACAGCGTACTACCGCCGACTCTGCGGTGTAGGCTGGACGTACCCACGCACTCGTGCCCGAACTTCCGGGTGCGGGTCGTGACATGTTTTTATGGTGGCCCATGCAGGTCCTATCCTTAAATAGGGTAATATCCTAGGACATGGTATGGAATAAGATTGAGGATTCTAGGAAAAGCTCATTCACAGTATAGGGTCCTTATTTCAATTCTTGATATCATTGCTGCTCAATTTTCCTATCGCCTGTGATTTCCAAGTATTCTATTCTGATCTTCCATATCCCTTAATTTTTCAGAATGGTCCAGACAAGGAACACAGTAGGAGGCACATCAGAACCAGCTGAGCAGAATGTGCCCGAGACTCTTGCACTCCCGCCGCCTCCATCTGTTCCGGCAGTTACTCTGGATGGGGCACAGCTACTTGGAGTGTTCCAGGGATTGGTGGAATCCCAGAAAGAACAGACTGCACTTCTGCGGACCAGTCTCTCAGAAGCTCTTAAGTCCCAGGAGTCGTCACTCAAAAGGCCAGGGAGTGCTAAAGACTTCAAGAATCTAAGACCCCTAGAATTTTACGGAACTGAGGGCATTCTCTATGCCGATGAGTGGATAGAGAATGTCGAGAGACTCCTGTAGACTGCTCGGGTCCCTGATGACCTCAAAGTGGAGTTCGCAAGCCTGCAACTGTTTGACATTGCTCAAACCTGGTTCAGAGATGAACCCCAACTATCTGCTCCTGACATCACCTGGAAGGACTTCAAGAGACTATTCAAGGAGAAATTCTACCCCGAAGTGGCTCGGGAAGCTCTCGAAAGCCAATTCGAGAGATTGGAACAAGGTAACCTGTCTGTTGATGAATATACTACTGAATTTAGCAGGTTAAGCCACTTTGCGGAGTACATGGTTTGAACCCTGGAGGACAGAGCCCGTAGATTCAAGAAGGGGCTGTCTCCGGATATTCGCCTTGCTGTCACCACCAGCCGAGCTCGCACCTATAAAGAAATCCTGAGCGTGGCACAAGGCGTTAAGAGAGATATGGGGCATAAACTAAAACGGGAGAGAGATACCGGAAATGCGGGACCCAACAAACGCCTTTTTCAACAACAACAGAGGGCCCCGCAGCAAACTCAGCGTCCTCTCCCTAGAGCTCCAGCACCTCAACACCAGGCTCAGGGACAGAACCAACAAGCTGCTGCTTGTAACTTTTGCCAAAAACTAGGTCATAATTGGCAAGTCTGCAGGAAGAGGCTAGGTGCCTGCCTCTACTGCGGCTCAGCAGCGTATCAAATAAGGGACTGTCCAGCTGCTCAAGGACGCACCGCTGCACCAAAGGCTCCAGCCCAGGCCAGGGCCCCAGCAGTACAACAGAGGAGACCCCCACTTCCAACACAACAATAATGCTTTGCTCAGCATCAGCAGCAACAGAGGGGTGCACCGCAGCAAGGCCGTGCTTATGCAATGACTCTGGAAGAAGCTGAGGCCACAGCAGACGTGATCACAGGTTCTGTACTTATAAATTCAATACCAGCTATTACTTTATTTGACTCTGGAGCTTCACATTCATTCATGTCAGTAGATTTCCTTATGAAGCATAGCTTAATCACTAAACCCCTTAGGAATTGTTATAAGATCATTACCGGTGGAGGAATCATCCCGGTTAGTGATGCCTGTAACAATTGTCCTATTACATTATGTGGAAGAGAACTGTATGCTAGACTACTTGTAATGCCAGTGCCCAGTTTTGACATTATACTGGGTATGGATTGGTTAAGTCAACATCATGCCACAATAGACTGCCACAGAGGTAGTGTAATCTTCAGGCCCCCTGACAAGCCAGAATTTGAATTTGCTAGAGGTTCTAGAGAAATGGGTAATAACAAAATTTGTGGAGCCCTAATAACAGAAGAAGTGCCACTACCTATCATCTCTGAATACCTTGATGTCTTCCCTGAGATCTCCCAGGCTTACCCCCAGACCGAGAAGTTGAATTCTCCATTGACTTAGTGCCAGGAGCAGCACCAGTATCTCAAAATCCCTACAGAATCAACAAGAAGGAGATAATAGAACTAAATGAGCAAATCAAAGAACTAGAAGACAAATGTTTCATTAGGTCTAGTGTCTCGCCCTGGGAGCTCCAGTATTATTTGTGCCCAAGAAGGACGGAACATCCCGAATGTGTATTGACTATAGGGCTTTGAATGCCTTAACAATTAAGAATAAGTATCCCCTGCCCAGGATAGATGACCTATTTGATCAGTTGAGTGGAGCTCGAGTATTTTCAAAGATTGATTTGAGGTCTGGTTACCACCAAGTAAGGGTGAGGAAGGAAGACATCCCTAAAACTGCTTTCAATACCCGGAACGGACACTACGAATTCTTAGTAATGCCGTTCGGGTTGACGAATGCTCCAGCAGTTTTTATGAACTTAATGAACAGAGTTTTCCAGCCATACCTAGACAAATTTGTAGTGGTCTTCATTGATGATATTTTGATCTACTCCAAGACCCCCGAAGAACATGAAGAACATTTGAGGTTAGCATTGGAGACTTTGAGGAAGGAAAAACTTTATGGAAAATTATCTAAATGTGCTTTCTTCCTAGACAAAGTAGAATTCTTGGGACATGTTGTGACTGGAGATGGAATAGCAGTAGATCCTAAGAAGATAGCTGCAGTAGAATCCTGGCCCACTCCAGACTCTGTAGCAGAGATTAGAAGCTTCCTGGGACTAGCTGGCTACTATCGGAAGTTTGTCAAGGACTTTGCTAGAATTGCGGAGCCCATGACAAAATTAACAAGGAAGGATGAAGAGTTCACCTGGACTGATGAATGTCAGCATGCTTTCGAAGAATTGAAGAAAAGGCTGACTACTGCCCCTATTCTGACCTTACCTTCTGGAACCGGAGGTTTCGCTATTTATAGTGATGCTTCCGGAAAAGGTCTAGGTTGTGTTTTGGAGCAGAACAAGAAAGTAATAGCATATGCCTCTAGACAGCTTCGACCCCATAAAAAGAACTATCCAACTCATGATTTAGAATTGGCAGCTGTCATTTTTGCTCTTAAACTATGGAAGCATTATCTTTATGGAGAAAGGGTGAAAATATTTACAGACCATAAAAGTTTAAAATATATCTTCACCCAGAAAGAGCTAAACATGAGGCAAAGAAGGTGGCTGGAACTAATGAAAGACTTTGATATCACCCTTCAATATCATCCTGGGAAGGCCAATGTAGTTGCTGATGCTCTAAGCAAATATCCTATGGCGATATACTTGACTATGGACAGACACCTGCTAGAGGACTTGGAAAGTTTAGGTATTGAAGTAATCATCCCAGGAAAAGAAGGCCAAATGATGAACTTACAGATTCAGTCTACTTTAATAGACAAGATCAAGGAGGCTCAGTTTCAAGACGAAGGCCTGCGAAGACTCCGAGGACAAGTGCAAGCTGGATTAGTGGAAGATTTCAGAATTCATGAAGATGGATCACTGAGGCATGGCGATAGATTATGTGTACCCCAAGGAGACATAAGAGAAGAAATTATGCAAGAGGCGCACAGATCGTAATACTTTATACATCCAGGAGCCAACAAGATGTACAAGGACCTGAGGACGCATGTTTGGTGGCATGGCATGAAAAGAGAAGTAGCCAGGTTCGTATCTCGTTGTTTAGTATGCCAGCAAGTCAAGGCAGAAAGACAAAGACCTGGAGGATTGCTTCAACCACTACCCATTCCGGAGTGGAAGTAGGAACATATCACAATGGATTTTGTTTCCGGACTTCCAAGGACACCTAGTGGGAAGGATGCAATTTGGGTGATAGTAGATAGACTGACCAAGTCTGCACATTTTCTACCCTTCAAAGTAGGGCTATCTACAGAGAAGCTGGCAGATCTATATATCAGACACATTGTCAGGCTGCATGGAGTTCCAGTAAGTATTGTCTCCGACCGAGATTCAAGATTCACCTCTCACTTCTAGAAGAGCTTACAAACCAGCTTGGGGACGCAACTCAAATTCAGCATAGCTTATCATCCCCAAACTGATGGACAATCAGAACGTACAATCCAGACACTTGAAGATATGCTCCGTACATGTGTTCTGGATTTTGGAGGATCCTGGGAAGACTATCTACATCTGGTGGAGTTCTCTTATAATAACAGTTACCAAGCAAGTATTGAGATGACTCCATTTGAAGCTCTGTATGGACGAAGATGTCATACCCCGCTATCATGGGACGACGTTGGAGAAAGAGCCCTGCTGGGACCAGAGATGGTGATTGATTCAGCTGAGAAGGTAAAGCAAATAAGGGACAGACTTCGAGTGGCTCAAGACAGGCAACGACATTGGGCAAATAGCCACCGAAGGCCCTTAGAATTTGAGGTAATTAAATTTATGAAATTCAAGTCAATTTAAATATTTTGATTATGGAACTAAGACTTGATTATGACTTTGTTAAAGGTTGGAGAACTGGTATTCTTGAAGATTTCCCCGACACGTGACACCATTAGGTTCGGAAGGAGTGGAAAACTCAGCCCGAGATTTATTGGACCTTTTGGCATACAGGAGAAAATCGGAGAAGTGGCATATCGACTGGCATTGCCACCCTCTCTGGATGGAGTCCATAACGTCTTCCACGTGTCGCAGCTGAGAAAGTACGTGTCAGACCCCAGCCATATTTTGGATCACTCAGAGCTCGAAGTAGGCCCAAGTCTGACTTACCAAGAGCAACCCGTGGAGATACTGGATCGATCGGAGAAAGTTCTACGGAACCAGGTCATTTCCCTGGTTCGCGTAGCTTGGAAGCACCATTCCCCCGGCGAATCCACCTGGGAGCGAGAAGACGAGATTAGAGAGCGATACCCCTATCTTTTTGAACCCTGAGGTATATTTTATTCTCGACCTTTCCTTTTCGTGCCTTTGTTATTCTTAAATTTCGAGGACAAAATTTTTGTAAGTTGGGTAGGTTGTAAACCCCCTGAATTTTCAAATTATTAAATCTTGGATTTTCCCCAATTTTCTGGAATTTTCAGGGAATTTTCTGTAATTAAAATCAAGATTTTTAATTAATAAATGATTTTTAGTTGGCAATAAATAATATTAAAATATTATGGAAATAATGTTTTTGGGTGTAAAATGGAAAACTGGATTTAGGGCAATTTTTCTGGAATTTATTGGACCCCGGACCTATTTTTAAATGCCTAAAAACTATTTATTTAATTATTTATTTATTTATTTATTAAATGTTTTATTATTATTATTAATATTATTTATTTTCTAACCCTAGCCCATGGCCCAGCCCGCGGCCCGCAGCCCGGCCCATTGGGCCGAACCCGAACCCAGCCAGCCCACCGAGCCCAGCCCCTTAGCGGGTCGGGTCGGATCCCCAGACCCTCACCCGACCCGACCCTACCCGGGTCCCCCTCACCCCCATGACCCTTTCCCCCTCCGCTTCCGGCGCCGCCGCCTCCGCCGCCCGCGCCAGCCCACGTCCCCGCTCCGCTCCGCCTTCCCCGCCCTCGCCTCCGCCATCCCCGGCCGACCCAGCGCCCCTACCCGCCTATAAAAGCCCCGACCCCGGCAGCCCCTTCGACCCACTCGCCCCCGCTCCGCCGCTCCTCCACTCGCCACCGCCACCGCAGAATCCCCTCGCCATCGCCGTGCTCCGCTCGCCACCCAGCGCCGTCCTCCTCCCTCGGCGCCGCCTCCTCCTCCGCCCTCGGTCGACCACAGCAACCGCAGCAGCAGCACGAGCAGCTCCCCGCGCCGCCTCCGGCCGCCGGCGAGTCCCCAGCCACAGCGCCGTCAGCCGCCGTGCTGCCCCGGTCCCCTCCGCCGCAGCCCAGCCGCCCACACCGCCGCCTCCGGCCGACGCGACTCCACCAGAACCCTAACCCTAAATTGGATTCGCGTGTCCGACACGAGTCGGACACGACTCGACCCTGATTTTTGGGTCCCCTTCAGGTGCGTGTAACTTTCGCCTCGTAGCTCCGTTTTTAATTCCGCAAATTGCGTTGTGAAGCCTGTATGACCCTCTCGGTGCCCGGACAAACCGCTCGGGGCATCGCGTCCTGTGGTGATCGCACACCGCGATCCAAAAACAGGAAAAACCAGACCCTGTTTCACCCCGGAACTGAGTACGCCCCACCAAACGGGACGACTTGGTCGCATGCGGTCTTCACAGATACGTGCGCATCGTTGATACGGACGTGTGAGATTTTGTGAAAGCTGATTCGGGTGTGCGTGCACACCGGAATCAACGCGTATCCGCGGATATCGTCTCGTATCCGACTTTTTGGCAATTTGCCCTAACTTCTTGTACATAATTCAGATCGAGACGAAACTTGCGCCATCGGACTCGTAGCGATACGCTGGTCCTGTGGGTCAAGTTTGGTTCAATTCTGAGAACGTTGACGAAATCGCGTGTCGTGGGCCCCACAAGCCCCGTTCGACGGGCGATTTTGTGTTCGGCTCATCGGAATCCAAATCTGGAAGTTCCGTTGGGTTCGTATCAGCGTTCCTGACCTGTTGACACTAAGTTTGGTAAATTTGGAGACCTTTGACTCAGACACGTTTTTCGGTGCAAAGCGGGCCCACCAGCGGACCCCGTTTTGACCCGAAACTGTCGTTTTTGTCCTTGTCTCCAAATTGGACCCAAGGACAGGCATTTTTAGCTATTTGACATTTTTTGAGCGTGTTGGTAATGTCTATTTCAGCTTTTGGACTCATCTCTGGAATTTTTCCCCAAGAGCCAATATTAATCAGATCCAAACAACAGGCAAGTACCTGCACCTCAAGTTAATCTTTATATATATGATAATTAATTCCCTGCCTTACATGTACCCTTGATGATTACACCTAGTGTTAGAAATACTGGATTTCATGTCTTGAATATTTGAGTTCCTGTCTTATTTTTTATGTCGGGTGGGAGAATACCTAGAAGGCATGTAGTTTACCCTTTCCCTTGTCATATTTAATAGCTGTTGGTACACGACTGTACCTCAGCCGGATCTCGATTTCCCCTATTTAATAGCCGTTTATGACGGCCGGATTAGCCTTATAAACCCCTACATGCCAACTATGTATTCTAAAAACAAACACAAGTTCACACAGATAGTTTCTGGTCTCGTTACATATATCTTGCTGACTGTTGTAGTTTCATTTCCTGTCTCATTTATTCCTGCTTTCTTATATCCCTGTTTACAGCTTTAACTTTGAGATAATGATGTTCTGTTATGCAGTTTCTCAACCTGATATTTAATATTTAATTGTCATAAATATTTAGTTTAACCTTGTTGTGCACTGTGTACTTTGCTCCTTTCCTGACTGGATCTGTTGATTTAGGCGATGATGAGGATCTTGCCCCTACTTATTATGGTCCCTATGAGGGGACTGATGATACCTATGAGGAGCCAGATCCCACCGAGGAGACCCCTGCTGCAGAGTAGCTAGTAGTAGCTATCTTTTATTTCTGTTTCTTATCCTATTTATCGGGTTTGTCCCCGATTTCATTTTGATTTTGCTGTACTAAACATTTGAATCTGTGGTCGCATTTATTTCAATTGCAAATCTTAAGTTCAGTTCTCATTATTATCTTGCCAATGTTAATTGTGAATGAGCTAGTTAGTAAATATGGATTTGACCTAGACAGCGTACTACCGCCGACTCTGCGGCGTAGGCTGGACGTACCCACGCACTCGTGCCCGAACTTTCGGGTGCGGGTCGTGACAAGTTACTCAGGGGACTCACTAAGAATTGAAATCCTAAGGCCACTATAATCATAGAAGGGAATGATCTTACCATGATGACCCTTGAGATGCTCATGGGCAAGCTGATGACTCACGAGTTGGATCTCAAGGAATTTGAAGAACCCACTCCCAAGGAGATGACGATTGATCTTAAGGCATATCATAAAAAGGTCACCAACTACAACTCCGACGATAATGAGTCTCAAGATGAGAAAGTTGCCCTGACCACCAGAAACTTTAGAAAATTTCTAAAGCTTGAGAAATCAAAGAAGAAAGAGCCTCCTGATAACAGTGATGAAGAGCCTATATGCTACAACTGTAAGAAGACAGGGCATATAAAGAAAGATTATCCAACCCTAAGAAAAGAAAATTGCCACAACTACTCATCCAGAAGAACATCATCACGGAAATATACAAACACTAGAATTTTGCACAAAAGTAAAGCTAGTGAATCCGAAGAAGAGAATCCTCGCGAAGCAGCAAACCTATGCTTCATGGCATTAGCTGATCAGGTAACGAAAAATAACTCTTATGATGATTTTACTTTTGATGAATTAGGCAATGCTTTTAGTAATCTGCTTGATGATTTTAGGAAGCTTAGAAATAAGTACAAGCATGCTAAGAAAGATGTTCAAGAATGTCAAACTGAAATAGAGAGACCAACATCTCTACTAAGTAAAGTAAAGGATACCTCAAACGATTCAGACGATAATTCTAGACTTAAGCTTAACCTCCATGAGGCACTTGCCATCCTTGACAAGAACTCTTAGGAGAACACTAAACTTAAGGAAGAATTCGAATCTGAAAAGAAGAAGTATTCCATTGTTGCACATAGAATATATGCTCTCACTGCTAAATATGATAAAGTATATGCTACCTGTAAAAAGTTAGAGATTAGATTGGGTAAACAAGTCGAACAAACCACCACCCAACGTAACACGAGACACGTAGCAAGACAAAAGAATACTCACAGCTATGCTCCTACCTACATGCATAATAGTTCATGCAATCATTATGCACATAGAACTAAACATAATCATGCATTCTTTTATAGAAGACCATATAGAAATATCTCACATAATCATGCATTCTATTATAGAAGACGACATAGAAATGTTCCACACAATCATGCATTCTATCCACATAGACCACAAAGAACTACTTCACGTAATCATATCTATCATGTTGTACCAAGCACCAATCACACAACTATATGTCACTACTGTGGTAAAAATGGACATATATCTAGATTCTGTAGAACAAGAAAATTAGTAGATATGAATGTTTATGATGGGTACCAAAAACTAATACAGCAGGACCCTCAAGAAAATAGGTACCAAGGGTTACATCTACAACTCGTTTTGTAGGTGGACCAACCCTCTCATGCTAGAAGCAAGTGGATTCTCGATAGTGGTTGCTTACGACATATGACTGGCGATGCTAACCTATTTGCAACACTATCGATGAAGAAAGAAGGTTATGTCTCCTTCGGCAATAACCTCAGAGGATACATTATTGGTAATGGTAATATAGATTTTCCTCCCTATCCTGTCATAAAAGATGTTTGTCTAGTAACAAATTAAAACATAACCTACTCAGCATCAGTCACCTAGCTGCCCATGGTTATGGTATTAACTTCATTAAAAATAAATATTCTATTTATGAAAGATCCACTGGTAAGGTTATCTTTGAAGGGATCATGAAAGATAATATATATTTTCTATCTTACAAAAGACACTGACAATGCAGAAAAATGTCTATATGCTAACAAAGATGACAGCTGGCTATGGCATATGCATCTAGGATACAGAAACATGGACACTATTGCAAGAATATCTACAAAGAAACTTGTCAGAAGCTTACCAGAGATTACTTTCAAGAAATGGTATGTGCTGACTGTGAAAAGAATAAAGCTATTAAATCTTCCTTTAAGTCAATCAACTCTGTAAGTACCTCTAGACCTCTCCAACTCTTGCATATGGACTTGTTTGGACCCAGTAGAGTCGCCAGTCTTGGCGGTAAGCTTTATGCTTATGTTATTGTTGATAATTTTTCTAGATACACATGGGTTTATTTTCTTGCAAATAAAAATAAAGCATTTTATGAATTTGTCACTTTTTGCAAAAATGTTCAAAACTAAAAAGGTTTCATGATACTCGTATCCAAAGTGATCATGTAGGTAAATTTGAAAATAGTGATTTTAAAAGATTTTGAAATAAAAATAATTTTTTTCATAAATTTTTTTGTCCTAGAACTCCACAACAAAATGGTCTTGTAGAACAGAAGAATAGAACTCTTGGCGATATGACTAGAGTTATGCTAAATCAGTATAACCTTCCAAAATACTTTTGGGCTAAAGTTGTAAGTACTTCATGCCATGTTTTGAATATGGTGCTTATTCGACCTATATCGAAAAAAAACCTATAAACTTTGGTTTGGTAGAGTCACCATAATTAGTTACTTTAAAGTTTTTGGCTGCAAATATTTTATTCTTAATACAAAAGATAATCTAGGAAAATTTGACTCCAAGGCCGATGAAGGTATTTTTCTAGGTTATGCCAGCAAAAGTAAAGAATTCAGAGTATTCAACAAAACCTCATTGATTGTTGAAGAATCAATCAATGTTACATTTAATGAACACAACACTCAAGCACTAAATGAAAGCGACGATGAAGGTAGTCAATCCGTAACCAACAAGACATCAGAAGATAAAAACAGTATAAGTCATCCGGAAAGTCTGCCAATGAGACTAAAGTTTTGCATAGATCATCCTGAAGACTTGGTAATAGGTGATGTATCGAAAGGTGTAAGTACACGTTCCTCAAATAGAGATATCATTGCAAATGTTGCTTTTATTTCTCAAATAGAACCTAAAATACTGATAAAGCTTTTGCTGATAAATTTTGAATTTCTGCTATACAAGAGAAACTTAACCAAATTTGAACGCAATCAAGTTGAGGAACTTGTTCCTAGACCTAATGATTATCCGATCATTGGTACTAAATAAGTTTTTCAAAATAAATTAAATGAGGATGGTTCCGTTACACGTAATAAAGCACGTTTCGAAGCTCAAGGATACAACCAAGAGGAAGGTATCGACTACAATGAGACTTATGCTATTGTTGCTAGACTTGAATCTATCCAAAAGCTTTGCACTTTTGCTAGTTTTTATAACTTTAAACTTTTTCAAATGGATATTAAAAGTGCTTTTCTAAATAGAGTTATCAAAGAAGATATTTTTGTTAAATAACCCCCTGGTTTTAAAGATTTCAAACACCCTAACCAAGTATTCAAGTTACGAAAGGCTCTATACGGACTCAAACAAGCCCCTCGTGCTTGGTATGAACGTCTTAGCCTCTTTCTACTTGAAAACGGTTTTAAAAAATATTGATACTACTTTTTTTATAAAAACTTTTGCTGATTCTTTGTTATTAATGCAAATATATGTTGATGATATCATATTTGGATCTACTAATGAGATCCTATGTAACGAGTTTGCTAATTGTATACAGATGAGAGAACTGACTTTCTTCCTAGGATTATAAATCAAACAAGATTCACAAGGAACCTTTATCCATTAGGCATACACGAAGGATTTGCTCAAAAAGTTAGACATGGACAATACAAAGCCTATCGGAACTCCAATAGCAACATCCACTAAGCTTAACCTTGAAGATAGCAGTAAACCAACAGACATACGTAAGTATCGAGATATAATTGGTAGTTTGTTATATCTAACTGCTAGTCATCCAGACATAATGTTTGTTGTATATCTTTGTACTAGATATCAGTCTAATCCTAAGGAATCACATTTGTGCGCAGTTAAGCGTATCTTTAGATACCTTAAAGGAACTTTGTCGGCAAGCTTATGGTATCCCAAAACTATGTCCTTTGACCTTGTTGGCTACTCGAATGCTGATTTTGCTGGATGTAAAGTCGATCGAAAAAGCACCATCGGCACGTGTTATTTTCTAGGAAAGTCTCTAGTCTCCTGGTATAGAAAGAAACAAAATTCTATTGCATTATCAACAACTGAGGCAGAGTATATCGCTGCGGGACGTTGTTGTGCTCAAATTTTATGGATGAAGCAAACCCTAGAAGACTTCAATCTGCACTATAAGAACATTCCTATTTTCTGTGATAACACTAGCACCATTAATCTTACTAAATATCCAGTTTTTCACTCACGCACTAAGCACATAAAAATTTGTCATCATTTTCTAAGGGATCATCAATTATAAGGAGATATTTGTTTAGAGTATATGGACACGGAATATCAATTAGCAGACATCTTTACTAAACCTTTAGCTGAAGATCGATTCAACTTTATTCGTCGAGAATTATGTCTTTTGGATTCTGATAAAATATAATAATCATAAGATGCTTAACAATTTTTTTGTCACACTTTTCAAAAAGTTTTGAAAATTTTGGATACAAGCCAAAAGGGCCCTTCTATCAAAAAGGTGTAAATAATCTTAAGCGACACGGTATTTAAGTATCTTCGGACAATCGCTAGCTGGGATCCGGCCTCTACAGCTACTCTGAGATAATTTAAACTTTTAAAAACGTACGATTTAAGTTCAGCACTTATTATTCTGTATTTATATCAAGTCAAGAAAGGCATAATATCGATGAAAGTTACATTGAGATTCTGGAAATAAATGTCAACAGAATTTGGGCCAAACTCGGGCCGAGCTCAGACCGAACTCGGTTAGTTTAATTCCAGAATATGCTATGTCATTTAATCTTCTTCCTGATTTAGGTTTCTGCAACTCTATTTATAGATCTTTTCGTTGCTCATTCATTCAGACCAACAAAAATCATTCGTCCTCCACAAATAAAACCTTAGTTTTTTCTCCTACATCCTCTTCCAATGGCCCCTAAAAGGAAACAAGATTCCTTTTTTGACTCTCTTTTCTGTCTCATTATGCCAAACTTAGGAGAATTTGACAGTTTCACCTTTCAAAGCCTCAAAATTTTAAATGATTGGTTTAATGACTTCTCCAAGAGACACATTTGTTTTGGCCATCCTATTGATTTTATTTCTCAACAGAAAGACTATTTATCTACTCTTTAAAAACTTTAACTTGAAGAATTTGTTACGACCCGTACCAAAATTTACACCAATGCAATTCAAATGTTCTATTGTAACTTAACATATGAATATGATACTATTTCATCTAGTGTTCGTGGCATTCCAATTGAATTCGATACAAATGACATGGGTGAAATCCTACACATTCCCGCTGATGGACAAACCTTAGTCAACATCACGCAAGTTCAATTCGACCATGACTTAACCCTAGATTCTTTCAAGAATATCCTTTGTCACCCTCTTAAATGTCCACTGGTAAATTTTATGCTAGATATTTGAATGGTTACTTCTTTGAAATGCATCATATTATCATTTCAACTTAAGAAGACTTACTTTGATGAGGTCTTTTATCTAGAAATATCAGCTTTATATCACTTGCATTTCGACATTAACTTCAATATTCCCTAGACCATCCTATCTCAAATGGTTCAATGTCGCAAGAAAGGGCATCCACTACTATACGTCATGTATTTGCCAGCTTTTTTTTAGCTATTTTGACATTCCTTTGGATACTTGTCCAAATCTTGAGGAACCTTTATACCTCAATAGATTTTGGAGATTTGAGCCAACTATGCTTCTACCTTATAACTCATTATCAAACTCCAACACTCATCCTATTGATTCTGGCCCTCCTGTTGATGAACAACCGCAAACCTTAGAGTCTATTTTCAATCTGTTACGTGATCGCTTCCACCAAGAAGATATACGTAATCGTGCTACTGATCATCGCCAAACTCTTCAGACTCAGGGTCTCGGCAACACTTTGATAGGCATCCAGTACACCCTATCGAAGCACCCATATGGGCCTTTTCCGATTCTTTGGAATCCGAACCAACAAGGATTTCGTATTGATCACCCTTATGTTCAGTAATATTTGGATCCGGCTGATGCCTTCTTTGATCCAAACAAAATAGTTGAACCGGATGATGAAGATGATTAACATGACAACTAGGTACTCAATGGATTTAAATGTTTAATTTTTTTACTTTTAAATGCTCTATATGATGTTTCCACTACACATCTACTTTTGTATGTTTTCTTTCAAATGAATAAAAATTTAAATGCAAATTTTTCTTTTGTCATTATATATTATCCTGTATACACTTTACTCTCTTGTTTTTCTTGTCATCTCACCGATTTTAGGGGAGCATGCCATTTCGATCAAATGACAACAGGAAAGAAAGACATACATGATACTAGCATATAAGATGATACTTGACATATGTTATCTTTAGCATATCACTGCTCCATAGTTACGGGAAAGCCTTGTATATCAAAGACTTGTAGTATCATTCATAGTTTGTCAATTATCAAAATAAGAGAGATTTTTGGTCCATCTGGTCTCAGTCAACTTGATTTTGATAGTTAACTAAACCATGCACTGATATATCGCGATTTAAAGCCTCGATACTGCTTTTACATGTCATCTGTATTACGTTTATTCGAATGTAATCTTTTATTTATTTGAGTCTAGGACTGATGTAAGCTGAGTCGCACTAGCAAATCCTAAGTACCTATACCCAGATACCTAGTCCACTCAAATGAACCAAAGAACCTATCCACCAAATCAGGCCATATTTATTTATAAAGTCTACCATACTAAGAGACCGAACTCGGGCCAAACTCATGCTGAACTCAGACCGAACTCGGTTACCCTTTTGGTATAAAATTAACCAGTTCAATAAGCTCCTAATTTTTTGGCCCAACGGTTGGAAATTTGAATTAAACCCTGACCGAATTCAGGCCGAATTCTGTTTGCCTATACCCTATAAATAGGATTGGAATTCTTCATTCTTACTCACTCAACCATTCTTAAGTCTTCTATCCTATTGTGAGCAAACCTCTAAAACTTTAACTTTTTCATCTCAAAGAGCAACTCCCTTGCCTTCCTAGTGCCAAGTGCGACCTCGGTCTAAAAATCTTCAGAGTTGTAAAGAGCTTTGTTCCATCAGTTACTCTCTCTCTTTAAGCTTTGAAGTTGCGAGACTTTGGATCAAATCTCGTAGTATAAGAAGTGGCAAGCCTTCAGACCAAAGCTTGTGATTCACTATTGGTGACTATAGTGGAGAAAACTCCAGTCTTGAGTTCTCGGGACTGGACTAGTCCTCTCAGAGGGAAACTAGTATACATCTTGGTGTTTGTGTTTGCTTTCTCTCTCTACTTTACTGCTTTACTTTACTGTCTCTATATACACTGTTAGTTAGCAACTGCCTTCATTTTGATAATCTTAAATTAGGTAGATTATTCTGCTGCACTCTATTCACCCCCCTCTAGAGTTGCCTCACGGTCCTTCAATTATCTTGCTTTAATGTTAGAGATACAATGTAATAGTAGTCCATCATATGAACGACGATATAATATCCTGGATGAGGCATTATAATAGAAATAGAGTGAACGTTTCTTAATAGAAGTCTCTTCTTTTGGATCTTCTAGAAGGATCCCATAAGCTGCATAGTCTATAAATGAGTTTCTCCAATATTCATCGACGGAGGTTGACTTTATGACGTAGCTGTAAGACTCGTCTTATTGTTCTAGTATACGTACCTGATATACGCATTTAATACGCGTATAGCTTGCTTTATATTTAATTGCTTTCTTTATGCTTTATGCCAATCATGCATTGTCTAGGTTGTTTTTGCACGTTTTTCCTTAGTTGCATGCTTTGGACGTTGGTACCTTTGTTTTCGTGTGCATGGCTGTGATGATCCCAAAAGAGGGGCATTAATTATGATCCAATGGCTTACAATCAACCCTTTGCCTATTTAAGCAAATCATTTATCTTTTTTTTTCTCTTTTCTTTTCCTTTTCTTTCTCTTTCCTTCTTCACTTCTTCAGCCTTCACCGAGAGCAGCCTAGCTTGGCCTTGTCCGTGGGTGACCTTGGTAGTATTAGGCTAGAACTTGACCGTAGGCAAGTACATCGTAATTACTTTGTTGCTTCTGGAGAATGGCTCACTTGGTGTGTTGGCACACTATATGGCATTCTCTAAAATAGCGCACTTTATAGCCCTTCGTAATTACTTAATGACTAAGCATTGACTTTTGACTATTCTCGAGAATTGTGCTCATGACTGCAGGGTTGTATCGACTGTTGTGCAGTACATTGAGACTTACGTTTTGTCTTTTAGTAGACCTTCCCACGCTTTTTGTGCGCCAACCCTCTTTTTTGGGCATACTTGAAGAAGTACGCCAAGCTCCTGGCTCACGCACTTCTATCATTGTGTGCCAAAGTTCTAGGGTGCATTTTAGTATCAATTGTGCGACATCTTTTGCTCAGAGCACTTTTGGTATCAAAGTACGCCAGAACCGACCGGACTAGTGATTGTGCGCCAATAGTAGTTTTGGCCCATTGTGCGCGAATATTATTTTCCTTCCTGATGTTATGCGCCAACCCTGAATTGATGTTTCATGCGCCTGTATGTCAGTATTCTCTTTAATTTGTTTAACTCTTGATGATTCTCTGGTTCTCTTTTATCTCGTTATTTTAGTTAATCCTGGTTATTTTTTGAATATGACATTCTTGATATTGATCTTGATTTTCTGACATGATCTAGTGATTGTACATTATAAATGAACTCCTGAATCTTGATATGGAACTGATAATCCTGATCCTGTAGATAATCTTGATACTATACTGATAATCTTGATAGTGGCTTGACGTAGCGCACTTCTGACTCGGAAATTCTTGTTCTATTCTGATCAAGGCCATAAGTGGCACCTGCATTGCATGTCTCGTTGTTCCCGTGGTTGATTTTGATTATGCTTAGCAAGCTATTTTCCAGTTTTGCATCATGTATAAGGCAAATTCCTGAGCACCATGGTCAGGAATTTTGAATAAATTGTTCGACTAATAAACTAGATTGATAACTAGAATCATTTAGGAAAATTTCCTGGCTACATGTAGTCCGACATCCCAGCGACACCCGTAGATTTGGAGATCTCCATCGTGAGGAGAACACTTCTAGCACACCATCGAATATTGTATTACAAGTAAAATATATATACAAGTTAATTATATTATGTATCTCGTACGTCTGGATGATCCGGATAGACTACAGGACATGTGGTTGTATAAAATTTTCAAACTGCATATGTTAGTAACTAGGACTGTGATAACCCTAGTTAGCTAATACTAGCAAGCCGTAGGAAATAATTGGCCGTGATTACTTGATTTTTACTCTAGTCTAGTCCCGTCCTGATTTCTTTAATAACTGATTCGGATATTGTAACCTGAGTACTGATTCCAGATATCCTTGTTTAAATACTCCAGAACTGTTTAATAGTTATTTTACCCGCTGCACTTATTTAAAAGTTTTTTGTGCTATTTTTTATTGATTTGTCTGCATGCTGGTTTTTAGTTTCTTAGATTGGCTCCCTTGTGGTACTTGTTATTTTAGGGTCTGACCTCACTGGTTTTGTATGGATAGATATCGGAGCAGGACCGCAGGATCTTCCGTACTTCCCGTCTCAAGATGGTGAACACTAGGAGCACCCGGGGCAATGAGTGGGTTCCTCTTTCATCACCTACTTGATCTTGTATAATTATTCTTTAGAGTTGTTTAGCCATCGAGCACATATTTAGCTCATGTTTTGGGACTTGACTTTCTAGCCCGCGGACCTACATGTAAATAATATTCTAGACTATGGCTAGAGTTGATCATGTAATATTGTACTCTTTCTAGTTCTTTATTTTGTAACTAGCTTCATAATTATCGGTGTATATATAGTTTGGGACGCCTTATTATTATATGTTGGGTGATCATACATCTTGTAACTTGTTGCTTGCTCGAGATTGTGACAACTAGGATTCTTGACCCATGAATGACTATTGGATTATAGAGTAAACCCTTACATGTCTAGACAGCCGTGACTGTATCTCGGTGTATAGAGGACTCTAGTGTACGTAGCTAGCTTTGTCTGCCCCCACTCTCCAGTATTCTGGTTATATGGTGTGATAGTAGCTCTACTCAATGTGCAGATTATTCTTGACATAGAACAACTCTCGACTCGTTAATGTGATCGAATGTTGTATTTTCAGAGGGATGGCTAATGATGCTGCTAAACTGGCAAGGGCATATGCTTTCATATTCTGTGATTGAGGTACATGCTCAATGAAGAACCCCTTGAAGGTAAAAGCTAACTCCAGTGATGCCTGATGATAAGGAATGAGGTCTTCATGTCGAACTTCATATTCTCCCCTAATCTGATTGATTAATAGCTTAGAATCTCCGTAGGCTTCAAGATACTATGCGTCCAATTATTTGGCAAGTTGGAGGCCAATGAGCAAAGCATTGTACGTTGCTACATTATTGGAACATGGTTCATTGAGAGAATATGCGTGATGAATGAGTAGATTTTCAGGAGTTACTAGGACTACGCCTACTCCGGCTACGATGTTGCATTTGGGTCCTATTCTTGATGCGCCATCGAAGAATAGTTTCCAAGTGTCATCTCCCATTGTCATATTAGATTCCAATACTTCATATGGGATGTCTTCTAAAGCTTAAAGGTTTCTAGTATAGGGTGAGCTGCTAGAAAGTTAGCTAGTGCTTGACCTTTCACTGCTTTTTGTGGGATATATACCATGTCATAAGGTGATAACAGCATTGCCCATGTAGCTAAACGAGAATTGAGTGTGCTTGACTTAGTTATCAATACTCGGAGGGGATTCACTCTGGATATGACATGATTAGTTTATCCTATCACATTGTGTCGCAGATTTTGAATAGCAAACATCAAGGCGAGGCATTCTTTTTTGACAGGATTATATCTATGCTCGGCACCGACCATCATGCGACTAAGATAATAGATTGCCTGTTCATGGCCTTCATTACTCTTCTGTGCAAGAAGAGCTTCTAGGGAGTGATCCATTGCTCGAATATACATCAGGAAGGGCTTCCCTATGATCGGAGACACATGGACTGGCAGATTTATAAGATATTATTTGATGACGTTGAATGCTCGTGGCATGCTTCATTCCAGACAAAGTACACACCTTTCTTTATTAATTGAGTGAAGGGTCAGCATCGTCCCGATAGATTGGAGATAAATATCCTGATATATGCGAGATGACCTTGCAGACCATGAAGTTCTTTGAGATTACGTGTGTAGAAGCATAAAAAGTGTTCATCAGATAGATGGCACAGTTTTCTACAAAAAATCTAACAGTAGAAGATTGGCCCACTTTCTACTTTGTTCTCGAAGAAAGATACGTATTTTATTACTTTGGCGCACTGTCTACTAATTTCAGAGGATGACGTACTATTCAGAGAGTAGAAAAGTGGCGCACTTTCTTAATTTTACAAAGGATGGCGCACAAACAGTCTACTCTCTCTCAACATTTAATACAGCAGACTGATAGCTTAAATAGGCATAAACTGAAGAGTCAGAGGTCATCATTACAGTGGAGATACGGTATGCAGACCCAGGTTGTCATTTAGCGATCCAGCCTCAGTACCATTTTCCTTTAAAAGTGTACTACAGTGCTATTTCTTTTAAAAGTACGCCACAGTGCCATTTCTTTCAGAAGTGCGTCTCAGTGCCATTCTCCTCAGAAGTGCATTGCAGTGCCATCATCTTCAAAAGTGTGCCGCAGTGTCATTCTCTTCAAAATTGCTCCACAGTGCCATTCTCCTCGGAAGTGTGTCTCGGTGCCATTTTCTTTAAACGTGCGCCGCAGTGCCATTCTCTTCAGAAGTGCGCCATAGTGCTAATCTAACTAAAAATGTACCAATCTCCAGACGATTTTAAAAGTGCGCATACTATCCTAACCGACTGTGAGCAGTTACGAATATGTGTTTTACATGCCATACTTCTCGTAAAAGGTGTACATGTCACTACTATATTTTCTAGCAAAGGGTATTTTGGTCATTTCATAATTAATTAAATATTGTACAAGTTGTATATTTATTTATTGTATTATTTATTTATTGTTAGATGTTAGTTTATTATTTTAGACTTGTGTTAGTGGACCTAACTAGTTTAGATTAGATCCATGGACCAACATTTAAATCTAGATAGAATTGAGCCCAATTAGAAGCTCATTCATTAGGAGGATAATTAATTAAGTTAAACCCATTAGACTAGAACCTTCCCTCCTTAATTATTTCTTCATGAGAGGCCCCAAGGGGTATTTTAGACTTTATATAGTATCTTAGGGAGGCGGTTAAGTGGCCAGCCATGTAAATAGGGAGGGAGAATTTCTCTCTTTATTTTTATTTTTAAATCTAGATATATAATTTTCTCTTCCAAATTTTTTTTATTCCCACATCAAATTTTATCCAAATTTCTTTCCAATTCTTTCCCAAATAATTATTGGAGCTATTAAAGCAAGGATCTACAAGGAGGAAGCAAGGATCTACAAAGAGGAGCAAGGATCTACAAGTTGGAGGCTCTTTTCACACAATTTGGAAGTTTTATTAGAAATTTAACTCCCAATAGGTACAATTCAGTTTTTCCTTTAATTAGACAATAAATTTGTATTTTAATCATTAGGAACCACCCCATATGCTAAGGCTACCCATAGGAATTGAAATTAGGTTTATAGGAGGCCTATGGAGAAATTTATGTGTTATTTTGTGTCAATTTTTAGGGTATTCCGAGATTGACACATCTTGTGTTTGTCAAATGGCCAATTAGACCAAAATGACATGTGTTTGATTGTGTGTGTCTAGTGTCATATCCATAATTGGATACGTATAGGCCGTATCCCGATAATTTGGAGATACGAGTTGATTTTGGAGTTTTTCTCCGGCACAGAGGTTTGAGCATGTTATATTTTGACACGGATACGTAGATGTGTAATTAGCTCTTCGTATTATTCATAATTATTATTTAGACTTGCTCATATCCTTCAAGGTATGTTTGGTGGTGTGGTGGACTCGTATCGCAAGCGTATCATAGATCTAGTGTGATATGGGTGCGATGCACTCCACGCGTTTGTTCCTTGTATTTCAATATACTTATTTATAGCTATTAGAGTATTATAATTGTATGGTTATATATATATATATATATATATATATATATATATATATATATATATATATATATATATATGGCAATTTATGTGTATATGTATATGTTATCTCTATTGTATATATATATATATATATATATATATATATATATATATATATATATATATATATATATATATATATATATATTGTATATATGTATGTACATATATATATATTGTATATATATATTGTATATATGTATGTATGTATGTATATATATTGATATGTATAGATATGTATGTATCTAGTTTTATATATATATATATATATATATATATATATATATATATGTGTGTGTGTGTGTGTGTGTGTGTGTGTGTGTGTGTGTGTGTGTGTGTGTGTGTGTGTGCTAGGAGGGGGTCAAGTTGCTAGCCACAGCAAGGTAGTGTAGCACGAACAACATTAGCAGTAGCAGCAAAGCATGGAGCTGCAACAGTAACAGCAACAACAAAGCAGTAGCAGCATGTAGTGCAGCAGCAACAGCATGCAACAGCTTGAGCAGCAGCAGCAAAGCAGCATGCAGCAACTGCAGTAGCACAACAAGCTAACAGCAGCAATGCACCAGCATACAGCAGCTTCATTAGCAGCTAGAGCAGCAGCAACTCAAGGCAATAATAAAGGGCAGCAGCTAGAGCAAGGTAAGGGGGCTAGTTAGCTTGATGTATATGTACATATTGTTATCTAGTAGCTAGATATATACTATTGATTACTAGTATATATATATATATATATATATATATATATATATATATATTGGTAAGTTAGTAGGTAGTTAGTATAGTATAGTATAGTATAGTATAGTATAGTATAGTATAGTATAGTATAGTATAGTATAGTATAAGTAGCTAATGCATGTTAGTTATAGTTTAGTGTATTGGGTAGTTAGTTATATGTTAGAATTAACATTACCTTGTGATGCCAAGGTAATGTCAAGGTATTGGTGGATACTCAAGGTATTGGGTTTGAGTATCAAAATGGGTGTGTAGAGGTGTGATACCGCATTGATTCAATGCCAAGGTACCCACTTAGCATTAGTTTAGTTAGAAATATTATATATTGTTGATTGTATATACATATTATAATATTTCCTATCTAATAATTACGTATCTTAGGATACAGTATCTTGTTGGTTTTCTAGTATCCTAGTATAGCTAGTATGGCCTAGTTACATAGTGTATGGACCCAATATCTTAGAGATAGACTCATACAACCTAAAAATAGCTAGTTTTACCTAGAGATGACCTAGTTTGACTATTTTGACTTAGAAATAGCTTTTTGACCTAGAAGTTGACTAGTTTAACTTATTTTTATTCTAAAATCTTGTATTTATGTAATATTTCATATTTAGGTCTTCGAGACCCCGTACCTGACATCTTTGGTATTGTTCACCAGATTTTAGGCGAGTACATTCTCTGATAGTTTCTCATTTATGATATCCTCTATGTCTCTTGTATCTAATGTAGATATCCTTGATTTCTTGACACGATGGTTACACGGATTGGTATATCTGGATCTCGTCATAAGATGTTATTCCTTGGTATGTATGGTGTATCTTGTGCAAGCCTTGTTTCCACGTTCTTCTTGTACATGTACAGATACTTATTCTTAGGGAGACTTGCTACCTTCCCCGAGAAACCCGAGTCATAATGTACCATGTTAAAGTTGGTACTCACTCACTTAGTCATTAGTATTTCTTGTTCATTTCCATATTGCATATTCTTGTATTTATTTCCAGTATTTCCTTTATTGCATATCTCTTGTATATGTATATTTCATCTTGTATATTCACATCTATTTACTGCTACATAGTTTATATCATTTATTAGAACTGTTGTTAGAGATGTACTCTGATCCTTTTTTGACTGAATATATTTTTCCCAGATGATACTGAGGAGTGGTACCCTACTCACTACGGGCCTCAGGACATGGTTGTCTTAGAGCCAGAGACCTTGGCTCAGGAGGGTCTCATCCCGACTGAGACAGATGACCCAGGACTCGTAGCGCAGTAGTTAGACTCTTTGTACTGGATTTGTCTCCAGCATATTGGTTTAGTATTTCTCTGACTCATTAGATATTATTTTAGTCTTGTGAGTTGTATTTGTGACTCTTCTATTCTTTTATCATATTCGTGCTTATTTCATCTATAGATCTGTGATTGAATATATTCATTTATTGGTAGCATATTTATATTGATAGATAGATTACCTAAACAATGTTCTACCATCGATGTTGCAGCGTAGGCTGAGCGTTGTTCACTACTTGCATCCCTATACCGGGTGCTGGTCATGATAGTATAAATAACTGTCCCCCCATGACCTATGCTTTCCTCGTATAGGAAGCTACGTGTCAAGCAGGCAGCAAGTTGCGCACCCACTCATACAAAACATGGGGTATTAATCCACCAAAAGTACACACATAATGATAAAATAGTATTGATTGTCCATAGTGCGTGCACACTCTCGTAACCGCTCATAAACCCTATAAATAGACACATAGTGGCAGACAAATAGAGAGATACGGAGAAGGGGCTAAAATCTTCAAGTCTTTGAAATTCAAGAGCAGAGTGAGAGAAATAGAAGCTTCTCGTGCCATTGTGCTAGAGATTTCTTATTGTTCAACTCTCCAAGTTGTTCGCATTAATCTTCAAGTCTTTGAACTTTAATAGCAGAGTGAGAGAAACAGAAGCTTCTCGTGCCATTGTGCCAAAGCTTTCTTGTTGTTCTACTCTCCAAGTTGTTTATGGAATTTTCTACACTTCTCTGTCGTCGTGTGCATTTCTTCACCATCGAGTGGTCCAAGGAGCAAAGTAATCGTTTGCAGATCAGATCTCTATAGCTATACTTTTCCATAATCAAATTGTACTTAGATTCCTGTTTAGGATCTTTTTTATATTTTTTAATAGTTTGTAACACAAAAGTTTTATATAAACAAATTTTCTCGCAAACAAAGATGGCCACTCTACTGGGGACTTCCTTCTCCTC
Source organism: Iris macrosiphon (assembly GCA_036927795.1). Taxonomy (NCBI): domain Eukaryota; kingdom Viridiplantae; phylum Streptophyta; class Magnoliopsida; order Asparagales; family Iridaceae; genus Iris; species Iris macrosiphon. The sequence continues at coordinate 124,358,858 of JAYESA010000008.1, read as the reverse complement.
TGACGAGAAGGCGACAGCTCAACTCGATACTGCTTTTGTCGGCTCAACCCAGAAGATCTTGGTCGTGAAGTTCGACCAACAGGCATATAAAGAAATGCTCTATTCTGGGGGTTGTATTCACCCCCCATCTGCACTCAAGTTGAGGAAAACTCGCAAAATATGGGTGCCCAAACCACGTCATGCATATCCCGAAGTTGCTGCCAACAAGGGAAAAAGTATCCTGATCAACGAGAATTCCCCTGTCAATTCTGTTCAGATCAATGACTTGGTAGAAAATTTCCTTACTTTAAATAAAGGATACAATTTGTATAACTCACGCAATTTTAAGCAGAGGGTGATCCACACCCAAGCTTCTGAATCCATTATGTTAAACAAAGGATACAATTTGCGCAACTCACGCAATTTAGAATAAAGGGTGATCCATACCCAAGCTCCTCAACCCGCGCATATTCGTCGTAATATGCGAGGCAAGAAAGGCTTGGACACCACTGTCCAAACCAACCAGTGCACAAATGAAATGTTGGTCAGGGAGAATCATTCTCCTAACATCTTGATTATGCGCACAATGGAGGAAAAATTATATGTCACTTGTGTGCCAGGTCAAGGCCTCCATACAAAATTAAATACGTGTAGACAAACTGCGTCAACTTCGTCTATATTACATAATTTGTGCCAAACATGAGCAATCTCTACACAACATGTTGATTGTGCGCGTGTGCACAAGAGGACTGTTAGAGACAACTTTCTCTCCTCCCTAAAGAGTAAAAACTCGATATACGAAGAATAACTTTCCAATCAAGCCAGCACATCACTCTATACACAAAGGACCAAAAATTTGCACAAAAGATTCAATATATCTCATAAAAAGAGGCAAAATCTGCCCTCCTCCTCCTCTTCTCTTCCCTCTTTTGATTTATGTGATCTTATTGTACAAAAACATAAGGAGAGGGGCCCCTCTGACATTACAACGATGTTTCCTAATGAACATCATTATAATTATCATAAAGTTGTAATCGAATGATGTTGTGCATCAGCAAAATGGTCTGCATTTGATTGATTGACTTACACTATGTCTCCTAAGTCTCAACATTCAAAACAATTTGACAACTAGGAGCACGATGATGAACCGCTTTTTGCTTGGTCATTTGGTATATTATTTGACCTTGCCTTCGAGGTTAGGTAAAGGACAGTAATGCTTCATAAGGTAAGAAGGTCCGTTCAGCATATATGGCTTCGTATCTTTCATGTGGTAGGAGACAATCAAGAATAAATTCTTCAAGAACACCCTGCCAGAGGAGATTTGACCAACTCGTCGACTCCTTTGAAGGAGTATACCAAAATACTCGTTCTCGAAGATGGGAGCTCGTTCATCACGAGAATCCCCATTCCTCATAATCCGAGGCTGGGGGTAGCAATTCCCTCGACTCTGAAACTGACAGTGTAGACTCCAACTATACGGCTTATTTTATCAATCCCTCTGTCGTGCACAAGGATGTTAGCGTTTACGCCGTCGTGATGAACAAGACGCTTCTCCATCAAAAGCCACTGAACAATGCCTCAACTCACTAGAGGCCGCTCTCAAGGACATGCACACTATGATAAAAAATATACATCAAATGGTGGCAGCCTAATATTCTGCTACACCAGCACCCGTCCAAGTGGCTTCATTCATACCTGTGTAGCCAACTCCTGGAATAATGCCTCTGCGGGATAACACAAATCCAGAAGTGGTCATAAACCAAGAGTCAGTGGCACCAAATCTTAATTCTCTCAACATTGGGAGTAGATCTTCATCGATGATGATTCTTGTTCAACCAGGATCCTATCAGTCAGCTGTACCACTCCGAACAGAATATTATCTCAAAGCTATTCGAGAGTTGCATACACAGGTCAATATTTAAAAAAATACCAACTCCGCAAGCTGGGGGTGAAACAGCCTTATCCTCTATATTAGGATAATGTTTCGTTCCCTTCTAAATACAAACCCCAATCGATAGTCTTGTTTGAAGGCAGGACATCATCGAGCCAATATATCAATTACTTTAATATGATGGTGGCTCATCTGCAGAAAGAGGATGCTCTCCTTACCAGATTATTCGTGGGATGCTTGGCAGGCATAGCCTACGATTGGTATCATAGTTTACCTGATAACTGTATTTCCTCATTTGATGACATAAAGTATCTTCTTCTCTCATGATAATACGAAGGAGGCATGGATATGATGATGTCTTCACTCATCGATATCAAATAGAAGAAGAAAAAATATGCTCGTGAATTCGTTCAGTATTTCAGGCAGGCAACTCTAAAGCTAACCCCCGGTATTCCAGACTATGCATTCATTGATACCTACAAAAAGAACATGCTGCCTATAGTAGGGCTCTAGACAGGTCCAACTCAATTTCAAGGCTGGACGGTGTTCCTCATTAGGGATGAAGATGCTGAAGGCAACGCGAAAATGGCACACAATTTAGGGTTATAAATGACTAATACGGAGAGAAAGCATCTCTCCAATAATGAGAATAATCGCAACATTAAAGGAAAGGAGGCCTTGGAGATAAATCTGTCAAAGCAACCCATCTCTCATCCAACACAAAATACTTCAGAGTCCTCCAGGCCTAAGGAAGAATATTTCTTTTACGAGAGCGATATCCCCAGTATTTTTGAATGCTTGATAAAAAGCAACAAGCTGCAGTTGCCTAAAGTCAGGCGACCAAATGAGGCTGGTAAAATAGACGATCGAAGTACTGCTTGTACCACCGATACATAAATCACCCTACCAAGGCTTGTTATGTCATGAAAAGAAAGATACAGCAGTTGATAGATGGTAAAGCTATCACCCTTCATAATAAAGAAAAGACAGTCACTACTAATAGGGTGTCTTTTCAATTCGGTGACTTTCCTGCACAAGAAGTCTTGAACGGCGTCGTCCCAATACCTCAAGCTATGATCGAAGTGGTGAATCTTCTGCCGTCTAGAAGTTAAATAAAGGAATTGGTGCCACATGCTATAGATCATTACGAGATTATGTGGATTCATCCCGATCTGCTGTCAGATTGGGACCAGGAATCAGCATCTTCCCATTCAAAATCTAAGAAGGGTAAGAAGTATAAATCATGTAATATGATTTCTTCGGATCCTCATTCAAACAAAGATCAGGACCAACATCAGGAAGATATATCTCTCGATGCCAGATTTTAAAATTTGAATATTGTCCCACTAAGCTCTACTCGCAAGCTTCGCTTGACACACCGACAATGGTTCATGATTGGCAACGTTCTGCTCTATAGGGTAATACAAATCTTCAATGCTTAAGAAGGTCTTCCAACACAAATTCCTCCTCCTCCTTCTGTAACCATTAGACCATCGATCTCGACTCAGGTGCTGGAGGAGGATCGCCCCCAATTTTATCAATACAGCCAACAAGCTGTACGCCTGATGCAAAAAATGGGATATAATTTCCAGAAAGCTGAAGGTTTAAAATTTGGCAAGGGGCGATATAAAATCCCATATTTTTATGTTATATTTAATTAATTAGTTATTGAATTTATTTATATTATTTTGTAGTTATTTAGATAATATATACGTAGTAATTTAATTACCTAGATAAATGTTCATTTAGAATTATTGTACAAAATCTATTATTTTATTTTTAGGAATATTTGCAGAAGAGGGATAAATTTTTTTTAAGAATTTATTTGGGTACAAATATATTTTTATATATACCTTAATTATATATGTAAATAATATATAGTCATAATAATAAGTGTTATTTATATTAATAATGATAATAATATTAATAAATAAATAGTGTAATAGTATTAATAATAATTATAGTAGTAATAATTATAAAATAGTAATAAGAAAAGAAAGGAAAAAAAAGAAAAGAAAAGAAAAGAAAAAGAAAAGATAGTAAAAGAAAAAGAAAGGAAAAAGAAAAGATAGTAAAAGAAAAAGAAAGGAAAAAAAAAACCTAATCTCTAAAGCAGACCCCGCCCGCAGCGGATCACCCCTCCCCCCCCGCTGCTAACTCAACCTGCGGCCCCGACCGTTCTTCACCCGCTCCCACTCTCTCTATATATATATGTAATGATTTGAAACCCCAAACCCTAACCCTATCTCCCTCCTCCATGAGCCAGTGCCACCGCCGACCTCCAGCCCCACCCACGCAGTCGCCGGAGAACCACCGGCCGGCCGCGACCGCAAGCACCCCAGCAGATCACAGCGACGAACCTCCCTTCCCGCGTAGATTCCCGCCTCCTCGCTCAACCAAATTCGGATTCGTTTTCACTGGTATGATCACCACTTATCCCTCTCTAAATCCCGTAATTTAGTTTCCTTCGAACAGCGTGTAACCCTAGGTGAACTGCCCCATCAACCTATGTTCTGAGGTCGATATCTCCCAACATAGAGATCCAAATCAAGATCTACCCTTTCCTGTGTAAAGCCTATATGACCGAGATCATTCTCTGTCAATTACATTATTTTATTTGGAGTTATATACAGAACTAAATTAGGTTGAAAATCCGAAAAAATATGTTTTTAAAATGTTAAAATTTGTGATACGGAGTGCGCCCCGCCTAACGGGACTGTCCCATCGCATACCAATTGTACCAAAAGGCGCGTATAATATATCCAGATGTGTAGGCTTTCACAAAAACTGATTCGGATGCGTATGCGCGTCAGAATCAACCCGTATCCGCAAAAAGTCCCCGTATTGCGACTTTTGCAAAATACTGCACCATTTATTGTACGCTCGTTAGAATGCGACAAAACTTGCGCTATCGGATTCATGGTATCATGCTGGTCCTGTGACCCAACTTTCGCGTGATTCTGAGACAGTTGACCAAGCCACCAATTTGCGGGCCCTACGGTTGACTTTTTGGGCAAATTTGTGTTCGGCTCACCGAAATCCAAAATTGGACGTACCGTTGAGTTCGTATTCACGTTTAGAATTGGTTTGACCTATAATTTATCCCAATTATAGACCTTTACCCCTGGCACGCTTTTCGGTGCAAAGTGGGCTACATGTGGACCCCACTTTGACCCAAAATTATCGTTTTGCCCCTGTATCCAAATTGGATGAAAGGGTAGTGTTTTCTAGCTATCTCGCTTATTCTGGGAACGTTGGTGATATTTATTTCAGCATCCGGAGACGTTTATTCTGAGACCGTAGTTTCTACTCCTGTGTGCCTGACGCTTGGACGTTTACACTTTGCAGCTTTCTAGCCAGGCAAGTATACCTTGCCAAATTGTTTACAGTATCTTGCATTGCTTATTATACTATTATATATTCATTGCATGTGTGTTTTCTTTCAGTCATTACTATGTATTAAATATGTTGACACACACTTGACACCTAGTATCATGAGAGAGGAGGACAATCAGTAGGCGTATGGGCTATAACCACTCTGGTAAACTGTAGTATCTAGCACGACTACGGTAGTGTGTCACGCTGGTCGCTACCCCCACGGTATATCAATTTCTGGAGTCGCGCTGGTCGCTACCCCCGCGGTATGTCAATTTCTGATGTCCCTGACGTGTGTGTGAGTTGTGAGATTTAGATCGAGTGGCCTACCCATGCCCATACGTCGAAAAGTTGTCCTCATTATGCATTTTATATAGATTGTCTTGTACAACGTACTTATATATTTTTTGTCTATATTGCATGTTTACTGTATTCAATTGGCATGCTTCTATGTATCTTGTTATGTCCCTCTGAGGACCTGGTCCCTTGCCAGGTATAGACAACCAGGAGTATCCGCAGGAGTACGGGCCAGGGCCTGACGCATTATTTTCTGCCGATGAGGTCTTACCTTCTAAGCATCAGTGATTATCTCTAGCGATGGATCTTTTATCTGACACTTTTATCATCATCTTATTTTATATTAGAGATTTTACTCTTCTGTCTTATTTTAGTTTGATATAGTCATTGGTAGTGGATTTGTCTCCACCCGACTATTATTTTGGATATTTTAGACTCATTATTCTAGTTAGTATTTCTTTTCTATGACTTGTTGTGTGGATGAGATTAGTATTTCTGTGACTTGTGATAATATATATACCACATGTGAGTTATTATTCATATTACATCATACGTATGTATTATGGTATCCATATATTAGAGTTGTCATATACATACGGTTGGCATGCTTACGTGTTCCTAGTCCTACATATTTTGGGACTAAGGCGTGACAGGCGACGTATTCCTCTACAACTCTGAGGATAGTCCAATAAATCCCGTAGTGGATTGGGATACGACGAGACCAGCCCACAGACTCACTCCAAGAAAGGGCATGATGAAAAGAAACTCAAGTCATGTAACATGGTACTTCTTTCTCCGATGCCAGAACAAGAAGCCATGACTGGTACCAGGTCCAACGAAGACTATCATAAAACTTATGAATATGTCCCGGAAGATATTCCTGACACTCTTTCTACTCTGCCAACTCCTGCGGCTCCGGTCACAACCAAACCTGGTCCTTCGAAGCCTACTACTGTAAAAAACAAAAACAAAAGAAAGTACACTTCGACAAATCTCTAAAGAATAATATACCCTAAGGACTTGAAAAGCGCTACAATTTTGACATATTGGCATAACTGGCCAATACCCCATCCTGACTCTCCATTTCGAGTTATTTCGTTTGTCGAAGGAGACTCGTGAAGCTTTGAACGAAGCTATGATATATGCGGACTCATGGTTAGCTCAACTCAAGACTCCTGATGAAGAGCCATTAGCATGCCCTCAATGCCATAGCGTGATCGAGAAGATTCCTAATATCACCTTCACGCAAGATGACATGCTACTCAAAGATAATCAGCATGATAGGCCTCTATATTATATCGGTTACATCGGATCTATTAAGGTGAACCAGATTCATATCGACCCTGGTTCTTCACTCAGCATCATCCCTAAAAGTTTATTGAGAGGATTGAGGATACCGATGTACAACATGTCTGTTACCATCTCTAACATTCTAGGCTTCAATGATGGAATAAGTAAACCACTGGGAAAGATACGCCTAAAAACTCAGATAGGCGATCTGCGTACTAAAGTCACATGCTATTTAATTGACTCTAACGTATCCTACAATGTTTTCCTGGGATGACCATAGATACACGAGCATAAAATTGTACCCTCCAACCTACATCAATGTTTCAAGTATGTGAATAGTAGAGGAGAGGTCAAAACAGAGGTAGCTGAGCTCAACCCTTTCAAAAGTGTTGAAGCCTATTTCGCTGACTCTGCACTCTATACACCGGAGTATATAAAAGAGAAAGCTAATCAAGCTAGTGATGAAGCTGAAAACACTCCAAAAGAAGAGCCTCTAATAATCAGAGTCAAAGGTTGTACTACTCATCCAACTCCTTCAAAGCCTCTCGGTATCGACCTGCACAAGTCATCTCCATTGGTCATTAACCTTCGATGTAATGAACAACCAACAATGGAGAATGAACCACTTGTTATTGACCTTCGTCGTAATAGGCCATCAAAATTAGTGAATCATCCCCTAGTCATCAATCTTGCCAAGCCTCCTGTTAAGGCTGAAGATTCTATCGACTATGTGGAAGATGAAGAAATTTTATATTTCATGAATAAAAAAGACTCTACTTCGCACTACATTGATGTTGTATCCTTTGCTAAAAAATTCTTAGAGGCTCTTCACCTATACGAACCTTTATCCATACCCGTGGCATCTCCATTCCAATATGGTTAGTCATATAAACCATATGAGGAGGCATACTTCATAGTCCCAGCGAGACATGACAAGAAACGGCATATAATTTTTGGCAAAGCTAGAAAAATTATCGCGTAAACTGATGGTTCTGACGAGGATATGGAAAAGATACAACTGTATCATTACAGCCAACCCGCCAAGAATATCATACAAATGATGGGCTACAACTTAAAATCTGGCTTGGGACTAAATTATGGAAAAGGCATACGGACTCCTCTACGTCATATTTCTCCTAAAGGCAAGCCAGAAACAGACTATCAACGTACGGGTCATGGTTTGAGATATGTTACACTACCAACAAGTCCTAAAAGTTCATAATCAAAAGAAGAAAAGACATTCTCATTCCTATGACTCATCATTGTGGGATTCAGACGAAAGCATGGAAGACATATTCAAATAGACTTTTTTGTAAATATGGAGTCAACTACCCCAGATGAGGAGGACGTTGAACTATTGGAACCATTAGAAAGCGATCCATGGGCACAATAAATGGATACTCAATGGGAGCTTCGGTTTGAGCAGCGTGAATCACCTATAAAGGATGAAATAGTCCAAATTGATGTAGGAGAAGAATCTTTCCCATGACCAATCTTTATTATCAATAGTCATCTAGAAGAAGATCAACACGCTTTACTCCAGCTAATAAAGGAGTATATCGATGTCTTCTCCTAGAGTTATGAGGATATGCTTGGCCTAGATCCTCAAATAGCCAACACATGCTCAATATTCTTCCGAATGCTAAACCGGTAAAACAGCAACAATGACGGTTCCGTCCAGATATGAAGATGCAATTAAAGCAAAAGTCAATAAGCTCATAGCATGTGTCTTCGTTCGAGAAGAGCAACATCCAGACTGGGTAGCCAATATCGTTACATTCATGAAGAAAAATAGAAAAGTCCGGGTCTTCATAGATTATCAAAATCTGAACTCGGCCTGTCAAAAAAATTAATTTCCTCTTCCCATCACATATGTCATGATCGACAATACATGTGGCTTTGAACGTATGTCCTTTATGGATGGATTTTCAGGATACAATCAGATCAAGATATCGCCTGATGACAAAAAATATACCTCATTTCGTATACCATTGGGAGTTTACTGTTATACAGTCATGCCCTTCGGCTTGAAGAATGTGGGTGCAACGTATCAACGAGCCATGAGTACAATTTTTCAGAAGCATTTATAAAAAAAGTTGAATGCTATGTGGATGACATCGCTGTCAAGAGTCGCTACAAAGATGATCACCTTCAAGATTTAAAAACTGTGTTAGAATTGATGCACCACCACCAATTGAAGATGAATCCAACTAAATCTTGTCTGGTAGTCTCCAGTAGCAAATTTCTTGGATTTTTTATAACTTCCAAAGGTATTCACATTGACCTCGATAAAATTAAAGCTTTCCTCGAAATGCAGCTTCCACGTTATCTCAAAGAACTCTGTGGTCTGCAAGGTCATCTGGCATACATTAAGAGGTTCATCTCTAATCTCTCGGGACAGTGTTGACCCTTCATTCAATTAATGAAGAAAGGTGTACCCTTTGTCTGGAATAAAGTATGTCAACAAGCATTCGACGACATCAAATGATATTTAATAAATTCGTCAGTTCTGGTGTATCCGATTATAGGAAAACCCTTTTTGTTGTATGTTCGAGCAATGGATCACTTTCTAGGTGCTCTTCTTACATAGAAGAGTGATGAAGGCCATGAACAGGCGATATATTATCTTAGTCGCATGATCATCGGTGTTGAACATTGATACAATATGTTAGAAAAAGAATGCTTCACTTTGATGTTTTCTATTCAGAAGACACGATATTACGTGTCAGGTCAAAACATTAATGTTATATCCAGAGTAAATCCCCTCTGGTTATTGATGACTAAGCCAAGCATACTCAATTCTCACTTAGCCATATGGGTAATGCTGCTATCGCCTTATGACAAGGTGTATGTCCCATAAAAAGCAGTGAAGGGTCAAGCGCTTGCTGATTTCCTAACAACTCATCCTTTATCGAAAACTTTCAAACTATATGATAACATCCCAGATAAAATCTTAGAATCCAATATGACAATGGGAGATGACACCTGGCAACTATTCTTTGACGGCGCATCAATAATATGACCCAAAGGCAATATAGTAGCTGGAGTTGGCATAGTCCTAGTATCTCCTGACAAACTACTCATTTATCAAGCATATTTTCTCAGTGAACCATGTTCCAATAATATGGCAGTATACAATGCTTTAATCATCGGTCTTCAATTGGCTAAAGAATTGGACATAGAATATCTTAAAGCCTATGGAGATTCTAAACTGATAGTCAATCAGATGAGGGTAGGGTATAAGGTTCGGCATGAAGACCTCATCCCTTATCATCAAGGGGTGATTGAACTGGATTTTACTTTTAAAGGATTCTTTATCAATCATGTGCCTCGCTTACAGAATATGGAAGCTGACGCTTAGGCTGGCCTAGCAGCCTCATTGGTTGTTCCCCTAAATAAACGACACTCAATTATAATAACAAGACGAAAGATTTTCTGTACAAAAAATAACTTGGATGTTGAACAGAGTTATGTCATAACTTTAACTTCTATAGATAAAGATTGGAGAAACTCTTTTATAGACTACACTGCTTATGGAATTCTTCCAAAAGATCCGAAAGAATTCACTTCCATCAAAAGACGTTCACTCCGATTCTACTATGACGCCTTGTCTAAAATATTATATCGTCATTCTTATGATTGATTGCTGCTACATTGTCTTTCCAACCATAAAGTGAGGAAATTACTCCGTGAGGCTCATGATGGCATCTATAGAGTACATCAACCAGGTCCTAAATTACAAGACCGTCTATGGAGAATGGGTTATTATTGGCCCCCATGGTGGCAGATATCATAGACTATGCCCGTAAATGCAGATCATGTCAAATTAATCCTAATTTTATCCACCAACCAACATAGTTCTTACACCCTACAACTTCCTCTTGGCCATTTGAAGCTTGGAGAATTGATATTATTGGTCCAATCATCCCTTCTTTTCTAGAGGATATTATTTTATACTTGCAATAACCGATTACTTCTCTAAATAGGCAAAAATAGACCCGATTATCAAAGTTAAAATGTTCAACGCAATTAACTTCATCAAACAGCATGTTATATATTGTTTGGGTGTTCTCCGGAGGATAATACATGACAACGGGTCATAATTTGCCGATCAAGCAATCTATCAGTTCTGTGACAAGAATCGGATCTAGAATGTAGCATATATGGCCTATAATCTAGCAGCGAAAGGCTTAGCATAAGCCTTCAACAAGACCATAATCAAACTCCATAAAAAGTTTGTTTCATCCAACAAACGCGATTGGAATAAAAAAACTCGAGAAGTATTTATGGGCTTATCGTACGACAGTTCGAACTCCAACTGGTTGTACACCATTCTCTCTGGTTTATGGATGTAAAGCGGTTATTCCACTTGAAATTTAGATACCTTCTCTCAGAATAGCTTTTGCTAATGAGCTAACAGTAGAAAAAAATGATCGATTACACATACAAGAATTAGAAGCATTGGATGAAAAGCGCATGCACGTTCAACATTGCATTGAACTATACCAAGCATGCATTTCAAGAGCTTTTAATCGAAAGGTCAAAGAAAGAATATTCTAGTTCAGTAAATTTGTCCTTTCAGTGAGGAAACCTATTTCACAACCCATAAAAGTAAAGGCAAATTATAGGTTAAATGGGAAGGTCCTTATGTGGTAGAGACAGTATTCTCCAACGAAGCCTATAGGTCGGCTAAGCCTAATGGAGATTTGATAATGATGCCTATCAACGGCAAATTTCTTAAGAAGTATTATGTCTAAGTACGACATATTCTTCTCCATCTCCAACGGATTAAATCAAGACATATTTTGTTTAATCTCCAGCAACTCATAGCCTACACGACCTCTCAAACTATTACCTATATTTATTTTTGAATAAGACATGGATAATAGGTCCTCAAAGTTCCCCAGTGGGACAATACTTAGATCCAACGGAACACTCTCGTTGAGATCACCTAAATAATTCTCCCTAACCAAAATATTCTATTCTTAAATCCCAGTTGTTTTAAGGATATCATATTCATGATCCCCAGTTGGGTTAGGAATAATCTCACATGTTTACTTACTAGTCAATAAGTGTAATATGATTCACGTTCATATTGCCTCTGAATCATATCTCATTTATTATTCCCTAAAGAGGAGATAATAGTTCGCCCTTGAACTACTCTTCTTTCTCTTCCCGGGTGGAGTCAACTAGTAAAATATCGCATTCATATCACCTCTGATAGTATGGTATCATATTATTTGTACTCAGCACGAGTATGCCTCAAGTGATACATCTACCAAATTCTCCCACAGAATTATTCTGCTATGTCCATAATACCTCTGAGCAGATATATATTCAATGAGTCTCGATTTGAAAGTATCACTAAGCTAAAACAAAACTTCTTTATTGATAAAAAAAAGGAAAGGATAATGTTGTTCCGGGGATTCCCATATGTGCACATTTGTCTGATTGACAAAAAATATTACATGGTGCACATGACCAGACAAGTTGCAAGAATACGCACGAAAAATTACATAGTGTATTTATGCGCGTATCAGTAGGATGGCAAGGGAAAGTCAACGTATTCAGTCTTTTCTGGCGCACTTTGACCAAAGCCTTCAGTCAGTAATACGCATACAACACAATAAAGTTAAAAGCTAAAATTTTATTGATGCTTAATCATGATTACATATAATGGAGATCTATCACATCTAGATTTTTATTCTAAAAATATCATGATTATACATATGAAAATCTACTACATCTGTATTTTTATATGATAAGGATCTATCACTGAGCTATCCCCATCTTTGCGTGTCGTCTGCTCCCGATGTAGATAAACTGAGGCGTAGAAGAAATAGGCTCCTTAGTGCAAACCATCGTATATGGAAAATAAATCCATGCTATAGACTAGGATGCTATACATGACTAGGCCTGTTTAAATTTGTACGGCCCCATTTCTGTCGGAATCGGTGGAGGATATGGTGAGTCGAACGAAAGTTGTTCCGCTATCGCCATTCAGCGCCACCGCTAGAAGCCCCGGTTGGGATTCTAATCCTAACCCTGTAATCAACACAGAGGCCATATTAAGAGAGTGATTCTAGCGAGCTGGGTTTAAAGACAATAAACAGTCTTCTAGATAATTCATTTGTACAACATGAACGACAAAGCCTATGATATCCTTTCATGCTCCATCACACATAGAGCTCAGCGACAATGATCTCCATACGAGCCTTCCACCCATCATTGAAAAGCATCTCCTCTTGCATCTTCTTGGCGGACATCAAAGCCGATGGAGTCATACTAATACAGTCATCTTCGTAGACTCGCATATAATAGTGGCCATGCTCAAGTCTCACAGCAAGAAAGAGATAGGTCTAGGAATGCTAGTAAAGTTTTACTCCTAGTTATAGGAGAAGACGTGCCAAGTATGGCATAACCCTCGAAAACAGTTCCTAAAAAGTTGTTCGCATCTCCAAAAAAGTCTTTCGCGTCTCCTCAAAGACCGAATCAAAACAAAAGAATCAAGCAAAAGATACGTGCATGTCAGCCACGTCAGCAAATCCGATAGGATTCTGTCTAGAGTGTGCGCACAAAACAACTCAACAACTTTTATACTTCTAATTCAAATTAATTTTGAATTCACCTGAATGAATTCAAAAACTTTGAAGGGGGTCTTGTAGAAGCATAAAAAGTGTGCCTCAGATATATGACACAGTTTTCTACAAATAAATCAAACAGTAGAAGAATGGCCCACTTTCTACTTTGTTCCAGAAGAAAGATGCGCATGTCATTACTTTGGTGCACTGTCTACTAATTATATAGGATGATGCACTATTTAGAGAGTAGAAAAGTGGCGCACTTTCTTAATCTTATAAAGGATGGAGCATAAATGATCTACTCTCTCTCTCTCAATATTTAATGCAGCAGACTATCAGCTGACAAAGGAAGAAACCGAAGAGTTAGAGGTCATCATTACAGCAGAGATACAATATACATACCCAGGTTGTCGTTTAGCGATCCAGCCTTAGTGCCATTTTCCTTTAAAAGTGTCCACAGTTTCATTTCTTTCAAAAGTGCACCACAGTACCATTTCTTTCAAAAGTGTGCCACGGTGCCATTCTCCTCACAAGTGTGTCGCAGTGTAATTCTCTTCAAAAGTGTGTCGCATTGTCATTTTATTCAAAAGTGCGCTACAGTTCCATTCTCCTCAAAAGTGCGCCTCGATGCCATTTCTTTCAAAAGTGCGTCGTAGTGTCATTCTCTTTAGAACTGCATCGTAGTGCCAATCTTACTAAAAATGCACCTATCTCCAAACGACTCCAAAAGTGCGCATACTATCCTAACCGACAATGAGCAGTTATAAATGTGTGTCTTACATAACGTACTTCTCTTGAAAGGTGTACAAATAACTGTCTTCCATGAACGCCCTATGCTTTTTTCGTATAGGAAGCTACGTGTCAAGCAGGCAACAAGTTATGCACTCACTCATACAGAATGTGGGATATTAATCCACTAAAAGTGCACGCATAATAATAAAATAGTGTTAACTGTCCATAGTGTGCGTACACTCTGGTAACCACTCCTAAACCCTATAAATGGATACACAGGGGCAGACAAACAGGGATATACGGAGAAGGGGACTAGAATCTTTAAGTCTTTGAAATTCAAGAGCAGAGTGAGAGAAATAGAAGATTTTCATGTCATTTTGTCCGAGCTTTCTTATTGTTCAACTCTCCAAGTTGTTCACAGCAATCTTTAAGTCTTTGAAATTCAAGAGCAGAGTGAGAGAAGAAGAAGCTTCTCGTGCCATTATGCTAGAGATTTCTTGTTGTTCAACTCTCCAAGTTGTTCACAGCATTCCCTATATACTTCTCTATCGTCGTGTACATTTCATCACCGTCGACTGGTCCAAGGAGTAAAGTGATCATTTAAGGATCAGATCTCTATAGATATACTTTTCCAGAATCAAATTGTACTTAGATTCCTATTTAGGATCTTCTTTTGTACTTTTTAACAGTTTGTAACACAAAAGTTTCGTATAAAAACTTTTCCTCGCAAACAACGTGGAGGTCGTATTTTGAGGATAGCTTTAATTTTATTGGGATCAATATGAATACCATTGAAAGTTATGATGAATCAGAAGTTATGACGAATCCAAGGAATTTTCCACTGGAAACTCGCAGGAAGGATTTGGTTGCATTCATTTTCAATTGGTCGTGACGCATTAATTTGAACACCGTCTTTAGGTCTTGAAGGTGATCATCTTTAAGATGACTCTTGACGGCAATATCATCCATGTAGCATTCGACTGTCTTCCGTAAGTGCTTATGGAAGATTGTACTCATGGTCTGTTGATACCTTGCTCCCGTGTTCTTCAAGCCGAAGGGCATGAATGGATAGCGGTATACTCCTAGTGGTGTATGAAAAGAGGTATATTTTTCGTTATCGGGAGACATCTTGATTTGGTTGTATCCTGAGAATCCATCCATGAAAGACATACGTTCAAAGTCGCATGTATTATCGATCATGACATATGTGATGGGGAGAGAAAACTCATCTTTTGTACAAGCAGAGTTTAAATCTCGATAGCCTATACAGACACGGACCTTCCTATTTTTCTTAATGACTGGGACGTCATTGGCTACCCAGTTAGGATGCGGCTCTTCTCGAACGAAGCCACATGCTATTAGTTTCTTTACTTCTGCTTCGATTGCATCCATCATATCCGGACAAAATTGCCTTTGATATTGTTTCACTGATTTAGCATTAGGAAGAATATTGAGCTTGTGTGTGGCTATTTGAGGATCTAGACCAGGCATATCATCGTAACTCCAGGCGAAGACATTAATATACTCTTTTATTAACTGAACTAAAGCCTGTTTATCCTCTTCAGGAAGAATCTTGCTGATAAAGATTGGTCTTGAACTTCTCCTACATCAATTTGGACAACTACATCCTCTGTAGGTGGTTCACGTTGCTCAAACCGAAGCTCCCATTGAGTATCCATCTGTTTCGCCCAAGAATCATTCTCGAACGGTTCTAAGGTTTTAACGTCTTCATCATCTGGGTCAGTTGATACCATATTCACAGAAAAAACATGTTTGAATACGTCACCCATGCTTTCATCAAAATCCCATAATGATGAGTCAAAAGAATGAGAATGCGTCTCTTTTTTCGATTCTGAACATTTAGGAGTTGTGGTCAGTACGACTTACCCTAAACCATGATCAGTTCGCTGATAATATATTTCAGGTTTGCCTTTTGGAGAGAAGTGACGTATAGGAGTCTGTCTGCCTTTTCCATAATTAAGCCCCAGACCAGACTTCAAGTTATAGCCCATCCCTTGCATAATGTTCTTAGTTGGTTGGCTGTAATGATACAGTTGTATTTTCCCGCTATCCTCGTTAAAATTATTGGTCTGTGTGACTCTTTTGTTCTTAGTCTTGCCAAAAAGTATCTGATGTTGTTTGTCTTATCTTGCTGGGACTATGAAGTATGCATCCTCATATGGTCCATATGATGAACCGTGTTGAAATAGAGATGCTACGGGTATGGGTAGAGGTTCGTAAATATGAAGAGCTTCTAAGAATTTTTCAGCAAAGAAATCAGCATCAATGTAGTTAGAAGGAGTATCTTTTTTTTCATAAAATACAAGATCTTTTCTTGCTCCGCATAGCCAATAAGAACTTCAGCCTTGACAAGAGGCTTGGTAAGATTGATGACTAGGAATTGATCTACTAACGTTGATTGATTGTTACGACAAAGGTCGATAACAAGTGGCTCTATCTGGTATCGGCTGTTTATTGAGTCAAAGGTTGATGCCCAATGTGGGTGACTTTTTAGAAAGATTTATCACTAATGGCTCTTCGGCTTCCACCTCATTCGTTGGCTTGTGCAGGTTGATGATAAGAGGCTCCAAAGGAATTGGACGAGTAGTACGTCTTTTGACTCGGATCATTAGAGGTTCTTCTTTCGAAGTATTCTCAGCTTCATCATCATCTTGATTAGCCTCTTTTTCGTGTACTCTGGTATATAAAGTACTGAGTCAGAAAAATAGGCTTTGACTCTATTGAATGGGTTGAGGTTACCTACCTCTGTTCTGATCTCTCCTAGACTGTACACGTATCTGAAGCATTGGTGCAGGGTGGAGGGTATAATTTTATGCTCATGTATCCATGGCCGTCCCAGCAAGACATTATAGGATACATCAGAGTCAATCACATAATACATGATTTCAGTACGTAGATCGCCTATCTGAATTTTTAGGCATATATTTTCCAGCGGTTTACTTCTTCCATAATTAAAACCTAGAATGGTAGTGTTAGTGGCAGATATATTGTGCAATGGTATCTTCAAAGTTTTTAATAGGCTCTTAGGAATGATGCTAAATAAAGAACCGGGGTCAATGTGAATCCGGTTCACCTTGATAGATCCAATTTAACCGGTATAATATAGAGGCCTGTCATGCCGGTTATCCTTGAGCAATATGTCATCTTGCATGAAGGTGATGTTAGGAATCTTCTCGATTATGCTGTGGCATTGAGGGTACGCTAATGGATCTTCTTCAGGAGTCTTGAGCTGAGCTAAGCATGAGTCTGCATATATCGGATCTTCGCTCAAAGCATCACGAGTCTCCTTCGACAGACGAAGTAACTCGAAAATGGAAAGTCAAGCCAGAGTATTGGCCAGTTGTGCCAATATAGCCAAATTATAGGGCTTTTCAAGTCCCTGAGGTGCATTCTTTTTCAGGGATTTGTTGAAGCGCACTTCCTTATGCTTCCCTTTCTCTGCCGTAGTTGGCTTCGAAGGACCAGGTTTAGTTGTAACCGGAGCAACAGGAGTTGAAGAAGTAGGAGGAGCGTCAGAAACATTTTTTGGGACAGACTCGTAAGTTTTATGATAATCTTTTCCGGACCTGGTACCAGTCATGGTTTCTTTTTCGGGCATCGGAGAAAGAAGCACCATGTTATAGGTCTTGATTTTTTTTGGCATGTCTCTTCTTGGAGCGAGTCTTTGGACTAGTCTTATCGTAGCCCAATCCACTACAAAAATTGCTTTACTATCCTTGGAGTTGTAGAGGAAGGTATCGCCCCTTACCAAAGTTCAAACCTCCAGCTTTCTGGAAATCATACCCCATATTTTGCATCAAGCATACAAATTATTGACTATATCGATAAAATTGTATTGGTCCTCCTCAACCATAGTAGTTGAGGTTGATTCTTTGGTTGTTGTAGGCGGGAGAGGAGTGTATTTAGGGACTCCTTCTTGCTCAATGAAGATTTGATGTGCCCTAAACAAAGGGGTGCTTCATGTCTTGTTCTCTTGCTGGCGGGTCATGCTACGCTTGCAATTAGAGCTTGGTGGGGCTATGTCCATATTTTTAAATATGATCTCTAGAAGTATGTTTTCTCGAGGTTGATCTTGATCCCTGTCCGAGTGATTATCCGAAGAAATCATGTTGCATGTTTTACTTTTCTGGTTTATTTTCTTGGACTTTGAAATTGAAGATGCTACTCCCTGGTCCCAATCTGGAAGCAAGTCGGGATGGATCCACATAATTTCGTCATGGTTTATGGTAAGAGGCACCAATCCCTCTGTTTGACTTCGAGCGGGCGAGAGATTTACCACTTCCATCGTAGCTCGAGGTATTGGGATGACGTCGTTTGGGACTTCTTGTGCTGGAAAGTCACCAAATTGAAGAGACACCATATTAACGGTGACCGTCTTGTCATCGTTATGAGGTGTGATAGTTTTAGCATCTATCAATTATTGTATCTTATTTTTTAAAATATAAAAAGCCTTGGTAGGATGATGTACATATCGATGGTACAAGCAATACTTCAGGTCGTCTGTTTTACCAGCCTCATCCGGTCGCTTGATGTCAGGCAACTACAAAATGTTGTTTTTATCAGGCATTCAAAAATATTGTGGATATATCTCTCTCGTCAAAGGAATATTCCTCCTTAGGCCTAGAAGACTCTAGAGGCTTTTGTGCTGGAGGAGAGATGGGTCATTTTGACAGGTTTATTGCTAAGGCCTCCTTTCCTTTGCTGTTGCGATTATTCGCATTACTGTTGTTATTGGAGGGGCACTTCCCTTTATCTTCTATATTGGGCATTTGTAATCCTAAATTACATGCCACCTTCTCACTATCTTCAGTGGCTTCAGCTCCTATGATGAATGTCGTTCAGTCTTAAAATTGGGTTGGACCCGTCCAGAGCCCTACTATAGGCAGTAGGTTCTTTTTGTAAGTATCGATGAATGCAAAGTCTGAAATACCGGAGGGAAACTTCATAGTTGCTTGCCTGAAATGCTCTATGAATTTACGAGCGAATTCTTTCTCTTTTTGCTTGATATCGATGAGTGAAGACATAGTCATGTCCATGCCTCCCTCGTAGAATCATAAAAGAAAAAGATATTTTATGTCATCGAACGAGGATATGCGGTTATCAGGCAAACTACGGTACTAATCGTAGGCTATGTCGGCCAAGCACCCCACGAACATCCTGGTAAGGAGAGCGTCATCTTTCTGTAGATGAGCCATCATCATATTGAAGTAGTTGATATATTGGCTCGGCAATGTCTTGCCTTCAAACAAGAATATTGATTGGAGTTTGTATTTAGGAGGGAAGGGGATATTATCCCAATGAGGAGGATAAGGCTGCTTTACTCCCAGCTTGTGGATTTGGTCTTTGTTCTTTAAAGCATTAAATTTTGCACTCAACTGTCGGATAGCTTCATGGGAATCTTTCGGTTGGAGTGGTGCAGCTGACTGAAAAGATGCTGGTTGAACATGTATTACTACCGGTGGAGGTCCACTACCAATATTGGGAAGGTTAAGAGTCGGTGCTGCTGACTCTTGGTTTGGAACTGCCTCTGGATTTGTATTGCCTTGAGGAAGTGTTATTCCAGGAGTAGATTGTACGGGTATGAATGCAGCCAATTGGACTGGAGATGGCGTGGCAGAATGTTGGACCGCCATTATTTGATGCATGTTCTACATCATGGTGTGCATGTCTTTGATTACAGCCTCTAATGAGTTGAGGCATTGCTCAGTACTTTCTGATGGAGAAGCATCTTGTTCCTTGCCGATAGCGTAGATATTGATCTCTCTGTGTACAACAGAAGTGCTGGTGGAAAGAACTATGTAGTTGGAGTCTACACTGTCAGGTTCAGACTCAGGGGGATTGCTACCCCCAGCCTTAGATTCGGAGGAATGGAGATTTCTGTGAAGGGAGAGCTCAAGTCTTCCAGAGCGGGTATTTTGATATACCCCTTCAAAGGAGTCAACGAGTTGGTCAAACCTCCTCTGACTAGGTATCTTCGAAGAACTTTGTCTCGGATGCCTTCTGCCAAGGGGAAGATTCGAGGCCATGTATACTGGAGCAAATAGTAGTTCATCATCGTCATGCTCCTGGTTATCGGTTTACTTCGCATGTCAGGATTTAGGAGACATAGTATAAGTCAACCGGTCAAATACAGATCATTTTGCTGGTGCACAACAACATTCAATTATAACTTTATGACAATTGCAACGATGTTCGTTAGAAAACACCATTACAAGGTCGGAGGGCTCTCTCTCCTTACACTTTTGTATAATAAGTTTGCGTAAGTCAGAAAGGGTAAAAGAAAAGGAAGAGGAGGAAAGACTCTACCTCTTTACATGTGATACATTAAACCTCCTATGCACCTTTTTAGTTCCCTGCATGTAAAGCGAGGTACTGACTTGATTGGCATATGTAACCCCCTCATTTATTATTTTAAGTAGACTAGTTAGGGTTAGAAATATTGTTGTAGCGTCAGGGTATTTGAGGTTTAAAAATTATGTTGCAGTTGTTTGATTCTTTATTTAAACCCTTGGTGCACCCTACCGTTACTACAATATTTGGAGCCAAACAAAAGCCCTAAATTCCCAATAAATTGTTGCACTCTTGATTTGATAAGCCAACCAAGACGTTGGAATTTTTTGCCACTCACAAACACGCTCCCTTGTGCTCTAATTTAATTGCACAACTTCCCAGTCCTAAAATTAATTCTTTAATCCTATGTCGCATACCTTTGTCGTTGCCATCAATTTTGGGACACAAACTCAACCCGTTTAGCCAAACAAATTAAAGGGCCCAAGACTGACACCAAGCCTACACTGTTTATGACCTTTGTGTCACTCCTAATTGAGACCCCATGTGCCCCTATTTAATTTAAGAGCACATGACACTTTATTTAATTAAATTGGGGATACCAACTTTGACTAATTCCAACTTAATCCCAATTTAACCCAATACCCCTTTCATGAAGCCCATGCAAAACACACAACACCCCCTCACCCTACACAACACCAAACACCACTTCCCACACCAAATCCCCATCACTTTTCATGCTTGTGCAAAGACCCAAAAGTTAAGGGGCTTATTTGCAAATATGGTGCTAGGTGTCACCACCCTATTGGTCAAGGCCAATAAAGAAACCCCCTCTCTCTTATGACCGGTCCAATCATCTCTCTCTCCCCTTTTGTTTCTACACTTTCTTCATGTTGCATCTTGGCCCGTCATTCAAAATGCAACATCATCCCCACCACACAACCTCCTATATAATCACTCATCCTCACCGCCTTTCCCAATGTGTCGGCCCTAATCCCTAGAAACCTAGGAAACCCCCCCTCTCTCTCCTCCCTCTTTCTTTCTTCACACAGCCGAACTCTTCCTCCCATTCTCTTCTCCATTCCTTCTTCTTCTTCATTCCTTCTTCTTCTTCTTCACTACTTCTTCTACACGAAACCTCCCCCATCATCATCTTCCCGCAGCATTACTCCGGCGAGATCCCCAACAGATTAGTTAGCCGCAACTTTCTCTTCTCTGGCCGAGTCCCTCCATGAACCGCCACCGCCGCTGCATCAGTCTCCCACAGCAGCCTCCCGAGCCACCCGTTGCTACACCTCCATCTCGACCACCCATTGCACCGGCCGAGACTCACCGCAGCGACACCACCTCTCCCACACGACCACCCTCTTTCCTTCGTCCACCTCCAGTCACCGCAGCACCATCACATCCACTACTACCACCGCCACAGCCTTCTCCGGCCAAGCTCGCTGCCATCACCGCAACAGCCTCCACCAGCCATCACCCGCTCCAACCTACTCCGGCCAATCCAGCAGAACCACCACGACCACCACCTTCACTCGCCACCCTCGCCATCACCAGCAACCACCCCGACCACCACCTTCACTCGCCTCCACCACGTCCCCTCGACATCACTGCCAACTTCGACGAGTTCCCTCACGACCACTACTACCAACACCTCCCCCGCCATCATCCTCACCACCCTCACACCTCCACGGCTAGCACCACCACCTCGACGAACCACCCTCACACCACCACCACCTCCACGACCAGTTTCACCCTCCACGACCACTACCTCGAGCAACGTCCCCTTCACAATAGTCGAGCACCCTGCTACCTCGGTCGAGACACGTGCTACCCCTGCGGTCGACTCCATCCCTGACCGGAGCCACAGCATTGCCGCTGCCACCACCCGCAGCCACCGGGGTAACTCCTCACCCATCTCCTTGTTTAGTATAGTTTTGCTTTTTGCTAAATAGAACCTAGTTAGGGTTAGGGTTATGAATGCTACACATGAGTTTTAGGGTTTATGATATTTTTCCATGCATTTTGATGGGTATTGAGGAGTATGTTTATTAAGTATGAAATGATATTGTGATATCATAACGTTGGTTTTAATGAGGAGTATGTTTATAAGTATAAAATGGTATCATGATAATATAAAGATGGTCATTTATTGAGGGCTGATAATTAATATTGAATTTATTTGAGGCATAGCTATTTATTGTGAAATGGTGAAAGAATAATAAAATAATGGTTATATAATGGAAATTTTGATAATTAATAATTATTTTATTTGAGGATGGTATACTTGAATGTGCATGATAACGTCTGTGAATACAAGGGTGGAATCTGAGGATGAGCATAGCTTGAACTACTGAAAGCACCGTGAGAAATAGTAGGGGATTGAGGATTTGGTTTGATGATGCTATACTATTGATTGATCGTATTTGATGCATCGTTCCCTTATTCAACTTGGCTCCCCTCTAGTTTAGTGTCTATGTGAGCTTTATGTAACTAAGACTGAAGCTTATGCTAGACGTATGTCACCTCTTATTTTAGAATAGCATCGTGATAGTTTATTGATTGACCTTGTATCTCGTCTCTAGGTACTTTGGGATCCGTGGACTTGGACGTTGTACCGAATCCCTATCTTCAGCATCCGGATCCAGGCAAGTGTACCTTGCCACCCTGTATCTCAGTTTCCAGACGTTCTATTTATTTATTCTATGCATTGTGCGTGCTTTGGATCAGAACCGTTACTTAGCTTTTGGGTCATAACCGGGTGCAGACGTTCGTTAGTAACGTTTAGTAACGACTTTTAGATGTTCGCAACACCTTGATATACCTACTTGGTTATATCATAACCCTAGGACACATTCAGATATCGTCATCGTGCCAGATTTCCTGTATCCTGATACTGTCAGCATGACCGGAATCTGTGATGACTTTAGGGTCATGATTGTTGATAGTTACTTCAGTATGACGAGAGTGTTAGATATAGGTTCAGGTTCAGCGAACACTCGTTGACCGCTTTAAGAAAGGAAGACAGTTACTAGACATTTGGGCTACTCTACACGTGCTATATATAAGTATATGTCCTATTTATGTAGTGTTCCTGTATCCGGAGTCATAGTATCACCCGTGTGACTCTGTGCTCGGAGCTACGGTATGCCTCGTGTGTCTCTATGTTCGGAGCTACAATTTTATTTTGGACAGCCCACGCGTCGAACATTATCTTCAAAGTTGTGTCTCACTTAGTTGGTTATGCTAGATTACACCAGCGTTGCACTTGTTTCTTTCTGTTATACTATGGCATACTATTTTTGTACCTTGTTACGTCCCTTTGAGGACCTGGTTCCCTTCTAGGCTTAGGCGAGGAGGACTACCCGGAGGAGTACGGACCGGGTGTATATCCAGGAGAAGGACCTGTTGTAGAGGACGAGATCCTTCCCGAGGACTTCATTTGATCTCTTGTAGTGACTTCACCCTGGGACGGTATTACTATCTAGCTTTCAGATACCGTTCCTAGTTATCTTACTGCTTCCCATCATTTTAGTATTTGTATTAGCGGGTTTGTTCACGTGTGACTCTTCTCGTATTTATATTATGATATTTTTCTTATCTTATATCCCTTTTGCATATTAGTAGTTATAATTTTCTCTATGTGCTCTATATTTTAGTTGTCTGTGGATGAGATTTAGTTTCACTGTCTATGTGTTATATGTTGGGTTTTATCATTGTACTTTACAGCTTAGGTGCACTCCATCGGGTCCATTAGATTGGGATGCCCGTCGAAGTATACCCGCTGGCCATTGTCACGTGGCTCAGTTCCTTATATTTGGAACTAGGGCATGACATAGTTTTTGGGGTGGTCCATGCAGGTCCGATTTAAATCGTCATGGTTACCTGACTGTGCCAAGCGAGCCTGCAAATTAGGAATAGATATTAGGAATCTTATCTACATGTTTGAGTCCTTCACTTGACACCTCTATTTCGATTTTCTTGCCAATTTGCATCTTGTTTAATTCCTCAACGATGATCTGAAACATGACTTCTTTTCAGAGTTATGAATCTCCGTAGCAGACGTGTCGCATAGCCGGGCGATGTCCCCCGTGATGCAGGGTCAACCGGGGAACCAGAACTGGGGCATATTCTTCTATTTACCCCAGCTCCCCAGGGATAGTCATCTGGACAGCCAGAGGGGCCATCAGATAGGCACCAGACTCCGCATCAGGCATGTCATGAGGACTAGAGCACCGCAAGACGGAAGGAGCAACAGTTGCCCTCACCACCTCTATTTTTTCCACAGATGCCATACATGCCTTTTCTAACCAGGCAACTCATGGACGGGCCGTAGATGTTTCAGATGGTCTACACTATGATGCAGGCCCAGCAGCAAGTCCAGAAGCAGGCTTAGGCTTAGCAGCAGGCCCAGCAGCGCCAGGCGGAGACCATGAGGGAGAGTATTGTGACGGCCTTAGGACAGGCGTCACCACCCGCTCGCCAGTCGACGATGGGGTATGTCATAGACTTCCGTCGTACGATACCACTTCCCTTCTCTGGCACGAAAGAGCCGACGGAGGTTCATGCATGGCTCACCAGCATTCAGCACCAGCTGGAGGCCACCGACCTCCCGAGGCATAGATGGATGACTGCCATCAGGATGCAGCTTACCGGTAACGCTCATCACTGGTGGCTCTTAGAGGAGGAGCGTTTAGGACCCGATCGGGTCACATGGAAGGAGTTCTCTAGGCTCTTCCAAGAGATGTATATACCTTTCACTGTAAGAGCAGAACTTCGGGATTGGTTCCAGAACCTCAGACAGGGCAGTTTGACCATAGAGGAATACAATGCTGAGTTCCTCTGCTTAAGCCGATTTGCACCGTACCTGATCCCGACCGAGGAGAAGAAGGCCGAGAAGTTTTATGAAGGCCTGAATTTTGAGACGCAGAGATTTATTGGGTTTATAGCCCCCACCTCCTATTCCGAGGTTTTATTAGCAGCTCGACGCCAGGACCGCATCAACAAGATGGAGGCCAGTCTGAAGCACTCATGTGCATAGTCATCATCAGTTCGAGCTCCGCAGGGAGGACCTGTGAAACGTCCACTAGTACCACAGCAGCAGAGAGCAGTACCCCTCCAGGGACCAATGATTCCCACATG
The DNA here is from genome assembly GCA_036927795.1 of Iris macrosiphon. Taxonomy (NCBI): domain Eukaryota; kingdom Viridiplantae; phylum Streptophyta; class Magnoliopsida; order Asparagales; family Iridaceae; genus Iris; species Iris macrosiphon. The sequence continues at coordinate 124,333,259 of JAYESA010000008.1, read as the reverse complement.
CCATTACTGTGGCAAGAGGGGACATTTATTGAGGGACTGACGACGGAGGCTGGGAGTATGTCTGAGATGTGGGTCAGACCAACATACAGTCCGGGATTGCCCAGACCAGAGGGCTCCAGTATAGATGGTTCATCGGCCAGCCTTGCCACCACCGAGGCCACCCTACGCAGGAGCTGGAGTACTACGACCACCAGCACTAGGAGGAAATCAGAGGAGGCCACTCTTGGCCACACAGGCAGATCAATTCTAGCAGGCTCGCCAGCAGCCGAGGGCACCAGCACCGAGATATAGCCAGGCCTATGCGATGACCATTGAGGAGGCGGAGACAGCCAGAGAAGTGATCGCAGGTACTATCTTAGTAGCTTCATTACCAGCAGTAGTATTTTTTGATTCTGGTGCCACATACTCTTTCACAGCTGCTAGTTTCATGGACACCCATAGAATAGCAACTACACCCCTTCTGAAGATTAAGAGGATTTTTACGGAAGGTAGAATAGTACCAGTTAGCGACACTTGTAGATCTTGTTCAGTAGTTGTTTGTGGGCGAGAGATGCGTGCCCAATTTTTGGTATTCTCCATGTCGGACTATGACATTATCCTAGGCATGGATTGGTTAAGCCAATACCACACAACGCTAGATTGCCGACGTGGTTGCATTATATTTAGACCACCAGATCACCCAGAGTTTGAGTTTCTTCGGGGAGCCCAAGAGCATGGTGTCCAACCTACCTTAGCGTCACACATTACAGAAGGTGAACCGATGTACCCTCACTTTATATCAGTGTTTGAGGATGTGTTTCCAGAGGATCTTCTAGGCCTGCCACCTGACAGAGAGATAGAGTTCACTATAGAGTTGACTCCCGGAGCCGAGCCAGTTACTTCCCCCATCTACAGACTAGCACCGAAGGAGTTGGTTGAGTTGAAGGTCAAGTAGATGATCTCTTAGATAAGGGTTTCATTCGGGCTAGTATTTCTCCATGGGGAGCACCCATCTTATTTGTGCTGAAAAAGGATAGGACAATATGGTTGTTTATCGATTACAGGGTGTTAAATGTTATAACGATAAAGAACAATTACCCTTTGTCGCACATCGATGATTTATTTGATCAGCTAAGTGGCGCTTATGTATTCTCGAAGATCGATCTCAGATCCAGCTATTATCAGATCAAGGTACAAAGGGAGGACATTCTGAAGATGGCTTTTCGGACGAAGTACGGGCACTATGAGTTCCAAGTCATGCTGTTTGATTTAACCAACGTGCCAGCAATATTTATGAGCTTGATGAATAAGGTTTTCCACCAGTACTTATATAAGTTCGTAGTGGTATTTATCGACGATATCTTGGTATATTCTAAGAGCCAAGAGGAGCATGAGGGGCATCTCAGGATCGTATTGGAGACGTTGAGGCAGGAGAGGCTGTATGCCAAGCTCAGCAAATGTGAGTTCTACTTGGATAGAGTACCATTCCTGGGACGCATAATCACCAGAGATGGACTATCAGTTGACTCAGAGAATATCGCTACAGCGGAGATGTGGCCTACTCCTACATCACTTACGGAGATTAGAAGTTTTTTCGGACTTGCCGGATATTATAGGAGGTTCGTGGAAAAATTCTCGAGGATCGCTGTGCCTATGACGCGGCTGACGCGTAAAGGCAAGGATTTTATCTGGACTGAGGAGTATCAAACGACTTTCGATGAGCTAAAGAAGCATTTGACATCAGTACCGATTTTGACACTTCCTACAGGATCGGGAGGATTTGTAGTATATAGCGATGCGTCTGGGAGCGGATTAGGATGTGTACTAATGCAGCATGACAAAGTGATAGCCTACGCATTGAGACAGCTGAGAGTTCATGAGAAGAACTATCCAACGCATGATCTAGAGCTAGCTGCAGTGATATTTGCACTAAAGCTATGGCGGCACTAACTTTATAGAGAGTAGGTTAAGATTTACACAGATCATAAAAGTCTGAAGTATGTCTACACTCAGAAGGAGCTCAACATAAAACAAAGGTAATGGCTAGAGTTGATGACAGACTACGATATCGAGTTGCAGTACCACCCTGGCAAGGCGAATGTAGTAGCAGATGCCTTGAGTAGGAAGCCCATGGCATACTTTTTGACGACTCAGCGATAATTGTTAGAGGATCTTCAGGAGCTCGGGATAGAGGTTGTATTGCCAGGCATGGATGGACAGATGGCCAGTCTAGAGGTTCAGTCTACTTTGGTTGAGAGGATCAAGTCAACCCTACCTAGAGATGCGAGATTCCAATGACTGCAAGAGAGGATAGAGGTCGGCATGCAAATGGGACTCCGGATTCATGAAGATGGAACATTGAGGTGTGGAGATCGCCTATACGTTCTGAGTGGTGAGCTACGCCAGGAGTTGATGACCGAGGCTCATAGCTCAATTTATTCTATTCATCCCGGGGATACGAAGATGTACCGAGATTTGAGACAACACTACTGGTGGCATGGGATAAAGAGGGAGATTGCAAGATTCATGGCGAGATGTTTGGTCTGTCAGCAAGTCAAGTTTGAACATCAGAGGACTGCAGGACTATTGCAGTCGCTTTATATTCCCGAGTGGAAGCGGGAGCACATTACCATGGACTTCGTCACAGGATTCTCGAGGAGCCCTAGTAGAAAGGATGCAGTCTGGGTTGTTGTGGACCGACTCACCAAGTCTGCACATTTCTTGCCCTTCAGAGTTGGGCATTCCACGGAGATTTTAGCTGACATGTATATGAGGCAGACAGTACGACTATATGGAGTGCCTGTCAGCATTGTATCGGATCATGATTCCAGATTCACATCATATTTTTGGCAGAGTATGCAGGAGAGTCTAGGAACTTGTCTCAAGTTCAGTACTGCATATCATCCACAGACTGATGGCCAGTCAGAGCACACGATTCAGATACTAGAGGATATGTTGAGAGCGTGCATGATCGACTTTGGAGGATCTTGGGAGGACCATCTACACTTGGTGGAATTCTTCTACAATAACAGCTACCAAGCCAGCATATAGATGGCACCTTATGAGGCACTGTACGACAGGAAGTGTAGGTCGCCGGTATGTTGGAGTAACGTGGGAGAGCGTCAGATACTTGGTCCAGAGTTGGTGACAGAGACCGTGGAGAAAGTGAAGCAGATTTAGGGCCACCAGTGCAGTATATGACAGACAGAAGCATTGGGTAGATATATACCGCAGACCCTTAGAGTTCAAGGAAGGTGACCATGTATTTTTGAATATATCACCCACTCGTGGTACCATCAGATTCGGGGGCAGAGGCAAGCTGAGTTTGAGGTACATCGGACCTTTTGACATCTTAGAGCGAGTTGGCAAAGTGGCTTACCGTCTTGCATTGCATCCATCATTAGAAGGAGTGCACAATGTATTTTACGTGGTTTCGTCCAGTCATTAATAACTTGATTATTTTTAGATAATAGTAGATAGAAAAAATGCTCGTAAGGAGTCCCATTGAAACCGTAGTTGAGGAGATACGTGGCAGACCCTAGCCACGTTCTCGATCATTCAGATATTACAGTCGGGCCCAGTTTATCATATATAGAGCAGCCAGTGGGGATACTCGATCGCAGTGAGAAAATTTTGAGGGGACAGACTATTCGACTGGTCAGGGTTGTATGGAAGCATCATTCGCCAGACGAGTCTACCTGGGAGTGTGAGGATTCCATTCGGCAATATTTCCCGTATTTATTTGAGGACCGAGGTACGAATTTACGTACTGCATTCAATTACCTGTTTACTTAAAATTCTCGTAGCTATCATTCGTGCTTTACTTTTAATTTCAGGGAAAAAATTCTTCTAAGTTGGGAAGGATGTAAACCCCCTCATTTATTATTTTAGGTAGATTATTTAGGGTTAGAAATATTGTTGTAGCGTTAGGGTATTTGAGGTTTAGAAATTATGTTATAGTTGTCTGATTCTTTATTTAAACCCTTGGTGCACCCTACCATTACTATAATATTTGGAGCCCAATAATAGTCCTAAATTCCCAAAAAATTGTTGCACTCTTGACTTAACAAGCCAACCTAGACGCTGGAGTTTTTTGTCACTCACAAACATACTTCCTTGTGCTCTAATTTGATTGTACAACTTTCTAGTCCCAAAATTAATTCTTTAATCCTATGTCACGTACCTTTATCGTTGCAATCAATTTTGGGATACAAACTTAACCCGTTTAGCTGAACAAATTAAAGGGTCCAAGACTGACACCAAGCCTACACCGTTCATGACCTTTGTGTCACTCCTAATTGAGACCCCATGTGCCCCCATTTAATTTAAGAGTATATGACGCTTTATTTAATTAAATTGGGATACCAACTTTGGCTAATTTTAACTTAACCCAAATTTAAGCCAATACCCCTTTCATGAAGCCCATGCAAAATACATAACACCCCCTCAACCTACACAATACCAAACACCACTTCCCACACCAAATTTCTATCACTTTTTATGCTTGTGCAAAGACACAAAATTTAAGGGGCTTATTTGCAAATATGGTGCTAGGTGTTACCACCCTATTGGTCAAGGACAATGAAGAAACCCCCTCCCTCTCATGACCGATCCAATCATCTCTCTCTCCCTTTTTGTTCGTACACTTTCTTCATGTTGCATCTTGGCCCTTCATTCAAAATGCAACATCATCCCCACCACACAACCTCCTATATAGTCACTCATCCTCACCCCCTTTCCCAATGTGCTGGCCCTAATCCCTAGAAACCTAGGAACCCCCCCCCTCTTTCTCCTCCTTCTTCCTTTTTTTACACAATCGAACTCCTCCTCCCATTCTCTTCTTTATTCCTTCTTTTTCTTCACAACTTCTTCTACACGAAACCTCCCCCATCATCATCTCCCAGCAGCATTACTCCGGTGAGATCCCCAGCAGCTCAGTTAGCCGCAGCTTCCTCTTCTCCGGCCGAGTCCCTTCAGAAACTGCCACTGCTACTGCATCAATCTTCCACAGCAGCCTCCCGAGCCACCCGCTGCTACACCTCCATCTCGGCCACCCGCTGTATCGCCCGACTCACCGCAATGACACCACCTCTCCCGCACGACCACCCTCTTCCCTTCGTCCACCTCCAGTCATCGCAGTACCACCGCATCCACTACTACCACAGCCGCAGCCTTCTCCGGCCAAGCTCGCTGCCATCACCGCAACAGCCTCCAGCTGCCATCACCCGCTCTACCATACTCCGGCCAATCCAACACAACCACCATGACCACCACCTTCACTCGCCTCTACCATGTCCCCTCGACATCACTGCCAACTTCGACGAGTTCCCTCACGACCACCACTACCAACACCTCCCCCGCCATCATCCTCACCACCCTCATACCTTCACGGCTAGCACCACCACCTTGACGAACCACCCTCGCACCACCACCACCTCCATGACCAGTTTCACCCCCCACGACCACCACCTCGAGCAACGTCCCCTTCACAACAGTCGAGCACCCCGCCACCTCGGTCGAGACGCATGCCACCCCTGCGGTCGACTCCATCCATGACCGGAGCCGCAGCATCGCCGCTGCCACCACCTGCAGCCACTGGGGTAACTCCTCACCCATCTCCTTATTTAGTGTAGTTTTATTTTTTCCTAAATAGAACCTAGTTAGGGTTAGGGTTATGAATGCTACAGATGAGTTTTAGGGTTTATGATATTTTTCCATGCAATTTGATTGGTATTGAGGAGTATGTTTTTTAAGTATGAAATGGTGTTGTGATATCATAACATTGGTAATTTATTGAGGACTTGATAAATAAAATCGAATTTAATGAGGAGTATGTTTATAAGTATAAAATGGTGTCGTGATAATATAAAGATGGTTATTTATTGAGGGCCAATAATTAATAATGAATTTATTTGAGGAGTAGCTATTTATTGTAAAATGGTGAAAGAATAATAAAACAATATTTATATAATAGAAAGTTTGATAATTAATAATTATTTTATTTGAGGATGGTATACTTGAATGTGCATGATAACGTCTGTGAATTCAAGGGTGGAATCTGAGGATGAGCATATTTTGAACTACTGAAAGCACCATAAGAAATAGTAGGGGATTTAGGATTTGGTTTGATGATGTTATATTGTTGATTGATCGTATTTGATGCATCGTTCCCTTAGTCAACTTTGGTTACCCTCTAGTTTAGTGTCTATGTGAGCTATATGTAACTAAGACTGAAGCCTATGCTAGACATGTATCACCTTTTATTTTAGAATAGCATCGTGATAGTTTATTGATTGAACTTGTATCTCGTCTTTAGGTACTTCAGGATCCGCGGACTTGGACGTTGTACCGGAGCCACATCTTCAGCATCCGGATCCAGGCAAGTATACCTTGCCATCCTGTATCTCAGTTTTTAGACTTTTTATTTATTTATTCTATGCATTGTGCGCGCTTTGGATCAGAACAGTTACTTAGCTTTCGGGTCGTAACCGGGTGCAGTTGTTCGTTGGTAACGTCTGGTAACGATTGTTAGATGTTCGTAACACCTTGATATACCTACTTGGTTACATCATAACCCTAGGACACATTCAGACACCATCATCATGTCAGATTTCCTGTATCCTGATACTGTCAGCATGACCAAAATCTAGGATGACTTTAGGGTCATGATTGTTGATAGTTACTTCAGTATGACGAGACTGTTAGATAGAGGTTCAGGTTCAGCGAATACTCGTTGACCGCTTTGGGAGGGGAAGACAGTTAGTAGACATTTGGGCTACTCTGCACTCGCTATATATATGTATATATCCTATTTATGTAGTATTCCTGTATTCGGAGTCGTAGTATCACCCGTGTGACTCTGTGCTCGGAGCTACGGTACGTCCCATGTGTATCTGTGTTCGGAGCTTCAGTTTTATTTTGGACAGCCCACGCATCGAACATTGTCTTCAAAGTTGTGTCTCACTTAGTTGGTTATGCTAGATTACACTGGCGTTACACTTGTTTCTTTCTGTTATACTATGGCATACTGTTTTTGTACCTTGTTACGTCCCTCTAAGGACCTGGTTCCCTTCCAAGATTAGGCGAGGAGCACTACCCGGAGGAGTACAGACCGGGTGTATATCCAGGAGTATGACCTGTTGTAGAGGACGAAATCTTTCCCGAAGACTTCGTTTGATCTCTGGTAGTGACTTCACCCTGGGACGGTATTACTATCTAGCTTTCACATACCGTTCCTAGTTATCTTACTGCTTTCCGTCATTTCAGTATTTATATTAGCAGGTTTGTTCCTGTGTGACTCTTTTTGTATTTGTATTATGATACTTTTCCCATCTTATTTACCTTCTGCACATTATTAGTTATAATTTTCTCTATGTGCTCTATATTTCAGTTGTCTGTGGATGAGATTTAGTTTCACTGTCTATGTGTTATATGTTGGGTTTTATCATTGTACTTTACATCTTAGGTGCACTCCGTCGGATCCATTAGATTGGGATGCCCGTCGAAGTGTACCCGCTGGCCATTGCTACGTTGCTCTGTTCCTAATATTTGGAACTAGGGCATGACAGCGTACGATCTGTCATCTCTCGCACTCTTGTTCTTCACAAAGGAGGAGAAATTGTTCTGAATATTCTTCGCATGTACACGCGCACAAATAGCACGTCATGAAGACATTGGTCCTATTTGATACACATTCTATGGCGTAGGAAGAGTTGGCACAGTTTGCCTATGTATATTTAATTTTGTACCCAGGTCTTGACTTGGTGCACCAATAGCAGGTTCATAACGAGTGGCGCATAACATTTTCTCAATTGAGCGCGCAATCACGATATTAGGGGGACGATTTTCCCCGACTAACCTTTTAGTAGTGCGTATATCGTTGTTTTTCTCCTGTTGGTGTGGATTCTGAAGAAACTTGTCTATCTTTGTTGAGGGTCTTGGAGAGTGCTAATGTATACATATTGGCTTGGACTGCAGTTTCCATGATTTGCTTGCCCCGCTCATTGCAACGAATGCTCGAGGACTCATAAGCTCGGGTGTGGATCACCATTTTCTTGTTATTGCGCAAGTTATTCGATTTGTGTCCCTTGGTTAACACAAGGGAGTTATCTTCCAAGTCTTTGACTGGAGCTTGGTTGACAGAGTTGACGAGGGAGTCATCGTCGATCATAATACTTTTTCCCTTGTTGACATCATCTTCAGGATATGTGTAGCGAGGCTTGGACACCCACACCTTGCGGGTCTTTCTTGTCTTGGGCACGGATGAGGGGTGAGCATTAACCTCAAAATGGAATATCTCTTCATATGCTTACTGGTCGAACTTTATGACCAAAGTCTTCTACAATGAGCCGATCGACACAGCGTCATATTGAGCTATCACTTTCTCGTTGGAGGAGAAAGTAGTCTCCAGCAGAGTCATCATTTTGTTTGCAATAAACAAAAGTTATACAAACTTTGTATTACAAACTTTGTATTATAAACTATTAAAAAGAAAAAATATACAAAAGATCCTAGACAAGAAACTAAATACAATTGATTCTGGGAAATCATAGTTGTGGAGATCTGATCTGCGGGCGATCACTTTACTCCTTGGACTACACGACGGTGAAGAAGAAATGCAAGAGTGCCCTGTAAGGGACATAATGATCCTTCTGTTATTGAATATCAAATAATTAAAAATCTAGCCTGCCCTGTAAGGGACATAATGATCCTATATTTATAGGCTTTGAGAGTGGTTATGTCAGTGTACGCACACTTTGGACTGTCTGTACTGTATTGCCATTGTGCACACACTTTAAAGGGGTGACATCCCATGACCTGGTGAGTGGATGCACAACTTAATGTCTGTTCGAAACATGATTTCATATACGAGGAAAGCGTGGGTCATGGAACAGTTATTTGTGCATGTTTCACAAGAAATATGGCATGTAAGACACGTAATCATAACTCCTCTTTGTCAGTTAGAATTATAGGCGCACTATAGAAGTAGTCTGGCAACTGGTGCACTTATGAAAAAGTTGGCCATGATAGACCACTTTTGATGAATTCGGCCATAATGGCGCACTTTTGATGAAGTTGGCCTTGATGGCGAACTTTGATGGAGTTGGCCTTGATGGCACACTCTAGTGAAGTTAACTACACTTGGCGCACCTTGAAAGTGATTGGTTCATACTGGCCGCCAAATAACAACCTGTGTCTGCGTAACATAACTCAGCTGAAATGATGACCATGAAGGCAAACTTTTGATGAAGTCGGCCTTGATGGTGCACTTTTGATAAAGTTGGCCTTGATTGTCATGTCCTGATCTCCCGCAGGATCGACCATCCCTGTTAGACGCAAATCACCACGCAAATGCTCCCGTGGGATGATCATTGCCATCAGAAAGTGATACCGTACGAGCACAAACCATGCCCGTGTAAGGCCATGAATCCGAATAGGCGAAGAAATAGCTAAGCCATAGAGTCGCACAGATAGTCCGAATATAGCAAAATAAGAACCAAACAGGCGCTTGGTGAAAAGTTCACAGAATTGTCATAGCTAAAGCATTGAATGGATACAAGTATGAAACAATAACAAGCTCTTTATTGATAATCAAGAATTATTACAAGCGGCGCTAGGCCGAGATTATAAGTTGCTCAAGCTCTCTCTCTCTCTCTCTCTCTCTCTCTCTCTCTCAAACAATAAAGGCGTGCCAAGCGGCTTACAACTCCGAACGAAATGCTCCAAGGCTCCAGAGCAAACTCTATGCCTTAGCGTGCACGAGGGGATACTCTGCACCGAACAAGATTCTCTCGCACCCTACAAGCAATCTGGTGGGTTATCAGTACGTGAATGTACTGGTGGGGAGGCTTCTCGCCTGCTCGACAAATCCAAACACGTTATATTAGTCCCGTGCACCATCTATTAAGTTATCTTTCTAGACTTGCCTTAGGATCGGTTTTATGGCAATGCTGTAAAGCCTAACTCGTATGGCAGTACACCATACGATTTATAAGAGAACATGGCAAAACTTACCTACTTACTTTTCGTCCTTCCCTATCCAAACCAAAAAACCAAGTTAACTAGCAAATGACATATATAATAAAATCCACGGAATCGCATAAACAAGACATGTATCACGAGCGAGTTTCTGACTCAGGTGATTGATATTCTCTTCTTACTTAGAATTCTGATTCTTGAACTGTTCAAGTACGTTATACTCAGATTATATATATATTTAGATTACTTGTATAATGCAATGACTCGCATGCGGATTGCCGTAATCGAGCCAACTTAATCTATATAAAGTTCACTGGCATAACCATACAGGACGAGTTATAGTTAAGGTAGATGGTAATCCTTGCAGTCGCGAGTAGCTAGATCCATTACAAGTCCCGAACTCACCCGTGCTAGGACATTAGCACGACTAAACTGACATTCCGCCTAGGATCGGATCGGCCCCGGTGCATCGTCCGTAGGAACCCTACACCTTGTGCACAAGTTATCTGTGACCATGCATGTTCTTTTGTTCATTGCTCTTGTTCTAGTAACACGATGATGGTTGCAACAAAGGTAGTCCATTACCCGCTACACGCCATCCCGCCTTACCCGTGCTAGGCCATTAGCACGGCTATTTTTATTTGGTTTAATCTTATAACTTCTTGTTTATAATCGGTGATGGCGGTAACGCGATACGAGCCCGCTATGAGCCATCCCGTGTGATTCTTGCTCTTATTTACTTATCAGGGAAACTCAGTTCCTTTACTTGATAATTCTATTACTTTCTTATTTCTTCTTCCAATGTTTAATTATGCACTCCCTGGTACGAGAAATTGCCTTGGCGACCTTATGGTCCCGAAGCCTTTCCATATTTTTTATTGCTCGTCTCGGAACGACTATTTTGATAGTCTTTCTGCCTCAAGAAGGTGAACCATATTCTGTGTTGTGCTTCTATATCATGACATTATCTCTGTGACAATCATTGCATATAAGATATATAGCATAAAGATATCAATTCGACCAGTTCTAGACAATAAGGCAGAGTCTACTTTCACGAAGCTAAGGTAGCATGCGAGGGTCTAACTATAAGACAAGTTTTATTTCCATATTCTAACACAAGCAATACATGATGGGATTGTTCCCTTAGCTAGGTGCGTTATATTCTTATTAGCATGTAATGGGTGATTCACCTAGCGACTAGCATGTATTATCCATATTTTTTAAATGTGTAGGCTAAGTAAAGACAGGTTCATCGTAGCCACCCACCTTAGCGATGATTTGCCTTGGTCAAGTGATACTCCGAGTGCTCCCTTGAAAGTCTAAGTCTGAACTCCTAAAGGGACAAGTCTGAAATCCTTTGCCTCAAGCGAGACTTGTCGCAGAACGAGGTGGGTCGGGTCATCGCACTTGCGCCGTTTGAATCGACTATCTGTATTGATGCAGAACTGGTTGTTACATCATGTACAACTCAAAATAAGGCTCATCCTCGAGACTTCTTGAGCGCAAACCGTTCTATCGCACACTATCAAATCTATCTCAACCATATCAATCTGGATCACTAAATATGTTCGAACACAACTTTCTACTTATTTTCTTATTTTGTGGCGCGTGTATGCTGGGTCTGTCTCATTGAATTACTCTTTCATTCAATCCAAGCTCTGACTCAGTCTCTACCGCACCTTAGTGTGGAACATATCACTTAACGCGGGATAAGTTATAATCCATCTTGAATGACGATCTAAGGCTGAGGTAAACTTATCCAAATCTGTATACTCGTCTATGCGAATCTAACATATTCACTTGCACTAGCATTAGAGATCAGCCTATCACAAGTTTGGATCGTGCACTGTTCAAGGCGTCCCTCAAACATATGCATATCAACCAACTTAGCGATAGCGAAGTCTTTGTACTCGAGTTTAACATATCATTGAGTCTTGGATCATGTACACGTTTAAGGCATCCCTCAAACATATGTATTCAACCAAACTTAGCGATAGTGAGTTCCGATAAGCTACTCAAAAAAATCTTAAGGGTTCTCGTCTTACGAATCACAATGGTACCTCAAACGGGGTCAGTCAAAATCCAAGTTATTTTCAATTCCACTCAAATTAAGCATTGTACTACCATCAAGCACGATCTATCCAATCTACTGACTAGCATCCATGTCCTATCATCCATTTCGTTTGGGTCAAACATAGCACGCACTTACCATTCCAAGTCTAACTCTATAAGTCTTGCTACCCCAGTTCTATGGCTTGCTCAAGCAATACTCTAAAGTCGGTTACACAAGTTCTTTCACTCGGCATAAGGTCGTCTGCCTAACCGCTAGGTCGGCTCACACGATCATAGGTATATTTTATGCTCATGACTAATCGTACAAATTTGTCACGCGATGATCGCCCTAATTCCTAAGGTCAAACCATTGTACATTTGTACGGGGTATTCTACCCAAGCTCATTTTACTCAAATTTCTAAACATCGAGCACAGATCATCCTACTCACATTAACACGTTCATTTGCACAAGGTTTGAGTCCGTTCAGTCAAAACCATAATATATCGATGTCGTACGTCAAGACTAGTGATTCACATAGTCTATCTCCTTAAACATGTTTGATAGAACCCATATATCCATTCTAAGTCTAGACCACCAAGCCATAATTCAATTCTAAACCTTCAACCTCAATCATAACTCTAAGTCATCTAACAAGATTCATGTATCCGTTAACGAAACCATTAAGTACAACTTACATCACGTTCTAGACTAACTCCTCCTCAAAATACTTTGATTTATTTGTATCCTGAAACTCGCCTTATCGTATCGAACCACAAGTCAAGATGAACCTTCAATTATCACGCTTCGGTCGTCCGCAAGTTTAATCATCCCCGTTGGACGTAAAATCACTATGCCAACGCTCCTACGGGATAACCGTCCTAATCCGGGTGTGACGCATGTACGAGCATGGAGTTTCGCTCGCTCAAGGCAAGAATGTCAAACGTTATGGTTATCTTAGAAATGATCAAGACACATTATCATTCTACTTCATTTTATTCAAGTTATATATAGATTCACCAAGTCATGTTCATCTAATAACCATTCATGCCGTGATCATAATTTATCTAGCCAAATCATCCAACTTCGATGTTATCGTCCAACCAATCCGTAGTCTACTTCTAGCATTCTCAAACAACTAAGTTCAAATCCTCAAGCCAAAGTCTATCCACCTTCGTTATGTTCTATTTTATTGAGTTCGTCTGAATAATCATTGAACATGTCTCCGTGAGTTCGATCATCCCCGCTGGACCTGAAATCACCATGCCAGCGCTCCCGTGGGATAATCGTTCTCATTTGGGCCTGATATCAAGTGTTATCTTTTAAACTAGATTCAAGATTGTTCGTCCAACTCAAGATCAAATCCGTTATCGCTTACCTTAATCATTGAACCACAAATTTCAGTACCAGAATAAGTCAAATTAGTGACGTAAAGAAACATCGCTAAATAGCCAAAAAATGTCGCTAAATAATTTTAGCGACGTTTTGTTGAAATCGCCTTTAAACTAGTCGCTGGCAGAAAATATGTCGCCAAACATCGGTATTCCGACATTTTTTAGCGACGTATATGAGTCGTTATATTAGCAACGTATAGCGACGCAACGTTGCTAAATTAGCGACGTATATTTTTATCGCTATATATCGCTAAATTAGCGACGTAGTTAGCGACGTTTATAGCGACGTAAATAATGACTTTTATAGCGACGTATGTGCGACTCATTTAGCGACGTTGTGCGAATCATTTAGCGACGTTATTATGACCTAGCAATACTGCCATGTCAGCAATTTGCGACGGACATCGAATTGTTTAGCAATATTTTTAGCGACGTATTTAGTGATGTAATTAGCAACGTGAGTAGACGTCGCTAAACGTCACAAAATATCGCTAAATATACAGTGAAAAAAATGAATACTGAATTATTTTCAAACTATTCTTGTAGTTTATGAATTCACAATTTGTACAAATAGACTGGGAGCAACCCTCAGTTGAATTTGCTAGGTTCGTCGACCCCCTTCGGTTGAACACTCAACACCAGTAAATTAATATATTTTAATATAAATAATATAATAAAATTTGAAAAAAATAAAACATTGAGATTATAAACTGAATCAGGAGAAAATATCGTCGTAAAGAATACAAAAAATATCCACACAACTGAGTCTGAAAGCCTCGTCCTAAAGAATACAAGAAATAATGTCTGAATACCTCAAAAATAAAAAATATTCATAAATGACCAAATATCATAGGTCTGAAATACAAATAATCAATAAACGGTCCTAACTAGGACTACTGCGGATCTGTAGGAGGATGACCACTAGCGCGCATGAAGGATAAGAACAGATCATACTGCTCCCATAAAATTGATACCATTGTCGATGGAGAAGGTAGTAAAATCGGTGGAGTCTGTGTCGATGTAGGCGCACCAGGAGAACGTATCCGCTCCAACTCTGCTAGTCGCTTTTTGTATGAATCCATGGTAAATAACAGCCTCGTACTGCTATGAACCATTGAATCCTGCATCATCGTCAGCATCTCGCCCATGGACAGCTGTGATGCATGCAGCTCCGTCATGCTGCTCTCTGTTGACGCTCTAAGATCAGCTGTCAAATCCAGGAACTCCATGATGCTGCGCTCGAGCATATCAAATCGTGCGATGAGCGTTGCATCGTCCGTCTGCGGCTGGGACAGGGGCTGCTCCTCCATCCTTCCTAGTAACTCATCACAGGGAGACGCAATCTGACAGTCAACGGCCTCCTGGACTCGGGCCGACGACTGCAAGGACTGTAGGGAATACACACTTGTCGGGGAGGCCCTAGATGACTGCATCGCAACAAGGGCATCATAGGATCCCGTATCGTATTACATACCTATCTGGAGACCACCAGGGGCGGTCACTCACAGCTCGTCCGCCGATGGAGCTGGAGAGAGCTGCGAGGAAGTACCAGCTGTAAACTCCCTCGACCAAATTTTTGGTCTACTTAACTTAGATCGAGAGACTAGAGTTAGTTTGAAGCCAATTAGAATTTTAAATTATAGTATTTTAGATTATTGTGCCTTTGTGCACCTTACCGTTGCATCGATATTTGGAGCGCTACAACTAGCATTTGCTTTCCAACATTTCACACACTTTTCCTAGATGTGCCAGCCTTCCCTTCTGGCCTTGGTATAACTCATAAATACCCTCTCTTGTGCTTCATTTTAGTCGCACAATATTCGTTACAAACGTCCTCTCTTAAATTCAATTAAACCCAACTTTATATCCTTGTCCGTTCCAATCAAAATTGGAGACACAACCTCGACCCGTTTTGTGTAACCAAATTTATGATATTATTCTATTTTGAGCCTACTACGTCCATGACACTTGTGTCCCACCTAATTTTAATCCCATGTACTTCAATTAATTACAGAGCACCAATTACACTAATTTTAATTAAATTGGTGTAAGGACCCAACCTCACCCAAAACTAGACCCAACTCCAACCCAAACCCTCACCCACACCCTCAAGGTTCACACTAAACACCACACACTATTTTAGTCCACTCCATAACACCAAATATGGTGTTTTGCCTCATCCAATCCCAAATTCCATTAATTGTGCAATTTTCCAATTGTTGAGGACTTTTATGCAAAAGTACAATTAGGTGTCCACCTCCTATTGGTCAAGGCATATGAAGAAATCACCCCCTCCCTCATTGACCGGTCCACTCTCTCCTCCTCTCCCCTACCCTCTCCTTCATGTTTAATCATGGCCCTCCATTTAAAATGGAGCAACATCCTCACCACACACCATTTCCTATAAAAATATCTCCTCATAACCCTTTCCCAATGCCAATCCCATCCCAAGGTGTACCTCCAGCCCTAATCCCTAGGATGTCACTATCAACCTCTCCTCCCACATGCTAAACTCCTCCATTATTATTTTCTACATCATCCTCACCATCTCTCAAGAAAACAAAAACTACAAAACCCTAACCCAACTCTATTCATCATCTTCCTCCCTCCTTCCGCCGGACTCGAGCAGCGTCCCGCCGGAGCCCCGACTCCTCCCTGCTCTCTCCACCTCGGCCACCTTCCCGCCGGAGCTGGTCTGGACCACCCGCAGTCGACCACCAGTTGATTCCTCTACCGCCGCCTCCGTCCCAGACTTCCCGAGCCACCGGGCTCGACCTGCACACAGCCCTCATCTCCATGTTCTCTTCCATCCACCACGTTCTCCTCCCATCTCCTCCCGTCGACGAGCGGCCACACGACCCCGACCCCATCTTTACTACCACCAGTCGACCCAGACTCATGACCACCGCTAATCTCCTCCTTGACTGATCCATCCCGCCGGACCTTCGATCCCAGCCGAGCACCGCGGCCAACCCGACTGAACCGCCACCATCTTCCCCATGTCTCCACCACAGTTCTTCTCCACCATCACCTTGACTTCCCTCGACCTCTTCTCGACGACAACCTTCCTCCCTGCTCGCAGACCCGACCCCGCCGGATCCCCGGTAAACTCGACCACAGTCTGTACAGCAGCCTCGACAGCCCGTCGGACCTCTGCAACCGCCGAGCCTCACCACCCTCGCCGGAAGCGCCACCTGATCTCCTCCTCGACTAAGAACAGTCCTCCCATGACTATCATCATCATCATCATCATCATCATCATCACCTTCATCATAACCATCATCATCATCCTCATCATCATCATCATCATTATCATCATCATCATCATCACCTTCATCATAACCATCATCATCACCTTCATCATAACCATCATCATCCTCATCATCATCATCATTATCATCACTAATCATCATCTTCATCATCATCATCATCATCATTACCAATCATCACCTTCATCATCAACATCATCGTCATCGTCGTCACCATCGTCATCATCGTCGATCCCGTGCATTCCCGCCAAGGTTTGTAGCACCCTCTTCGATCATGCGCACCCCGAGGTTCGAACCTGTTCCCCCTTCTTTCATATTGTGTATATGTGTATGTGTGAATAGTGTAGGATTAGCATATCGTTTCGTGAAGGTTCAGTTTAGTTGATGTGATTACAGACCGTGTCGGTGAACCCAGTGACTCGTATGCGTATACGCACGCGTATGTGTGTTAACAACAAAGTGATATATATATATATATATATATATATATATATATATATATATATATATATATATATATATATATATATATGTAATTATATGCTAGTAATAGTTATGACTATATATGTATTTATACTGTAAGACCCTAGTGTTAATTACGGATATCCCGTATTTACGTTGACCATGTGACCCTGAAAATTGTGAGTTGACCGCCTTGTGCACACTGACGTACTGGCTAGACGTGTTAGTGAGTCGACTGTCTGATTTTGTACATCATTTGAAAATATGACGCCCGTGCATTTAGGTGCACACTTGACCCAGCTAGTTGACCAGTACCACCCCTGTCTTGCGTAGTTTCTGAGTTTAGTGTAATCATGTTTGTGTATGTGCTAGTGTAACGACTGATGCTATATTATATTGTATTATATATATATATAGGACCATTGGATCGTCCTGCGAGACTTCGAGAGCAGGTTATTGGCACTCGCAGCTTAAGGACCCAGGCAAGTATACCTTGCCTTGTTGTACTATTTAAATTCAGTTATTATTTAGCTGTATATTTTATTGTTTTAATATTATATAACTGTGCGCATCCAAAAAAGACTCGGGTGCAGTCAACGAAGGCGTTGACGTTAGGACTTGTGTCTGACCTAGTGTTTAGTGGACCCACCTAAAGTTGTGGAGTTATCAATATGACTTTCCAGGCCTTGGCACGTATCATTGCACGTCACAGAGTGATTTCATGTAGGGACGAGTACTTCATACTCGACTGGCCATCGGTGTGAGCAGCACGTGTGACGGTATTTATCTTAGTTGTATATTATCTTAGTAACTTGCATTGTAGTACGAGATATCCACGTCGTATTCGTGACTTGTACATTGGCATTGGGCGGGGAGGACAACTAGTAGGCGTATGGGACACCCACTTCCTTTATTCAGATTCCACGTTTGACGGAACGATATGAGCGTTATACTATTCAGATTCCATATTCTACGGAGCAATATGGATATTATACTATTCAGATTCTATGTTCTACGAAGCGATATGGACGTTATACTATTCAGATTCCATGCTCTTCGAAGCTGGACGTTATTATATTGTAGAGTTCCCTTACTATGGGGGCATATGTGTCATATACTAGCCAGTCATGATGATTGGTGAATTACGTCAGCATATGTCTAGCCTACACTTCCTATATGCACTAAGTCGTCCTCAAATTACATTTTACTTAGATGGTTAGCACACCCTCTTTATTTATTCAGTATTTATATTATGGCATATATTTTTGTATCTTGTTACGTCCCTCTGAGGACCTGGTTCTCTTCCAGGTTATTTGTGCAGTTTGCAGGATGCTTGGCCTAGGGGAGTGTGGACATCGTTGTAGGTATCTTTACATCTTCAGTTATTACAGTCATGTACTACTTTCCATTTTTGATTCTGCTTTTATAGCCTAGTGTTTATAGACCTATGTTGTTCTTTGGTCTATTCTAACGGATGTATTATTGGGCTGCAGACTGATGATGCGTATCGTTCTTTCTTGAGATTATTTAACATGGATTGAGATTTAGTTTTAGTTGTTGCATGTTAGAAATAGATTATTAATTGGATCACTTGACCATGGACAGCGTAAGTGCGCTTCATCGGGTCCATTAAATTGGAAAGTCCTACGAAATCGTACCAGCTAGCCATTGCCATGTGTCTGGTCCCAAATATTTTGGGTCTGGGGCATGACATATTTTTTGTGGTGGCCCATGCAGTTCAGAGCATATCGTTCCAGTTATGTTACTGTACCGAACGAGCCTGCAACTTAGGATTAATGTTGAATAAGATATTAATCCATAACTAATTTTAAAACTCCTCTTGTATTCGATTGCCGCCCTTGGACTTCATTACTGTATTTGTTCATTTACCACCGATATCATTATTATTGTTCTCATCTTCCTTATTTCAGGAAGATGAATGCTCGCGCACGGTGATTTTCTCCAGGAGCAGATCCTCGTCAAGACGAAGAAGGCATATTTGATGAGATATTTTGAGTATATGGTTTTATTAGATGGTTAACCATAAAAGAAAATATTGATAAGTTCTTTCTTGTTGCTAGAGCTAGTATACACTGTTGGCATAAGAATTAGACATAGGAGTGGAGACTTAAAACTAGAGCCTTACTTAAGGTAGCTGTGACCTGTCAGTATTAGAAGCTAGAAAGGCTGTTTGATTATAAGGCTCTAGAATAAATTAGGAGAGATATAGCTAGATGCTAGGAATTAATTGTAGTCTTAAGGTATTAATACAAGGAACGACATTATAAACTTGACCAGACAGAATGTTAGACTCACATCTAGAAGAAGATCATCAGATACTAATAAAAATAGGGTATGAAATAGCACTTTAGGTAGAAAACCATAGTGGTTAACCCCTAGTTACCTTGTGACTTACAGTATCAGACCTAGAAAATTTTCTACCCTTTAGATAATGTTGATTATATGACTAAGCTAAAACATATAGGTAGATTGCTAGACGTAGATAGCTATAGCCAATATTTGAATGATGAGATAACTTGAGTACTACATTGTAACTTTCAAATTAGATTAGATGTACTAGACTTATTTCGGTTGTCAGTGTCTATTAGGCTCGTGTTTTCCCTATTGCTAATTCGATTAGTTAAGCTAGTATCTGGAACAGAGCTATTAGATTGAAGGATGAGAGTATCGACAGATGTTATAGCCTCGAGTTGGATATCGTGAACTATCTATAATGGATGGCCAGTTATAAACAAGATGGTACCCATATGGTTTGAGTGAAGGGTACACATGGAGTAAACTAGGAAAAACCTCAGGTTCGAGTTAAAAAGGTAGAGTGGCAAGAAGATGAGATTCGTGACAAGTACCTGACCTTGAGCTTTTTAAAATTTAGAGAAGTACCTGAACCGGAGACAAGGACGTTGGCTCGAGATGATGACAGACTTTGAGATTGAGCTACAGTACCATCCGAGAAAAGTCTGGTGACCTTGTGTATGAATCGAGGGAAGGGCGGCTACTCTTTCCCTCCACTTCGGGCTGGCAAGCAACTATCTCTCGATAGCTTGATTCCCTCATCTTTCAACGGATAGGCTGGTATGCCCGCCCCTACAAGCTCCAAGCCAAAACTTACTTAGTCGGATATTTTGATCGAAAGTCATAAGCGTCTATACCGTAAAATCGATTTTCGACGGAATAAAAAAGACATATCTGGTAGAATCGTAACCATATAATACGACCCTAATCAAAATGCATACATTTGTCTCATACACTATGGGGATGGTGTGTCACCCCCACTTTTCAGATTAAGGATATTTTTGTCTTTTCAAAATTAATATGTAAATGATTGCATGATAATTAATTATGTCTAAATAATTATGATTGTTAATTGATTGTTGCACTTTACCATTGTTCGATAATTAGAGCGTTACACTAGCCCTTGTCTTCCAACAGACTCCACACCCTTGTCCCAGATGTGCCAGACTATTATTTTAATACTTGTGTGACTCATAATCATGTCTTGTTGTGTATCATTTTAGACATACGACATTAGTCGCAACCAATTGCATTAATTTTAATTAAATAAAACCAAAATCACTCTTTGTGCAAACTTTCGATTATTGGGCACTTTGGTGCAAAAGTGCATTAAGGTATCCACCCCGTTGGATGCAACACGAGAATAAACCCATTTCTCCTTCATTTATATTTTTTCATGATTTTTGGGAGTTTGTAATTGAACACCAACCTCCTTAAAACCATGGCCCTCCAAACCTTGAACCAATTGAATCCTTGCTTTTATTTGGAATCTATTTTAATCTTGGCCCCTCGAAATCATATATGAGAGGCCCAATCCCAAGAGGGGTTGACCAGTCAACCTTTCTAGGTCAACTCAAGGTCAACTACCTATAAATACACATAGTATTACTTTTCCTTTTTCTTTTTAACCTAAACCTAAATGACCCAGCCGATTCCTATTGCCATCACTGTTCATCAACACCCCCTCTCGGTTTCCGCTACCACCCTCCACCGGAGACCTCGCAGGAGTCGTGCTTGAGACCCCGCCGCCTAAAGTCGACTTCCCCGGCCGCATCTCCCTCCACCACCACGACCTCTCCCATCTTCTCCCACCTGCGCCGGAAGCCGCGGTACCTCGTCGACTGGAGCTTGACCCACTGCCAACCGACATTAGCACCCCGACTCACCTCGACTCCATCCCCATACGTCGGACAACCCGCCAGACCAGAACTTTCGTCCACTGTCGACCCTCTCGCCTGAACCACCAGACTTGACCAACGCCGCCTCCGCACGTCTCACCGAACCGACCTGTACTCGTCGTCCCCTGGGTCGACCATCCCGCATCTAACTGAACCCGCCGGAGCCGCAGTCTCCGTTGACCTTCCCGACTGCACGAAGCCAACGACCGCTGCACGGGTCGACTTCCCGCCAACTCGCCTACATGACGCTGCCGACAGCCGGAGACTCCGCCGGGACCTACTGACCGTCCCTGTCGAACCCGACGAGCAACCCGCCGTGACTTGCTGCTGACGACCTCGATATCGAACCCTTCATTTTCATGTACACAGGTTCGAACCCCCTCGCATGCATATACACGTATACGCGTATTCCTCGTAGTATTTCACCCGTATTAGCCGTAGTATTTTAGTATATGATGGTATATCGGTATATGAATGGTATGTATATACTTGCGTATGTATTAGTATATGTGAAACATATTTTGGAACACATATATATGTATGGTATATCTCCATTTGCATATATACATATGTATATGTCTTGTATATATATCCCTAAAATATGTTTAATATGTATATATATGTACCTGTATTAATTCTCAATTAGTATAAAATATACGTATATGTATATTACGTGCATCCCTAATACATGTTTTAAATATGTAAATATATGTTCATAGTATAATTCGATTAAGTATGTATATATGTATATCTATAAAATGTGTAATTAATTAGTATTATGAGATATTAGTTCATATTATGTCCTATGTATTATATGTACTAGATGTCTTGAATGTGACCACGAATACCCCGTAGTTACATCGACCCGTGACCGTGTAGCATGTTAGAAGACTACCATATGTACATCGACGTACTGGCAAGACCGTATCACTGATTGTCTGATTGCACAACAATTATAGACACGACACCCGTGCAACTTGACGCACACTTGACCTTAGTTGACCAGAGACATACCTAGCGTAGCCTTGAGTTCAGTACATTATGTTGATTATGTGTTAGTGTAATGTCTGATGCAGTATTGTGTTATATGATGTGTCTATAGGACCGTTGGATCCTTCAGACGATACCTTAGAACCCGGACATTGGTATTACCATCTAAGGACCACAGGCGAGTACATTCTCTGACAGTTTCCACTATATTGATTATTTCTATTACTCTTGTTGTATAGCGTACATGACTCTGACACTGTTATTTATACGAGTTGGCATCATCGAGACCTGTCATGAGAAGTCATGATTGGAATCCATCGTGCTAGCTGGGGAAAAATAGGAAAATGTTAGTAGCTTATGTGATCATACCCAACTTTACATGCATCATAGCTCACCCACACCTCACGTCGGTGCAGCCTTGCCCTTACATGTCTCATCGCTGTTACATGTGGTTAGTCTGACCTTGCAGGGATGATCGCTAATCAATGTAATGAGTCTTATTAGTCCCAAGCCGATCACATGATATACTGATGTTTCACACACTTAGTTAGATGATTCTTGACATGTATCCCTAGTATATTGATCTAGCATCTCCACATGTTTAGTTATTATTCTTGTATACACTTACATACCAGTTCATTATTCTTGCGTGTACTTGTATTTCTATTCATTGCTAGATGTATATTGATGATGATGTTCCAGTATTTCCTTATTCCAGTATCTTATTATTTCCAGTATTTTTATTTCCAGTATTCCTACCTGTCTTGTATTTCTTTACACAGTGTTATAGTTTTTGTCAATATATATGGAACTGCTGTTAGAGGTGTATTTTGTTCCAATCCTGACTGGATATATTTTTCCAAAGGATCTTGAGGAGTTTTGTACTACACACTACGGACCAGGTATAGACACAGACTACACACCAGAGATCCTAGAGGAGACTATGCCTTTAGATGAGACATTACCTACAGCTATCTAGATAGTATTTATTTATGCGTTGAGACTTATTGAGGTTTATTTCAGTTATTTATAGACTTATGTTAAGTTTAATTTGAGACTTGTGGAGACTTTATGTTGGACAGCTAGACTGTGATTTATCTATATTTGAGACATGGTAATTGACTATGCCATTCTTCTTATCTTTTATCGTGCCTTATACTTTATAGTTGTTGTGATTGAGTTTACATTGTGAGATATTGTGAGATGTATATTGTCCTCCTTATGGAGATGGATATCATTGACATGTGTTTAGTTATATAGTATTACTGTGACCTAGACAGCGTTCTACCGCCGGTGCTGCGGCGTAGGCTGGACGTACCCACGCTCTTGTGCCCCTATACTGGGTGCGGGTCATGACATGGTGAGAAGAGATTTGATCCATGAATCTAAGAAATAGTGAGGATTCTTGATCTTTCTCAATAGCTCTCTCAATTCGAAGATCCAGGATTTGAATTGATGCCCTTTCATTGATTCCTCCTAAAGATTTTCATTGATTCCTCCTAAAAATTTCATTTCAATTGGAATTTGGTTATTCAAGATATATGCTTTGGACTTCCCCTTCCCTACTGGCAAAGCTCCGCTTTTGACAGTGCCCCAGCGATCCTACAGATCTGACGGGAAAGAATCTTTTGTTTCTGATAGAGACAATCTGGGACGGAAGGATTCGAACCTCCGAGTAACGGGACCAAAACCCATTGCCTTACCGCTTGGCCATGCCCTATTTTAATTTATATTCGACACTAATAAACACTAATATTAGTATTGGTTATTCGTCAATACAAACTAAAATATGAAATATTTTGTTGCTAGGATTCAACACATAGAAATATGAAGAAGAAAAAATTCCTTGTTCCAGAAAATATTCTATCTCCCAGACGTCGTAGAGAGTGGAGAATTCTAATTTGTTTCAATTCCCAGAGTGGGGATATTGTGGGTATAAATAAAAAATTTTGCAATCAAAACAACATAAGAAACTGTGAACAATTTTTGAATGAGGACAAGCATTACGACCTTTACCACAACGATGTTGTCCATAGATCAAATTTTTTGGTGGATTGGATTTCACTTGACTGTCTACGGCTCTATTGCGTATGCTCGGGGTAGAAGTTTTGTATAAATGTATCGCCGTGTTATTAAGTATTTTGCTTTAAGTTCTTTTCTCTATTGAAGAACCCGTGAATATCGGCAAAACAACAAGTATTGTTAACTAAGGGAAATAACTCGTGATAAAGACAAGATACGGATTGATTGACCAAAAAGCCCGTTGCTCGAGAGTTGTTAAAGAGAAGAATCTTTTGTTTCTGATAGAGATAATCTGGGACGGAAGGATTCGAACCTCCGAGTAACGGGACCAAAACCCATTGCCTTACCGCTTGGCCACGAGCCAACGTAGTAGCTGATGCATTGAGCAGGAGACCGTGGCATTCTTTTGATTACCCAGCAACACCAGTTGAGAGATCTAGAGCGGTTAGGTATAGAGGTCATTATTGCCTGAAGTAGACGGCCAGTTGTCAAGTTAGCAGGTGCAATCGACATCGGTTGAGAAGATCAATATTGCCTTGCCAACAAATGCCAGATTCCAGAGACTTCGACAGAGGACAGAGGCCGGGATGTGGACTTTGAGATATGGGAATTATTTCTATGTTTCGAACGAAGAACTTTGTCAGAAGCTTATATCGGAGGCGCATAGTTCAACATACTCTATTCATCCAGGAGGCACAAGAAGTACAAAGATTTAAGGCAGTACTATTGGTGGCATAGAATGAAGGGGGAGATAGCCGCTTTGTAGCAAAATGCCTGGTGTGTCAGCAGGTCAAGGCTGAGCATCAGAGGTCTGCAGGTTTATTTAAATCCACTTCCGATACCTGAGTGAAAATGGGAACACATCACTATGGACTTCGTTACTGGCTTTCCGAGGAGTCCCAATGGTCGTAATGCGGTATGGGCGATCATGGATTGACCTACGAAGTCCGCTCAGTCTTTACCTTTCAGAGTTCGACAATCTATAGAGGTCTTAACAGATATGTATATGAGGGAGGTCATGCGACCGCATGGAGTGCCAGTCGGTATAGTGCCTGACAGGGATACGAGGTTCATATCTTACCTTTGATGGAGCTTAGAATTGAAAACAAGATCAACGTACTAGAATGATATAAAGGTGTGTAGGAAACAAAGGATAAAAAAAATATATTGGAGTCACGTAACTCAAGGACAAAATTTTTGATATAGATTGGAGGGATAATAATTATAGTATTTTTAAAATTGTAATGCTTTGGAGTTTCCAGGATTTAGCACAGGTAGAAAGTGTCGATCAGCCTCGAAGTGCTACGAATTTGAAGGAACAAAATATAGATTTAGATCATACGCTGACTCATTGGTCAATCGGTAGATGATTACCACTAGACTCTTAGATTATATATTGACACGTGAGTATGAGGTATAAAAGGAAGATAGAATTCTGACATGAATGGTAGCTGAATATTGTGGATTACACATAAATTGCTTAGGGATAGAGATTTAGACTTTTTGACTAATAGGACATGAGTTTGCTGAACCTAATCCTTAGTAGTAGGTGGTGTCATGAGAACCTATATCCTATCTGCCCTAGCCAATAAATTTTAAGAATCATATTCTTGTTATTGTATTTGTTATACTTTTATTCTAGGGTACTTAGAATGACTGAATAGATATTTATTATATAATTTTTATATATTCTTAGTACTATGTAATGTGTAGAGACTTATGTTGTATTTTATTACATATACTTCTCCTAGGAATTGTTTGAGTTGAACTTCTAGACTAGGTATGACTAACTAGCTAGATTAGACTTGTTGCTGCTAAAGGCAATTGTAAGAAGTTAAGTTACCTGATTCCATTGTGGATACTCTAGGATGATGACGTTATACCTAGTAAGGAATATTGAGATATTAACTGTCCTGGTTGTAGAAGAAGGTTAGGACAGTGTTTGAGGTACGGATCGAACCAACATCAGGCTCCGGAGTGTTCCCAGTATGTCAATAGAGCCTAACAGATAGTGCAAAGTCTAACTCCACCGGTCCTAGATATGTCCGTAGCATTGCTAGATAATTTATGGTTTATTATGTATTTATTTTAATTTTGAGGATAAAATTCTTATAAGTTGGGTAGATTATAAACCCCCTCGACCAAATTTTTGGTCTACTTAACTTAGATCGAGAGACTAGGGATAGTTTGAAGCCAATTGGAATTTTAAATCATAATATTTTAGATTATTGTGCAATATTCTTAACACTTTGTGCACCTTACCGTTGCTTCGATATTTGGAGCGCTACAACTAGCATTTGCTTTCCAATATTTCACACATTTTTCCTAGACGTGCAGTCTTCCCTTCTGACCTTTGTGTAATACATAAATACCCTCCCTTGTGCTTTATTTTAGTCGCACAATATTCATTATAAACGTCCGCTCTTAAATTCAATTAAACCTAACTTTGCATCCTTGTCCGTTCCAATCAAAATTGGAGACACAACCTAGACCCGTTTTGTGTAACCAAATTTATGAAATTATTCTATTCTGAGCCTACTAAGTCCATGACACTTATGTCCCACCTAATTTTAATCCCATGTACTTTCAATTAATTACAGAGCACCAATTACACTAATTTTAATTAAATTGGTGTAAGGACCCAACCTCACCCAAAACTAGACCCAACTCCAACCCAAACCCTCACCCACACCCTCAAGGTTCACACTAAACACCACACACCATTTTAGTCCACTCCATCACACCAAATATGGTGTTTTGCCTCATCCAATCCCAAATTCCAATAATTGTACAATTTCTCAATTGTTGAGGACTTTTATGCAAAAGTAAAATTAGGTGTCCACCTCCTATTAGTCAAGGCATATGAAGAAATCACCCCCTCCCTCATTGACCGGTCCACTCTCTCCTCCTCTCCCCTACCCTCTCCTTCATGTTTAATCATGGCTCTCCATTTAAAATGGAGCAACATCCTCACCACACACCCTTCCCTATAAAAATATCTCCTTATAACCCCTTTCCCAATGCCAACCCTATCCCAAGGTGTACAGCCGGCCCTAATCCCTAGGATATCACCATCAACCGCTCCTCCCATATGCTAAACTCCTCCATTATTATTTTCTACGTCATCCTCACCATCCCTCAAGAAAATAAAAACCATAAAACCCTAACCCAACTCTATTCATCATCTTCCTCCCTCCTCCCGCCGGACCCGAGCAGCGTCCCGTCGGAGCCCCGAATCCTTCCTGCTCTCTCTACCCCGTCCACCTTCTGCCGGATCCGGTCTGGACCACCTGCAGTCGACCATCAGTCGATTCCTCTGCCGCCGCCTCTGTCCCCGACTTCCTCAGCCACCAGGCTCGACCTGCACATAGCCCTCATCTTCCTGTTCTCTTCCTTCCACCCCGTTCTCCTTCCATCTTCTCTTGTAGACGAGCGGCCATACGACCCCGACCCCATCTTCACTACCACCAGTTGACCCAGACTCACGACCACTGTTGATCTCTTCCTCGACTGATCCATCCCGCGGACAGTCGATCCCAGCCGAGCACCGCGGCCAACTCGACTGAACCGCCACCATCTTCCCCATGTCTCCACCACCGTTCTTCTCTACCATCACCTCGACTTCCCTCGACCTCTCCCCGACGACAGCCTTCCTCCCTGCTCGCAGACCCGACCCCACCGGATCCCCGTTGAACTCGACCACAGTCTGCACAGCAGCCTCGACAGCCCGTCGGACCTATGCAACTGCCGAGCCTCACCACCCTCGTCGGAAGTGCCGCCTGATCTCCTCCTCGACTAAGAACAGTCTGCCCATGACCACCCTCATCATCATCCTCATTATCATTATCATCACCTTCATCATAATTATCATCATCATCATCATCACCTTTATCATAACCATCACCTTCGTTATAACCATCATCATCATCATCATCCTTATCATCATCATCATCACCAATCATCATCTTCATCATCACCATCATTATCATCACCAATCATCACCTTCATCATTAACATCGTCGTCATTGTCGTCACCATCGTCATCATCGTCGTCATCGTCGACCTCGTGCGTGCCCGCCAAGGTTCGTAGCACCCACTTCGATCATGCGCACCCCGAGGTTCGAACATGTTCCCCATTCTTTCATATTGTGTATATGTGCATGTGTAAATAGTATAGGATTAGTATATCGTTTCGTGAAGGTTCATTTTAGTTGATGTGATTGTAGACCGTGTCGGTGAACCCAATGACTCGTATGCGTATACGCACGCGTATGTGTGTTAACAACAAATTAATATATATATATATATATATATATATATATATATATATATATATATATATATATATATATATATATGTAATTATATGCTAGTAATAGTTATGGCTATATATGTATTTATACTGTAAGACCCTAGTATTAATTACAGATATCTCGTATTTACGTTGATCGTGTGACCCTGAAAATTGTGAGTTGACCGCCTTGTGCACACTGACGTACTGGCTAGACGTGTTAGTGAGTCGACTGTCTGATTTTGTACAGCATTTGAAAACATGATATCCGTGCATTTAGGCGCACACTTGACCCTGCTAGTTGACCAGTACCATCCCTGCTTTGCGTAGTTTCCTAGTTTAGTGTAATCGTGTTTGTGTGTGTGCTAGTGTAACGACTCATGATATATTATATTGTATTATATATATATAGGACTATTGGATCATTCCGCGAGACTTCGAGAGCAGGTTATTGTCACTCGCAACTTGAGGACCCAGGCAAGTATACCTTGCCTTGTTGTATTGTTTAGATTCAGTTATTATTTAGCTGCATGTTTTATTATTTTAATATTATATAAATATGCGCGTTCGAGAAAGACTTGGGTGCAGTCAACGAAGGCGCTGACGTTAGGACTTGTGTCTGGCCTAGTGTCTAGTGGACCCACCTAAAGTTGTGAAGTTATCAATATGACTTTCTAGGCCTTGACACATATCATTACACGTCACAGAGTGAGTTCATGTAGAGACGCGTGCTTCATACTCGATTGGCCATCGGTGTGAGCAGCACGTGTGACGGTATTTAGCTTAGTTGTATATTATCTTAGTGACTTGCATTATAGTACGAGATGTCCACGTTGTATTCGCGACTTGTACATTGGCATTGGGCGGGAATGACAACTAGTAGGCGTATGGGACACCCACTTTCTTTATTCAGATTCTACGTTCGACGGAACGATATGGATGTTATACTATTCAGATTCCATGTTCTACGGAGCGATATGGACATTATACTATTCAGATTCCATGTTCTACGGAGCGATATGGACATTATACTATTCAGATGCTACACTCTTCGGAGCTGAACGTTATTATATTGCAGAGTGCCCTTGCTATAGGGGCATATGTGTCATATACTAGCCAGTCACGACGATTGGTGAATTACATCAGCATATGTCTAGCCTACACTTTCCATACGCACTAAGTTGTCCTCAAATTGCATTTTACTTAGATGGTTAGCGCACCCTCTTTATTTATTCAGTATTTACATTATGGCATGTATTTTTGTATCTTGTTACGTCCCTCTGAGGACCTGATTCCCTTCCAGATTATTTGTGCAGTTTGCAGGATGCTTGACCAAGGGGAGTGTGGACATCGTTGCAAGTATCTTTACATCTTCAGCTATTACAGTCATGTACTACTTTCCATTTTTTATTCTGCTTTCATAGCCTAGTGTTTATAGACCTATGTTGTTCTTTTGGTCTATTCGAATGGATGTATTATTGGACTGCAGACCGATGATGCGTATTATTCTTTCTTGAGATTATTCACCAGGGAATGAGATTTAGTTTTAGTTGTTGCATGTTAGAAATAGATTATTAATTGGATCACTTGACCATGGACAGCGTAAGTGCGCTTTGTAAACTCCCTCACCCAAAATACGTATTTTGTGTGTATTTTATATTATTATATTTATTATAGATTATTTTAAATATTAAATTTTTTTAGAGTATTCTCTTAGTTAATTAGAAAATAAATTTCTTGATATATTTACTTATATAAATATTTATTTAGAATCATTTTTAGGCTATTTTAGATTTTTGGAGATTTTTTTACAAATCTTTTTGGGTAATTAAAACATAGAAAACGTAAATTTCTAGAACTTCCATGATTTACTATGAGACCATACTTGCATATTGTTCCTACCAAATATTTATTTTAGGTTAAAATATTTAATTATATTTTTCTGTAATTTATCTAGAATTTTAAAAATTTTATTTGGATTTTTGAAATTATTTAGGATTTATTTGGTTATATATAGTCTTAATATTAGATATATGTTAATTTAGTGTTAATAGATATTAATAAGATTACATAAAAATTATTTGTATTATCTTTAATTCTATTTAAGATTATAAATTATTGAGATAAACTGAAACTCTATTTTAAATTAATTCAAATCCTGAGCCTACTAGGAAAGCAACTTCATGCATATCCTATCCTTATTTAAACTCATCATAATCATATCCAAATTAGCAAATCCTAGTCGTATTCAATTAAGTAGTCTCCATAATTATAAATACCTATTAGATTTATGGAATAAACTCATATTTCATATTTTTCTTCCCCAAACTTCTCTCTTTTTCGTCCAAAAGCAGTCAAAATTTGTCATAAATTCAGCCTCATTTTCTAATAGTTATGACGACTTAAAAAGACGATATCTCCTATCTCCGGACTCCAAACGCGCTCTAGTTTTTATTTGTTAGAACCATATCAAGGTTAGTTTTCGGAATATATAAATTATTTTAATAATTTATGAACCTATTTTTCCAGAAAATTCTAAAACTGCTAGTTGTTCGAAATCAGACGCATTTTTGTGTTTTCGAGATTTCGGGAGATCCCGAACTCGAAATTATGTGTCGGTTGAAGTTTCGAAAATATAACATGATGAACTTCCAAAAAATTATTTTTCCAGAATTTAATATGCAAGTTTAATCTACTGTAAAATTCGTGCAACGTAGACGTAAATAGGAAACTACCGAAAACTGTCACATGTGCGCCCTTGTGGCCATAACTCTTTGCCGACTTATGATTTTATGAAACCATCGATTCCGACGTTCATGTAGCATTGAAATATATAGGATTTTACACACAAATCTAGTATTTGAGTTGGTTGACTTTTTGGTCAACGAATTGCCTCGATTTGTGTGCCACGGATAACAAATCCGTAAAGTTGACTTTCTTTGGAACAAAATTAGGGTTTAACAATAAAATTAGATTATAATAAGATTAAAATAATATTTTAGATTATTTTATTCAGAATTAAAATAGATTAAAATGGAGGAACCTATTCACCCACTTTTGTAACCTAACTTGTTTAAATTATGTGACGGGTAGATCGGACGACGCCTTGAGTTGGGACTTCATTATTTTTTTGACCAGGCAAGATACCTTGCCAAATTACTTATAGTACTTTGCATGCTTATTATATTTTTATATATTCATTATATATGTATTTTCTTTCAGTCATAATTATATAATATATATGTTGACACACACTTGACACATAGTATCATGGGAGGGGAGGACAATCAGTAGGCGTATGGGCTACCCACACTGGTAAACCGTAGTAACTAACATGCACTACGGGAGTTGTGTCGCGATGGTCGCTACCCTCGCGGTACGTCGGCTGATGGTGTCACGATGGTCGCTACCCTCGCGGTATGACGGCTGATGATGTTCATGGACGTGTGTATGAATTGTGAGATAGATAGAGTATCCTACACCTACCCATACGTCGAAAGGTTATCCTCATTATGCATATTCATATAGATTTTCTAGTACAGCGTACTTATATATTTTCTATCTATTATGCATTTTTTACTGTATTCAATTGGCATACTTCTATGTATCTTGTTACGTCCCTCTGAGGACCTGGTCCCTTTCCAAGTGTAGACGATCTTGACTATTCGCAGGAGCACAGATCAGTACTTGTTACTTATCTCTCTTTCAAGGAGGTCTTCTCTTCGAGTCTCATCGTTCATTAGATGTACTTATTTATTCCTCTTATATTCTAGTTGGTAGTGGATTTGTCTTCGCCCAACTACTTGTTCTTATCAAGAATTTTATACTTTATTCAGTTATATAGTTGATTGGTTATTCATTTCTATTTGATTCTATGGATGAGATTTAGTTATGCCATATAACTTATGATAATATATATACCACATGTGAGTTAATATTCATATTACAGCGTACGTGTGTATTATGGTATCCATATATTGGAGTTGTCATATATATACGGCTGGCATATTTACGTATTCCTAGTCCTACATATTTTGGGACTGGGACATGACATATTTTTGTGGTGGCCCATGCAGGTCGAGAGCATATTGCCTCGGTTACATTACTATACCGAGCAAGCCTGCGCATAGGATTAGAGTATAGGATCTCATCCACTTATTTTATCGCCTCCCTTGATTTCGTTCTGCATTCCTATTTGATTGCTTGTATTGCATCTTGCTTGATCCTTTCACAACGTCAATCTTATCTTTTCTTTCGTGCTTGATAGGGGTTAGGAAGATGACTTGTACTAGTTATATACACTCTATTATTCAATAACACTATTAGTTAAATTCTTGTAAATTTGGTAGTATGCCTCATAACCTAGTATCATATAGTCCTTTTAACCCATTAATGTAGTATAATTGAATGACACCAACTATAGACTTGCATAAGAAGATAGTATTTATCCAGACTGTAGAACTTAGAGGCCCATACCCCATTTGGTCGACTAGAGACTTAGACAAGAAGTTAGTATGGCAAATATAGAGGCACAACACCGGACGAGTCTTATCTTCTTTGTGAACTTGAATTATTTTGTACATTCTTTCATCATAATCTAGCGTACTTATATTTTCCGGACTACCTCTGCTTATGCTGCTATTTTATAGCCTAGTTTTGCAAGCTTATTCTTTTATCGAGCTTGTTCATGACATATGTGTTTGGGGATGCCTACTAATACATTGTCTAAATCAGAATTAGTGTATTACGGTCTGATCAACCTTAATGCACTTGGTTCGCTCTTCGCATGACTACTTTACGTGGATTAAGATATAGTTGACTCAGCATGTTAGACGAATATACTTTCCCTTTAGACATGTCCGAGCATATCTTATCGGTTATATAACTGTACTGATATGAGCATGTGAATAGTAATTTACCAAAATAAGATTTTAATTCACAACTGCCCTGACAACTCTCTTTTTGAATTCTTTAATCGCCTTGAACCCCGTACTTGTATTCTATCACCTCCTCCTTGAATTCTTTATTATTGTTTTTTGTCTTCCCTTATTTCGGAAAGACGAACGCCCGTGCTTGGTATAAGTTTGATACACGGAGAGTACTAGATATACCCCATAGGCCAATCATATTACCTTGTGACTATCTTTTGTAATTAAGGGCATAAAATATGTGAGATATTTTATGGATTGAATAACATGATTAAATAATTTGAGCAAATTTTTCTTAAATGTATAGCCTATGTAATAGATCGGTAAAATCTAAGTTGGGTAGAAGTTGCATTGTCAACTTGAGATAAAAAAAATTTAGATTGTAATCAAGTAAGATTAGATTGAGAGATTTAAGTCATTTTAATTTTAAAAATTTTTAGAAGAATGATTTAGATTATGATGATTTAACTTTAAAGATAAGAAGGCCTTATAGAATAAATTTTAAAATTTTGATATTGCGGACCAAATATTTATAATTTGAGCACATAATTTAAATTTTGAATATTGGACATTAAATTAACAATTTAAATTTTGAGGATAAAAAAATATATATATACATAACTCAAAACTTGAACATTAATGGATTGAATTCAAAATTTTACAATTTGATGATTTGAATTAAAAGTTGAATTTTGATTGTTGGATCACCTATTTGAAATATTGATAATAGAAATTGAATTTAAAATTTGAAGAGTACAAAATTCTTAAGCTGAAAATAGGAATACAATTTGATTAGAGTTGTTTATTATTTAAAATCTAGAAGAAAAATTATTATAGTTGGAAATCATGATTTAAAATTTGATGTGGGTTATTTAAATCTTCAAGATGTCATATAGATTTGAATTAAATTTGGATATTGATTATTTAAAAATCTAGAAGAAATTATGATAGATTAAATTTTAATTTAAACAGTTGTTATTTTAATTTTGAAAAGATTGTGACGGATTTGAATAGATTTTGTCATTTAAATTTTTGAGCAGATTGCGGTTTACTTGCCTTAGATACAAATGTGAAAGATTTAATAAATCATTTCTTATTTTTAATTTCGTGGATGAAATTTTTTTAGTTGGGTAGATTGTAAACCCCCTCACCCAAAATATGTATTTTGTGTGTATTTTATATTATTATATTTATTATAGATTATTTTAAATATTAAATATTTTTAAAGTATTCTCTTAGTTAATTAGAAAATAAATTTCTTGATATATTTACTTATATAAATATTTATTTAGAATCATTTTTAGGCTATTTTAGATTTTTGGAGATTTTTCTAGAATTTTTTTGGGTAATTAAAACATAGAAAACGTAAATTTTTAGAACTTTCATGATTTACTATGAGACCATACTTGCATGTTGTTCCTACCAAATATTTATTTTAGGTTAAAATATTTAATTATATTTTTCTGTCATTTATTTAGAATCTTAAGAAATTTATTTGGATTTTTGAAATTATTTAGGATTTATTTGGTTATATATAGTCTTAATAATAGATAAATGTTAATTTAGTGTTAATAGATATTAATAAGACCGCCTCCAAACCTTCCCCTTACCCCGTTGGTTATATATAGTCTTACGACCCGACACCCCTAACTGGACCCGACCAGAACCCAACTCCCCTCTCTCTCTCTCTCTCTCTCTCTCTCTCTCTCTCTCTCTCTCTGGAACACCCGATTATATCCTTTCGAGCAACGACAGGTACCCATGTTTCACTCGTATTTCTTGATACACACTTCACCGATTTTTGATCCAGATGTTTAGATTTAACCACAACATGAACACCTTCTAATGTCTTCAATTAGTTTTATTCGAACCACCCTATTTCTGATGTGAAGTTATCTGAAACATTCCAAAAATCCTACTATTTTAGAATATATAAATTGATAGTTTTTGAAACCAACATACTGTTTTGTAAGGCGATATTCTCCCAATCGACCCAACCAAAATTTTATTTTATTTTTCTAACGCAAAGTCAATATAACCAGAATTAAAATGACCTATTGTTTGCACTTATTTGATTATTAATTCTTTATTAAAAATCCTGTTAAAATTTACAAAAAATAGCTTTTCAAGAACTTGGAAAATTTTGATATAGACTGCGTCCCGACAAACCAGACCACCACGTCACGTACCAATTGCACCGAAAGGAGAGTATGTATATCCTGACGTACGAACTTTCGCAGAAGTTGATTTGGATGCGTGTGCGCGTCAAAATCAACCAGTATCAGTAAAAAGTTCCCCATATCGACGTTTTGCAAATTTCCCCATTAGTTAGTGCACGCTCGTCGGAATGCGATAAAACTAGAAACATTAGATTTTTGGTATAACGCTGGTCCTGTGACCAAGTTTTACGCGATTCTGAGACAGTTGACCGAGCCGCCTATTCGTGGGCCCCACAATTTGACTTGATGGGCGAATTTGTAATCGAATCATCGGAATCCAAAATTGGACAAACCGATGAGTTCATATCGTCATTTAGGATTGTTTGACCTATAATTTATCCAATTTAGAGACCTTTATCCCTACCACGCATTTCGATGCAAAGTAGGTCACATGTGGACCCCGCTTTGATCCGAAATTATCGTTTTGCCCCTGTATCCAAATTGAACGAAAGGGTAGAGTTTTCTTACTATCTCGCTGATTCTGGAGACATATATGATATTTATTTTAGCATCCGGAGATGTTCGTTCGGAGGCCATAGTTTCTGATTCTCTATGCTTGACGTCTGGACGCCTCCACTATACAGATTGCTTGCCAAACAAGTATACCTTGACATAGTAATATTTAGTTAAATTCCTTTATTGCATATTTATTTTTTGTCAATTATTTTTATTTATTTTTCTATATAAACCTGCGCGTCCAAGAAAGACTTGGGTGCAACGACGGTTGCATCGTATTTTTGTCTCTTACTTTTATTATGCATGTTGACCTAGTTTTACGAGACCACCCCATGATTTGAGGCATCATTATATTTCATTAGCCGTGACACATTTGTTACATGAGTATGAGTCTCATATAGGATACTGACTTGCGTGATAGGCTGGCCATCTGTACGTAAAGATCGTGCAACAGTTAAGGAATAACTGCTAATAGAAATATCATATTTTAGCAGACTTAGCAGTTACTAGAGGTATTACATGTTATGGATGTGATACGTTAGTAGAATTGGGTAGGGAGAACAATGAGTAAGCGTATGTGACTCCATTACACTTTCCTTATTCACCCATACGCTCCACTGGAGACGCGAGATTTATGACCCTATATTTACTTGGCGGCCTCTGACGTCTGTGACGTTATGCACGTGATCCTTGGATCTCCGAGAGATCTATACCCATCCCATTATTTTAGCCAGATAGTCCATACACGTAAAGTTGTTCTTAAATTACATATCACATAGACTGGTTAGGTGACCATGTTGGATGTTTACTTTTAATATATTATGGCATGCTATTTTTTGTATCTTGTTACATCCCTCTGAGGACCTGGTCCCTTTTCAGATATAGACGATCAGGATTATCCACAGAAGTACGGCCCCGGGCCTGACGCATCATTCATTGTTGATGAGGTCTTACCTTCGGAGTACCAGTGATACTTCATTGCTGATGGATATCTTAGTTGTAGTTTCTTTTATCTGACATTGTTTCATATTGGGGTTCTAATCTCCTCTATCATTTTTGTTTTAATTTAGTCGATGGGTAGTGGATTTGTCTCCACTCGACTATTATTTCTTTTACTACTTCGTACTTGAGACTTTCAGTTATTTATTTTTATATTTCTTTACTGTGTTGTGGATGAGATATAGATGCATGTGACTTGTGTTGACAGTATAATTACCACTTGTGAATTATTTATTCATATACAGCGTACGTGTGTGTTATAATTTTTTCAACATATTGGAGTGTCATATACATACGACTGGCATGCTACGTATTCCTAGTCCTACGTATTTTAGGACTGGGGCATGACAAGAGTGTGCCATCCTCTAAAACAAGTAAAAAGTGCGCCATCCTTTAAAACAGACAGAAAGTGCGTCATTCTTCCTCTATTAAGTTTATTTGTAGAGAATTACGCCATCTTCAGGAGGCACATTTTTTTATGCTTCTACAGTGTCCATATAGCACATTAGGACAAACTCCATATTAGCATATCCGCTCAAAAATAGGATTACCACCCAAGATCTTTTATGAGCACTGCTCATATGGTTGTTATCTTATTTGAGGATATGGCAATATAGTGGGAGTTTGTGTTTTATGTATTTTGGTGCTATATATTTGGATATGGACACATTTATGTATTTAAGTATTTTGGATATTTTTCTGATTAGATATATAGAAATTCAGTTCATTTTGTTTTCATTACATTAAAGTATTGATCTCACTAAAGTAAAGGAGAACCAGTTGGAAATAGACATATTTTGATCACATTGCGTGTAATTTTCATGCTACGCATCCATGATTGATCTATGTCGTTTAGCAATATTGGTATATGTGACTATTGATGGTTTAGTTGCATTAATGTGACGAAGGCCGCTTTGATCGTATATTGATATGGTTAATGGACGAGATTGTTCGAATATACCCTAAGGTTAAGATAGCAATTTTTGAGCTCATAAAATTAAAAATAATTGTAAGATTATATATGTGGCCCAGTAGGAGATTGTTGGAATTACCAATAATTAGGGGCCACAAATGTAAAATTAATTGTGTTGTGCTATCTAAATAATTAAGCTAAATTAAAGTGGTCTACTTGGAAAAGGCTTAAGGGTATAATTGTCATGGAAATAATGTTTAGATACCATCAAGATAATTCTAATTTGATGAGGGGCTAAATTAGAATTATATAAAACCTAGAATATATATATATATATATATATATATATATATATATATATATATATATATATATATATATATATATATATATATATATTGGTTATGGTCCTAAACTTATACGGACACAATAGAGAGGGATTTCTCTTTTCTCTTCTACATCCCCATCAACAGAGAGAGGGACAAAGATTTTATTTTTGTCATTAAGGTTCGTATCAAGTTGGAAGATCGAATCCCATAAAGAGACGTTCGCTACAAGATCCATCAAGCCAAACAATGGATTCAGGTACGCTTCCACAATTAATTTATGATATTCATCTCATGAATCAACGGGCATAAAAAAAATCTAATAGGTATATTTAAAATAAAACTAGTATATAACATGACCCACTTTTAACATAACGTAGTTGTAGTGTAGTAGTTATCATGTTAGACTTATACATAAGAGGTCCTTAATTCAATCTTTGATTATGATAATATTTAAAAAAATACATTATATATTAGGTTGGGTGGGGGGGGGGGCTATTCTGGAAGTTTACCTCGTCCCCGTGAGCTCAGAGTCGGCCTTGTAAAGGAGATGTGGTTATATGGAAACCCTAGGACCTCATCTATGCATCTAACCATCACTATTCCCGTATTACCCCTCAAAGAAAAATTCATGTGACTCTAAAATATTGCAAGAATCTCATCAGTATCCAAGATGGACACTCATAGAAGCTTCCTTCTAGTCCTTCCTTCTAGTGGTGCTCCTAG
This sequence comes from Iris macrosiphon, assembly GCA_036927795.1. Lineage (NCBI taxonomy): Eukaryota > Viridiplantae > Streptophyta > Magnoliopsida > Asparagales > Iridaceae > Iris > Iris macrosiphon. Next base: position 124,294,045 of record JAYESA010000008.1, on the reverse strand, counting down.
CCTATAATAGTTTTCTTCGGCACCTCTTTGTGCTTCTCCTTCCCCATCCCAAAAAAAGGAGTTAAAGAAGTGGTGGGGAGAAATTAATATGAGGCAAGAGGTATGAATTGATAAAGGAGATGTGGTCATATGGAAACCCTAAGGGCTTGGATAGCCTCCATGTGTCCATATATGGACCTCTCATCTATGCAGCCAGCCATCACTATTCTTATCTTACTGTCACGCCCCAGTCCCAAAATACGTAGGACTAGGTCACGTAACCATGCCAGCTGGCCCGTATATATGGCAACTCCAATATATGGAAACCATATATACGTGCGTACGCTGTATAATGAACAATAGTTCACCAGTGGTATAACTAATCACAAGTCACAGGGTAATATCTAAATCTCATCCACAGAAGTCAAATATGAATAAACAATAACCATGTAACTAGATCTCAATACAGATATCTAAGAATGACAGTCAGATAAAATCAAATCTACTGTCGAAATAAAATATAAAAGGAACCAAAATACACACCATATAAGAACAACATCTGACAATCACGAGGCTCGAAGAGAAGACCTCCTCGGAGCATAAGTAGCATGTCCGGATCTGTGCTCCTGCGAGTACTCAAGAACATATACACCTGGCAGGGGACCAGGTCCTCAGAGGGACATAGCAAGATACAGAAAAATAACATGCCATAAAGTAAATACTGAATAAATAAAGGGGTGTGCTAACCATCTAAGTGAATACAATTTAAAGACCTTGTAGTACGCATGGGAAAGTGTAGGCTAGACATATGCTGACGTAATTTACCAATCGTCATGACTGGCTAGTATATGTATCATATGCCCCCGATCACACGGGTAACTCTGCAATCGTCCATCCCTGCAGAGCATGGAACGAAGGATAATACCCCATCCTCCTCGGAGCACGGTAATGGGAATAAGAAAACCAATACCCCATCTCCGAGCAGCATGGTAACTCTCTATATATACCGTAATCCCCATCTCCGAAGAGCATGGTAACTTGAGTATATAACAGGGGGGGTGTCCCATACGCCTACTAGATGTCTTTCCCGCCCAATATAGATGTACAAGTCGTGAAAACGACGTGGACACCTCCTACTATGATGCAAGTCTCTATGAAATAAACAACTGAGCTACATACCGCTACATGTGTTGCTCACACTGATGGCCAGTCGCGCATGAGGCACGCGTTCCTACATGTACTCACTCTGTGACGTGTAATGATACGTGTCAAGGCCTGGGAAGTTATATCAATAACTTCACAACTTTAGGTGGGTCTACTAGACACTAGGTCAGATACAAGTCCTAACGTCAACGCCATCGTTGACTGCACCCGAGTCTGCTCGGACGCGCACATTTATATAAAAATAAATAAACATGTAACTAGCAAGAACTGAATATAAACAGTACAACAAGGCAAGGTATACTTGCCTGGCAAGAGAGCTGCAAATATGTAACGTCCCGATGTCAAGTGCCAAGAAGTCAGAACTATGTCCTCAGAAGGAAAGTCTCCGGATGCTGAAATAAATATCACTAACAGTCTCAGAAAATATCAAATAGCTAGAAACGCCTGTTCTTTCGTCCAATTTGGACACAGGGGCAAAAATGACAGTTTCTGGTCAAAGCGGGGTCCACATGTGGGCCGCTTTGCACCGAAAAATGTGTCAGGGTCAAAGGTCTCCAAATTCGCCAAACTTAGTGTCAACAAGTCAGGAATGATGATACGAACCCAACGGAACTTCCAGATTTGGATTCCGATGAGCCGGTCACAAAATCGTCCGTCAAGTGGAGCCTGTGGGACCCACGATACGGGATTTTGTCAACGTTCTCAGAATCGAACCAAACTTGGCTCACAGGACCAGCGTATTGCTACGAGTCCAATGGCACAAGTTTCGTTTCGATCCGACGTGTGTACACAAAGTTGCAGCGTATTCCAGAACTGACGGATACGGGGCGGTGTCGACGGATACGCGTTGATTTCGGTGTGCACGGACATCCAAATCAACTTCTCCGAATTCCTACACGTCCGTATCAACGTCGCGCACGTTTCGGTAAAGACCGCGTGCGACCAAGTCGTCCCGTCTGGCGGGGCGTACCCAGTTCCGGGGTGAATAGGGTCGTTGTTTTTCCTGTTTTTGGATCGCGTGCCGCGATCGCCACAGGGCGCGATGCACCGAGCGGGTTGCACGGGCACCGAGATGGTTACATAGTCTACATGACGCAACTGACGGAATTAAAAACGGAAGTACGAGGAGGGAGAAAATGATACCTGAACAGGGCTCTAGAAACCGAATTCTTCGTGTCCTCGTGAGTCGTCTTGACACAGGATTTGTGTCCGAAGAAATATGCATTCGGGGTTGGCTCGTCGTCGGAGTACGGCTCGAGGAGCAGTGCCTGAGTTGCTGCACTGTCGGAGTCGAGGGCGGTGCTTCCTTCGTCGGACGTGGGTGTCCTGGTCGGTGGTGAAGGAGCTGGACAGGGAGGTTGGCCGATCAGGGAAGTCGCACGGCGGGGCGGGCTGTGGGTTGGCTGGAGGGGGAGCAGCCGCACCGTGGAGGAGACGGAGGTCGGGGTCGTTGCCGGCGGTGGAGACGTGGGGGGGGAAGGAAGGGCGGAGGAGGAGAGGGTTGAGGAGGAGGAGTCGAGGCCGGTTTGGGGGGGGGGAAAGTGGAGGAGAGAGAGAAGGAGCTCGCCGGGGGGGGGGTGTGCTGGTGGTGGAGGATGGTGGTGGCGGCGGGCTGGGCGAGGCCGGCGGAGGTGAGGTGGAGGAGAAAAGGAGACTGAGGAGCGGCGGCTGGGAGGGGTCGGCTCGGGGGGGAGTTCAGCGGCGGCGGGGGCTGAGCTCGGGGAGGTAGGGTTTGAGGAGAGAGGGAGCGGGGAGGGAGGCCGGCGAGGGGCGGAGGGTCGGGTCCGCCGCGCGGAGGGGAGCTCCGGCGGGCGGGCTCAGCGCCGGGGGGGGTCTGCGGGCTGAAGGGGGGGTAGTTTTAGGATTTTTATTTTATTTTCTTTTTCTTTTAATATATAGAAAATTATATTAATATAATATGTAAAATATCTACAGATATTTTTAGGATATTTTGGGATATTTTCGGGATTTCTTCGGGATATTTTCGGGGTCTTTTCGGGTGGGTCCCGCCTCCAAATGTACGGTGCAGGTTCACCGGTCAATGAGGGGATGATATCTCGTACTGAAATTTGCAGGAAAGTCCCTGTAATTTTATAAATTGCGTAAAGTCCTAGTTTTGGGAAATTACGCAATTACGAAATTGTCTGAAAAAACACCCGATTCCGAAAAATACTAAAATTCACAGAATTGAGGAAAATTGCTGTGCGAGGGTCCCGAGGGGGTGGGGGTGAGTTTGGACAGGTACTGGGCCTGGTTTTGGGGTGATACGGGCCATCGTATTTATTTAATTAATAAATACTGCGCACGGTGTTCTCTAATTATTTAGAGGCAGTTAGGGTCATAATTTTTCTACGGTGTCAATACACTAAATGTAGTATACTCAGTGTAGAAAAATAACGTATTTTTGTCTGGACAAAACGGGTGCATGTTGGGCCTCAAATTGCTATTGGAACAGGGATGGGTACAGGTCTGAGATTTAAAATAGGAATTAAATACGGGCGTTTGCAACAAGATTTGTGCGTCTCATACGAGGCTCAAAACTAAGTATCTGGGAGTTGCACAAAGTGCATGATAGTAGGCTGGCATGTCTAGGAGAGGTACGTGAACTTCGTTCGGGGATAATAGTCAAGATAAAGCTCCAAATAATTAGGTGATGGACAGGTGCACAAGTCAATAGGATATGTAAGCAAAATAAATTAAAATATTGCAACAAATCCTAAATTGTGAAAAATACTCCTAAAATACGGGAATCTGGTCGAGGGGGTTTACAATCTACCCAACTTATAAAAATTTCGTCCTCGAAATTAAAACTAAGCCACGATAGAAGGGAAAGACGGCATAAGATATAATTTAACAAAGTAATTTATATCTTGGGTTACGAAATAGGTTCGAAAACGTTTATGCATGTCGTACTCGCGCTTCTAAGTTGATTCTCCTGGCGCGTCATGCTTCCATGCTACGCGGCCAAGGGAATAGGCTGATTCCTCAATATCTTTTCTCGATGATCGAGGATTCCCACGAGTTGCTCTTCATGCGACAGGTCTCATCCTAATGGTGATAACCTCAAGAAGACATGATCGTCCTCTTTGAATTCTAAGGGACGATGATGACGGTCTGCCTACTGATTGTCTTGTCTTGCACTGCTTGCAAGTGTTCTTGTATTTACTTAACTGTCTCCTCGGTCTTGACCACCAACTCTGGTCACGCGAATCCTTTTCTGGTATACCGTGCAATCTTACGATCTGCCTCAAATAAGTTAGCTAAAGCTTCAGCAGACTGGTCAACTCTATAGGTAAGAATTGTGCTGATTTGGAGAGTCGGTCCATAGGAATCTTGATCCTTACAAGTCAACTAGTCATAGGTGCTGCTATCCATTCAGGAGTCAATCATTTATTTATCCAGGTGAAATCCTTTTAGACTCCTGTCAGCAAAATGATACATCCTTTTTCGTAATACTTGAGTTCTGAATCTTGCTCCAAGTTACGAGGCAAAAATAAAAATTTTGCTGTCATAGGGATGTACGTATCAGGAAAGTAATTAAACGTAGGTAGGTAGGTAGGTAGTGAAGGGTCATCTAAGGGTAGCACAATTTAAACTGCAAATAAATCTAAATAATAAAGTTTGGTAATACCCAAGAAACAAACAGAAATGGCTACAAAACAATACACTTCTCGTATTTATACTAAGGACGAGGTTTCGTCTTTCCGAAACAAGGGAAGACGGAAAACAATATTCAAGAGTTCAAGGGGGAGGTAATAGATTAGTAGTGTGAGGATCAAGGCGTTTAAAGAATTCAACGGAAATTGTCAAAGCAGTTGTGGATTTGAGATGCTATTTTGGTAATCCCTATTCACATATTCGGATCAGCACAGTTATGTTGCTGATACGATATGCTCAGGCATATCTAACGGGCAAGTACATCTATATACTAATCACTATATATCTCAATCCACGTAAAGTAGTTATGCGAAGGTCGAACCAAGTGCACTATGGTTGATCAGACCGTAATACACTGATTCTGAAATGTATTAGTGTAGTACTCCAATAATACATCTCTCAAGAACAAGCTTGATAAGGAATAAGCTTGCAAAACTAGGCTATAATAGCGGCATAAGTCAAGGTAGTATGGTAAATATAAGTACGCTAGATTATGATGTGAAAAATTACAAACAATTCACAATCACAAAAAAAACAAGACTCTACAATCTCTACAGTTAACATTCTAACTTCTTCCTAAGTTGCTAGTTGACCCAAAAGAGGTATGGCCTTCTAAGTTCTACAATCTTAATATACATAATAGGTTGTCTGTCTAAAACAGAGATTTTAAGAAAGTCCGCGTAAAGTAGGGGTTCGAAGTTGTCTGCGTAATGCAGAGACAAAAATAGTTTGGCGTAAATCAGGGATTCAAACTATCGGCGTAAAATAGGTTTCAGAGTTATCCGTGTAAAACAGAGAAGCGTAAGGTAGAGCTTCAGGGCTGTCCGCGTAAAAAGTCTGTGCGTACAAGTCTGGGTTAAAGTCTGAGCGTAAAAGTCTGCGGTAAAGTTTTGCCTAAAGGTTGCGTAAAATCTGCCAGCGTAAAAAGTCTAGCATACGTGCAGCGTAAAGTTGTACAAGAAACTCATGAGTTTGTCAGTCAAGTTAATGAATCCTGACATCTGATAAAGTACTTGCACAACGATCGAGGGGATGGTTATGATGATGGTTTACACGGAGATCCAGATTGTCGTTAGTGACTTATTGGATACCAGTCATCTACGCTTGAGATGAGACAAAATCAGATGTCCTGTCAGAAAGCTGTTTCCTTTTTTTTGCACAGGGCTCGAGGCGTATCTCTGCGCAGGATTTGGTCGTGTCTGGGGAAAGCTAAGGCTGTAACAAATACACTCACATCCTATCATAGTATTCTACTCCTAATCAGGTTTACTCTACGCTGGTTATCTATTATTCATCAGGTTTGCGCAGGGCAGTTACCTACGCAGTTTTTAGGACGTGTCCTACGCAAGGTAAGGAATACTAAGGAAAAGTGGATAGCAGTTATTATAACTGCAGCGTAAATGAGATAATCTTCTGCATAGTTTGGCTTTTACGCTAACAACGGTCAAATGGGTTTTACGCCAACAAGGGTAAAGAGTCTCTGGCGTAAAACTCTGGTTTATCCAAACTTAGGATGGGGTTTCAGTCCTAGTATTCAATCTTGGATTTTCTATTGGTTCCTCTAGACTAGGGTCAATACTATAGTCAAATCTCTAATAATCCTATCTCTAATTATTCCTAGTAGTGTTTATACTATACTCAAGTCATACATAAATATGTCAAGGGATATGGGTAAGTTAATCTATAGGTAGTGATGCTAGGGTTTCTTTAGGTAATAAGGAAGACTAGGGTTCATTAAGTAATCCGAACTTAAGGATATGTCAAAGCCCTAGTGGTATTCTTATTAGGAATGCTACCTTAATTATTATCCTATCAACAGAGATTTCTATATTTTTAGCAGGGACTATACTTAAGGAATTATCAGGGAAGCACATGAATCAAGCAGGATGCAATTTTGTAAGTAGGACAGACTGAAAGGGAAATTAAGTCATAGTCAATTTTAGATGAGATCCTATGTTCTAATCCTAGGTGCAGGCTTGCTCGGTACAGTAACGTAACCGAGACAATATGCTCTGAGACGCAGGCTTGCTCGGTACAGTAACGTAACCGAGATAATATGCTCTCGACCTGCGTGGGCCACCACTAAAAACATGTCACGCCCCAGTCCCAAAATACGTAGGACTAGGTCACGTAACCATGCCAGCTGGCCCGTATATATGGCAACTCCAATATATGGAAACCATATATACGTGCGTACGCTGTATAATGAACAATAGTTCACCAGTGGTATAACTAATCATAAGTCACAGGGTAATATCTAAATCTCATCCACAGAAGTCAAATATGAATAAACAATAACCATGTAACTAGATCTCAATACAGATATCTAAGAATGACAGTCAGATGAAATCAAATCTACTGTCGAAATAAAATATAAAAGGAACCAGAATACACACCATATAAGAACAACATCTGACAATCACGAGGCTCGAAGAGAAGACCTCCTCGGAGCATAAGTAGCCTGTCCGGATCTGTGCTCCTGCGAGTACTCAAGAACATATACACCTGGCAGGGGACCAGGTCCTCAGAGGGACATAGCAAGATACAGAAAAATGACATGCCATAAAGTAAATACTGAATAAATAAAGGGGTGTGCTAACCATCTAAGTGAATGCAATTTAAAGACCTTGTAGTACGCATGGGAAAGTGTAGGCTAGACATATGCTGACGTAATTCACCAATCATCATGACTGGCTAGTATATGTATCATATGCCCCCAATCACACGGGTAACTCTGCAATCGTCCATCCCTGCAGAGCATGGAACGAAGGATAATACCCCATCCTCCTCGGAGCACGGTAATGGGAATAAGAAAACCAATACCCCATCTCCGAGCAGCATGGTAACTCTCTATATATACCGTAATCCCCATCTCCGAAGAGCATGGTAACTTGAGTATATATCAGGGGGGGTGTCCCATACGCCTACTAGATGTCTTTCCCGCCCAATATAGATGTACAAGTCGTGAAAACGACATGGGCACCTCCTACTATGATGCAAGTCTCTATGAAATAAACAACTGAGCTACATACCGCTACACGTGTTGCTCACACTGATGGCCAGTCGCGCATGAGGCACGTGTTCCTACATGTACTTACTCTGTGACGTGTAATGATACGTGTCAAGGCCTGGGAAGTTATATCAATAACTTCACAACTTTAGATGGGTCTACTAGACACTAGGTCAGATACAAGTCCTAACGTCAACGCCATCGTTGACTGCACCCGAGTCTGCTCGGACGCGCACATTTATATAAAAATAAATAAACATGTAACTAGCAAGAACTGAATATAAACAGTACAATAAGGCAAGGTATACTTGTCTGGCAAGAGAGCTGCAAATATGTAACGTCCCGATGTCAAGTGCCAAGAAGTCATAACTATGTCCTCAGAAGAAAAGTCTCCGGATGCTGAAATAAACATCACTAACAGTCTCAGAAAATATCAAATAGCTAGAAACGCCTGTCCTTTCGTCCAATTTGGACACAGGGGCAAAAATGATAGTTTCTGGTCAAAGCGGGGTCCACATGTAGGCCACTTTGCACCGAAAAATGTGTCAGGGTCAAAGGTCTCCAAATTTGCCAAACTTAGTGTTAACAAGTCAGGAACGATGATACGAACCCAACGGAACTTCCAGATTTGGATTCCGATGAGCCGGTCACAAAATCGCCCGTCAAGTGGAGCCTGTGGGGCCCACGATACGGGATTTTGTCAACGTTCTCAGAATCGAACCAAACTTGGCTCACAGGACCAGCGTATTGCTACGAGTTCGATGGCACAAGTTTCATTTCGATCCGACGTGTGTACACAAAGTTGCAGCGTGTTCCAGAACTGACGGATACGGGACGGTGTCGACGGATACGCGTTGATTCCGGTGTGCACGCACATCCAAATCAACTTCTCCGAATTCCTACACGTCCGTATCAACGTCGCGCACGTTTCGGTAAAGACCGCGTACGACCAAGTCGTCCCGTCTGGCGGGGTGTACCCAGTTCCGGGGTGAATCGGGTCATTGTTTTTCCTGTTTTTGGATCGCGTGCCGCGATCGCCACAGGGCGCGATGCACCGAGCGGGTTGCACGGGCACCGAGATGGTTACATAGTCTACATGACGCAACTGACGGAATTAAAAACGGAAGTACGAGGAGGGAGAAAACGATACCTGAACAGGGCTCCAGAAACCGAATTCTTCGTGTCCTCGTGAGTCGTCTTGACACAGGATTTGTGTCCGAAGAAATATGCAGTCGAGGTTGGCTCGTCGTCGGAGTACGGCTCGAGGAGCAGTGCCTGAGTTGCTGCACTGTCAGAGTCGAGGGCGGTGCTTCCTTCGTCGGACGTGGGTGTCCTGGTCGGTGGTGAAGGAGCTGGACAGGGAGGTTGGCCGATCAGGGAAGTCGCACGGCGGGGCGGGCTGTGGGTTGGCTGGAGGGGGAGCTGCCGCGCCGTGGAGGAGACGGAGGTCGGGGTCGTTGTCGGCGGTGGAGACGTGGGGGGGGAGGAAGGGCGGAGGAGGAGAGGGCTGAGAAGGAGGAGTCGAGGCCGGTTTGGGGGGGGGGGAAAGTGGAGGAGAGAGAGAATGAGCTCGCCGGGGGGGGGTGTGCTGGTGGTGGAGGGTGGTGGTGGCGGCGGGCTGGGCGAGGCCGGCGCAGGTGAGGTGGAGGAGAAAAGGAGACTGAGGAGCGGCGGCTGGGAGGGGTCGGCTCGGGGGGGAGTTCAGCGGCGGCGGGGGCTGAGCTCGGGGAGGTAGGGTTTGAGGAGAGAGGGAGCGGGGAGGGAGGCCGGCGAGGGGCGGAGGGTCGGGTCCGCCGCGCGGAGGGGAGCTCCGGCGGGCGGGCTCAGCGCCGGGGGGGGTCTGCGGGCTGAAGGGGGGGTAGTTTTAGGATTTTTATTTTATTTTCTTTTTCTTTTAATATATAGAAAATTATATTAATATAATATGTAAAATATCTACAGATATTTTTAGGATATTTTGGGATATTTTCGGGATTTCTTCGGGATATTTTCGGGGTCTTTTCGGGTGGGTCCCGCCTCCAAATGTACGGTGCAGGTTCACCGGTCAATGAGGGGATGATACCTCGTACTGAAATTTGCAGGAAAGTCCCTGTAATTTCATAAATTGCGTAAAGTCCTAGTTTTGGGAAATTGCGCAATTACGAAATTGTCTGAAAAAACACCCGATTTCGAAAAATACTAAAATTCACAGAATTGAGGAAAATTGCTGTGCGAGGGTCCCGAGGGGGTGGGGGTGAGTCTGGACAGGTACTGGGCCTGGTTTTGTGGTGATACGGGCCATCGTATTTATTTAATTAATAAATACTGCGCACGGTGTTCTCTAATTATTTAGAGGTAGTTAGGGTCATAATTTTTCTACGGTGTCGATACACTAAATGTAGTATACTCAGTGTAGAAAAATAACGTATTTTTGTCTGGACAAAACGGGTGCATGTTGGGCCTCAAATTGCTATTGGAACAGGGATGGGTACAGGTCTGGGATTTAAAATAGGAATTAAATACGGGCGTTTGCAACGAGATTTGTGCGTCTCATACGAGGCTCAAAACTAAGTATCTGGGAGTTGCACAAAGTGCAGAATAGTAGGCTGGCATGTCTAGGAGAGGTACGTGAACTTCGTTCGGGGATAATAGTCAAGATAAAGCTCCAAATAATTAGGTGATGGACAGGTGCACAAGTCAATAGGATATATAAGCAAAATAAATTAAAATATTGCAACAAATCCTAAATTGTGAAAAATACTCCTAAAATACGGGAATCTGGTCGAGGGGGTTTACACTTACCCCTTAAAGCAAAATGTATATGACTCTTGAACATTTCAAGAATCTCAGCAAGATCCAAGATGGACACTCACATAAGTCTTCTCGATACTAGATTTCACAAGCTTGAAAATTTTGACATAGAGAGCAGTACAACAATTGAAAAAAAATTAGCTTAAATCTTTAACTCGTCAAAGTCTAAGCTATCATCTAAGCTATCATTCATTTAATGGAGAGTAGAACATGTGATTCTAGAGACGGAGCTATCATTATTGTAATTACTAGTCTACAATAGTGGAAACTTGATAACAATTTTTACAAGTTGTTAATCATCAATTCTTTAAAGATTTCAGTGGTTAAATCCTACAACAAGAAGAGAGTTTAACCATGACTCTTGTGGTTACTGAGGAGAGGTATAAGACCCCGGTTGGGTGGCAGAAGATCAGTGGATCGAGCCACGGGAGAATATTATTCCTTTCATTTATAAATGGTGGATGTTGGGGGCAGTGGGCCCAAAAGGCATGCAATACAGTATGCTCAAAAATTTTGAGCGTTACGCCGGACCCCGTGCGTTGCCAGAATTCCAAAAAAAAAAGAATCTTCCAACATTTTCATCCTAACTCTGGCTTTGCAACAAAACTATGCTTTTTTTAAAAGTCTAATTTTTATTAAATACCCAATGTATACATTATGTTAGTGTTTTTGCCTTTGTATAAAGAAAATTAGTCCCACATTGGCTACACCACCAAGTGGGTATCTCAATATAATACTTAGTATGAGTTGAGATGTGCACTTGGAGTATGGTAGGGCACATGGGTGCCATGTGGAGGTATTTTTCTAGGAGAAAAAAGAATTAATTCCTCATTAAAGCATTTATACTTTTTGTCACACTCTTGGAATTATTTTCATAGGAGCTAAGCCCCAAAGGGGCTTAGCGACTCAGACTCGGTCTCAAGGGCGCAAAGTGGCACTTTGTTGGTGCACTTTGCACTTAGCACGTCAGCATCGTCGCATGATGTGCATATGCATATTTGATGCGCTCATGCGCTCGGATATGTACGAGCCACATGCATAGTCGCATGAGCCGGCCGCATGCGTGGCCGTTTGGACTAACCGCATGCGCAACAGCATGGGATGGCCACATGCGTGGCTCATGGGCGGCTGCATGAGCGGTTGCTTGTGGGACCGCATGACCAGTTGCATGCGATTCCGTTGCTATCGGATAGATCTAATCAGTTATGGAAAGATATAGTCATTAATTTAAATCCGATATTTGTGGGATTTAAATTTAATTAATTCCAATCATGTAGGATTTAAATTAATCATGTAGGATTTGAATTTAATTTATTCCAATCATGTAGGATTTAAATTTAATCATGTGGGATTTGAACTTAATTCAAATCAATCATATGGGATTTAAATTTAATTTATTTTAATCTTGTGGGATATGAATTAAATTCATTCCAATATTTTTATAATTGATGGACGACTAGGATTAGGGATTCCTCCCTATGCCTATAAATACTCTCTTCAAACCCCATTTGAGGACTTACTTCGAAAAGAGGGTGAGGAAGAGAGTTGTTGCTGGAGCTGTCATTAAAGTCCAGAAAGTTCGTACGATTCCAAGCAAGGAGGTGACATCGAACGTTTCAGAAGTTCTACGTGAACTTGCTAGTTCCTGGGAGAAGATCGTGTGGGGTGAATCTTGCTTTGAGCAACGGTGATCTTCATCACCCCTGCAAGCAGATTTCTTTCTTCTCCTTTATCTTCTCTTCTGCTATTTGTAATTATGTTCTGTCCGTCTGCAACTGTGAGTGCAAGGAAGAATGTAAAGTTTATTTTTTCTGATTTCTTTGTAATTTTGAGAGCAAATTATAATCAAAATTATTATATAGTTCTTCGTAGAAATCGAGAATAGTCAGAGTATGAACTTTTGTGTGAACCTCTGATCTCGACCACACGTTCTTCCATCTTTGGTTAAGCCTCGGGATTAACAATCTCAAAGTAAGATTCGAAGAAAGATAGGAAACATCCGTTTAAGTATTTTGGACTCAAGTTTTCACAAACTTGGGAAGATTGACGAAATTCACTTCGAATATTTGGATAAGGGAAGGAGTCCTTTGTCAAATCTTAAAAGTGAGTTATCGGAAACTACCATTCCCAAGGAAGGAGGAGATAGCGTCTGAAGGACGCGTATTCCAGTTGGAAGGATGGTTACAAGATGACCAAGGATTGCAGAGTATGCGCACAAGGGGCAGACCTTGGCGCATGGCAGACCTTGGCGTATAGCAAGACTTGGCGCATGGCAGCACATTAGAGGTCTCAGTGCATTAGAATTTTTAGCGTATGGTAGAGCTGGGCGCATAGTGTCTCAAGGAGCATGATGGTCTTTGTGCATGCAAGACGCGCATGGTGGCTTATGCGCATGGATTGGCGCATGGAGGCTTATGCGCATTGATTGGTGCATGGGGGCTTATGCGCATGGATTGGCGCATGGTGGCCTATGCACATGAAGGTCACTGCACTATAAGGACTTGACGCATGGCTGAAATTAGAACTTGGCATTAGAACCAATCTGAACCAATATAGCAAGGTATAACTAAACTTAGTTCCTTTGATTACTTAACTTGGTTTCTATGATTGTGCAGGTTAAGTCCTATGGCGTGGTTGCTGATCAGTCGATGGAAACTGGTGCATCTAGCCACATGTTCTTTAGAAAGAGCTGTTGATCAAGGTCGAACCTTTCAGTGGTGAAGGTCTTGATGGCAAGCAAGGATCAAGCAGAGGATCTGGGGATTGGGACAGTAGTTCTGAACTTCGAGAAGTTACAGTCAAAGGAGTGTGTGTATCAACGTACCAGTGATTACGAAGGACCTAATCTCTGGAAGTCTATTGCAGACTTGAAAGTGAACATCCATAGTCGCCAGATGATGATATCTTGGCAGGAGACATATTTTGGAAGAAGATTTCAATATCAAATGGATGTTAGAGCTTCTGCTTATAAGAAAAGTCTTATTATAAGAGTTGTAGGACCCCAGACTAGGACATGTACTTCATACTTCAAGATGTCTAGTCTAGGATTTATCTCCAAATATGGAGGTAAGGAGGTGGAGAAGTGTTAGGTCTGTGCGTAGACAAAGATCACAAAAAATCCATTCAAACAGGTAAACCAAAGTACAGATCTTCTGGAGTTGGTTCACTCAGATATCTGTAACTTTAAATAATTCTCCGCAAAGGCCAAGAGGAAGTACTTCATTACTTTCGTCGAAGACTACTCGAAGTACGTGTCAATCTATCTTCTCAAGTCAAAAAATGAAGTATTCGAGAAGTTCAAGGAGTTCAGGGTTGAGGCTGAACGTCAAATGGGACAGCAACTCAAGAGACTCAGAAGTGATCAAGGAGGAGAGTATAGGTCTATTTAATTTGCATCGTTCTGCAAAGAACATAGAATTATCAATGAGACAACTGCTCCATATTATCCTGAATCAAATATAGTAGCTGAAAGGAAGAACATGACGTTGACAGAAATAATGAACTCAATATTTTTGAATGCGGGTCTTCCAAACTAATTTTGGGGAAAAGCTGTGATGACGACTATGTTCATTCTAAACAGAGTGTCATACTCAACTTCCGATGTCACTCCTCAGGAACTCTGGTTCAGAGTCAGACCCAACATAAACATCATTCGAGTGTGGGGGTGTCTGGCGTCTATGAAGCTTCCGGAATTGAAGATTCAGAAGCTGGAATCGAGGACTAAGAAGATAATCTTTCAGGGTGATGCTGATAAGAGTGATGCTCGAAGATTTCTTGATATTGAATCAAATCATATCATTGAATCTCGCAACGTAGAACTCTTTGAAGATAAATTTGCAAGGGACAAGAACATTGTTATCGCGGATATTCCAGAAAATAGTGTGGATGCACATAAGGCTGAAGCTTCCAACGAAGATGTAGTCCAATAAAAAGTTATCATCCCAACGACAATGATCGAACCAGAACTTGCAGAGCCGGTGTCTAAGCGAGTGAGGAGAGTGAAGGACTTCGGACAAGATTTTGTCACCTATCATGTGGAAGCAGATCCGCTTACCTATGATGAGGCGATAAAGACCAGAGATGTTATTTTCTGGAGGGAGGCTATAAATAATGAGTATGACTCAATAATCTCCAACCACACTTGGGTGTTGGTCAATCTGCCTGAATGAGCTAAACCAATCAAATGCTTATCAAGATCTTCAAGTCAATAAACATGAAAGTAGACATTACAGTTGAGTTTAAGACTAGGCTATCTGCCTAGGGGTTTTCTCAGACAATAGCGGATTGAGTTCTTTGGCACCTCGATGAGGGTGTCATAGATCAGGATGATGATTGCCATAGCTGGTATTCACAAGATGATTATTTATCAGATAATGGGAAGACAGACATGAGAGATTCACGAACAACAGTCATAATTATAGTCATTCAGGTTTGAAGACAGTCTTCGAGTTGGTGACATCTCGATACGGCCCGAAGCAATTTCCAAGATGTGGCAGCAGAAGTTTGAAAAGTCATCTAGTCAAAGTTGTCGCAGGATCGGCGAGACGGACAAGTGTGTATAGACAAAGTTCGTTGATAATGGACGAGTCATCGTTTGTATCTATGTAGATGACTTGCTAGTCCCAGTTGTGGACATAGAAGTATCACTAGAACAAAGATGTCCTTTTTGTCCAAACGCAGGACATGGGATTGCGGATGCCATCCTAAGGATATAAGATAATCCGGATGCCAGGTGGGCTTGCCTGGTCACAAGCTCTCAGCATGAAAAGTTGATCACACGCTTTGGATATCAAGGACGATACTCCTTAGGTGTGACATGAATATGAAACCAAATCCAAGAAAAAATATCAGACAGTTGGTATACTCGAGCATCGTCAGGTAAATGATTCAAGCTGCGTGTACCACCAGACCTGACATAGCTTTTGTTGTAGGGATGCTGAGTCAGTTCACAAGCAGTATATGTGTTAAATACTAAAATCTGTGAAGAGAGTTGTCAGAATTCTCCAGAGAACTCAATAGTATATCATGTGTTATAGCAGTTATCCAATATGAAGGAAGGTTTCGGTGATGCCAGTTGGTGCTCGGGAAAGAAGAATGAAAGAACCACAGGAGGACGTAACTTCTCCAGGGGTAGTGCTGCTATATTGTGGAAGTCGAAGAAGCAGTCTTTACTCTCAGAGTTCTTTGCACTATCAAGTTGCAGCAAGTAAAGCAGAATAGCTCTGAAAGCTCTCAGATGATCTTTCTATGGTTAGTACACAGATTTGGGTAATACCGACAAACTAAGAAAACCAGAAAGCTGCAGCAGTGGCATATGTTCATCTTTTCAACGGTTTAAAGAGAATTATATGGATAGAACACAAGACACTGAATGATCACAAATTGCATGGATCATTACAGTGCTTTAATGATCGGAGTCAGAAAAATCTGGCGGATCCATTCATGATAGGCTTCAAGGGTCAGTACAGGACACTGAATGAGCGCAACTAGCGTAGATCATTACTTTGTTCGATGGTCGGAGCCAGGAGGTTCTGGCAGATCCGTTCATGTAAGGCCTCCAGTACTAGCTGATCCCAAGAACTATAAATGAGGGTAGTACTCCATGTTATAGTGGCATGACACCATAAGAGGGAGTGAACCTCAGCTTTGGGTCATGTCACAGCGGCGTAACACTGTATATAGTCAAGGACACAACATATATGGGCTTGGAGGACCTCTGATATTGTGTCTTTGCAATCCTACCATTTAGTTTTATGCTTTTAGTTCAAAGAGAAATCTACTAGGCATCTAGCTATTGGTTCAAGGGAGGACCATTGACTGGGAGAATATCATGAACAGTGGATAGTTGTCACTACCCCATTTCCAGAGCAGGGTATTTTTTATATTTTAATTTGGTTAATTGTGTATTGATCATAAATATTTGTATTAATATTTAAATAGTTGCATGTATTTATTTTTATTAGTTATTTTAGGGTTTTGGCTAGCCTGGACCCATGTCAGACCCTAGTGGACCCATGTCAGACCCAACCAACACCCTTGTTAGACTTATTTATTGGCTTAAAATAATTATTTATATTTTAATTAGTTAAGTTGGAGTGATTAGAGATTTATTAGAGTGCATTTGGAACCCCAAACCCAAATCCCAATTAGAATGACTTAAGAGAGGGGCATTTTGGTCTTTGTGTTTAAACCCAAACACAAACCCTAACCCATTTTCTATACCTGGCTGAATATGACCAGCACCCCCTTCCATTCATTTTCTTTCTTCTTCTTCTTCACTCTCCACTCTTTTCTTCTTCTTCCAGTTTCTATATTTCAAGTAAGTTTTCTCCTCTTCTTTCTCTTCCTTTATCTATTTCTTCCATTAATACAAACCCTAACCCTTTGCTTTTCCCTAACCTAGATGTGTAGAGCTTAGAATTGGTGTTGGAGCTTGGGTTGGAGGTTTGGAAGCTTAGTGTGGTAATTTTGGGCTTTTTGGAGACTTTGGCATTGGGATTCCAACTCCCAAGAGGTAAACCCTAATTTGTTTCCCTTGTGATTACTCTAATATAGTGTAATTAGTAGTTTAGAACCTTCCTAGACCTTAGGGCTACCCGTGGGAGGAAGTTAGATCTTGTTTGGTTGTGTTTGGAGACTTTGACATTAGATTTTGTGTCAATTTCGGGTAAAATTCGAGATTGGCCCAATTTTTGGTATTGTCCTAGGTTAGACGGACCTAGGTAGACGTGCTTGAGTGTCTTGAGGGTAAGTATGTGTCCCCGTTCGGACATGTGAGATCGTGTCGCGGAGATTTGAGCGTTTCGGGCAATTTGGGAGGTTTTCGTCGTCGTAGGTTCCACTTGCGTGCGTGTTTTTGTCACGGACCTAGAATCAGAGAGTTAGCATTTTTTCTAGGTTCTAGACATTGATTAGAACTCGTGGATAAAGTTTGGGCCAATTTCGAGTAGGTTTGGTATACGTTTTATGAGGTATCGTGAACCGCACTCCACGTGTTCGTCGAAATGACCGAATGGCCATTTCGACTTGGTTTCTAGGTTTTGGGCTTGTGTGTGGGTTGGTTTAGCTTCGGAGAGTGTGTACTAGAGTTCTTGAGTATATATATATATATATATATATATATATGTGTGTGTGTGTGTGTGTGTGTGTGTGTGTGTGTGTGTGTGTGTGTGAGTGTGGTTGAGTGTGTGTGTGTGTATTGTGGTTGTGTGTGGTTGTGAGTGTGAGTGAGTATTTGTGTGTAGTGTGTGAGTGTATATATATATATGTGTGTGTGTGTGTGTGTGTGTGTGTGTGTGTGTTTATATATATATATATATATATATATATATATATATATATATATATATATATATATATATATATATATGTGTGTGTGTGTGTGTGTGTGTGTGTGTGTGTGTGTATATATATATATGTGTGTGTGTGTGTGTGTGTGTGTGTGTATATGTATGAGTGTGCGTGTGTGTGTGTGTATATATATATATATATATATATATATATATATATGTGTGTGTGTGTGTGTGTGTGTGTGTGTGTGTGAGTGTGTGTGTGTATATATATATATATATACATATGTGTGTTTATATAGATATGTGTGTGTGTACCTATATATATAGGTGTATAAGTGTGTATATATATATATATATGGTTGTATGTGTGTGTGTGTGTGTGTGTGTGTGTGTGTGTGTGTGTGTGTATATATATATATATATATATATATATATATATATATATGTTTATGTATATATATATATCTATAAGTGAGTGTGTGTGCTTGTGTGTCTGTGTGTGTGTGGTGTATCGAGGGGGAAGATTAATAGCTGCAGCTAGCTGCAGCATGGAAAGAATGGAGGTAGTAGCAGCTAAGCTAGATGGCAGCAGCAGCTAGGCTAAGGTGAGCAGCTGCAACAGCGATAGGGGGGATCCAGCACAGCGCAGGAAGAGCAGGGAACAGTAGAGTATAGCAGCGACAGCAGCAGAGTGTAGCAGCGGCAGCAGCAGCAGCGTGGCGTGGCCGCAGCAGCAGTTCAAGCATCAGCAGTAGCACTAGCCGCAGCAGCAGTTAGCATAGCACTGAGTAGCAGCAGCAGTGAGAGAGAGGTAAGGAGATTAGATTTATATATGCATAGATAGATATAGATATAGATAGTTAGAGGTATGTATATGTATATAGATACTAGTATATATAGATAGATATATAGATATTAGTATAGATGTATATGTGTATATATATATATATATATATATATATATATATATATATATATATATATATATATATATATATATATATATATATATAACACATATACATATCTACTATATATATATATATATATATATATATATATATATATGTAGGTAGATATGTATATGTGTTATATATATATATATATATATATATATATATATATATATATATATATATATATATATATATATATATATATATGCTTAGATAGTTATCTAGTTAGTAGTGTTAGAGAGGAGTAAGTTAGGTATCTCAATACCTTGAGATACCAAGGTATTATTGAGGTAGCCTATGTACTAGATTATATATATATATATATATATATATATATATATATATATATATATATATATATATATATATATATATATATATATATATATATATATATATATATATATATATATATTGATGTTATATATAAGTATATATTATAGATAGCTAGCTAGTTAGCTAGAATTAGAGGGTAAGGTATCTCAATACCTTGAGATACCAAGGTATTGAGGTAAGATTGGGTATCGGAGATGATATTGAGGTATAGCCTAATACTAAGTTTTATATATATATATATATATATATATATATATATATATATATATATATATATATATTGATATTACGTATAGTAGTATATATAAGTAGATATATAGATAATTAGTTAGTTAGCTAGTGTTAGTGAGGGGTTAGGCTTGAGTATCTCAATAGCTTGAGATACTCAAGGTATTGGCCATCGGGACAAGCTATTGAGTTTTAGCCTATGAATGAGATTAGAGATGCTTTATATATATATATATATATATATATATATATATATATATATATATATATATATATATATATATATATATATACGTGCTAGTATATATATATATATATATATATATATATATATATATATATATATATATACGTGCTAGTATATATAATAGAGGGTATAGGCGGAGCGTATAGCGTAGGTTGAGGTATCGGATACCGAGGGTATCCTGGTATCTCATGGAGGCGAGTTTGAGGGTTTATTAGCTTAATGACCTAGTTTTGACCTAAAATTTTAGGGGCACCCTAGTTTGACCTAGAGTTGACCGTAGTTGAACCGCTTGACCACCAAAGTCAACTTTTGACCTAGATTTGACCTAGAGTTGACTTTTTGGACCCAGTATTGACTTTTTGACCCAGATTTCACTGGTTTGACCCGATTGACCTAGAACAACCCTAGAAGCTTGTTTTTAGCTATTTTATATCTATTTAACTCATTAGAACCCCGTTTAACCTTGATTTTCGTAATAGGTCCTTGCGACGCCAGTTCGGATCGTTAGTTGCTCAGGACGTCTGGCAAGTACATTCTCTGATAGTTTTTATTATCTGATGAATATTATGATTCAGCTTCTAGTATAGTATTCTCTGATTTTTCTGGCACGACACGGACTAGTATTTATGGATTTATTTACTTGTGACACGTATATTTTATGTTTCTGGCCTCTATTCTGGAATCACTTACTAGCATCACCTACTGGCATCACATTGTGACTCACTACAGGCATCACTCATGTTTCTGGCTGGACTCATACTTGATTTGCGTGTCGGGTCTTGGATTCACTTGTACTAGTCGGGGCGGAAAAATACTCGAGTAGACATATAAACATTCCCAACTGGAATCACTGGAATCACCCCCTCGTGTCTAATCTGGAATGATAGTAACGGCGCACCTAGTGCGCAGTGAGCCGTACTTACCCCTAGTCGTTTACATGTCGAAACAGGTATTTCAGAGACACGAGTTTATTCTTTCTAGTCTGGACTCACTTGCATTCTTGACTGGTCTCACTTATACTTTTTGGACTGGACTCATTATATTTATTCTTGCTGGACCCACTACACGTTCTTGTGCACATACTTGCTCTTAGTTTAGATTTCTTGTATCTTGCAGTCATTACTATCTTGTTTCTGATTTTCATACATCTTTACATTTATGCACCAGTGATATATATATATTTCCTTGTTCATACTTTATTTCCTTCACCTTGCTACTTGCTACAACTGCTTTATAGTTTTTATCATTTAACTGGAACTGCTGTTAGAGGTGTACTTGCTCCAATCCTGACTGGATATATTTTTTTCAGAGGATCCGGATGATTGGTGTCCGACATTTTATGGACCTCAGCCTGTCGATGGTGCAGACAGGGACCCCCTAGTTTAGGAGTGATTTTCGGGTTGGTAGCCGGGATCACTAGGACCTCAGTTGTTGTATTTTATTAGCTTTTGGTACCGGATTTGTTCCCGGTTTTGGATTGAGACCTTGTATTGTATATGATTCAGGATGTTGTTATATTATTATTATTGATGTTGTTGTTGTTTTAGTAGCAGTTATTTAGACTTTGCAGTTGTTATTGTTATCTTATCGTGCTTAGATTCATGATTGAGTACTTGTGATTATCTTTATCATATTACTCCTCCGTTTGGATTTGAGATCTTGATAGGTACTTATATTATTGTGTGAGATTGTTAGCTAGATAGTAGACCTAGACAGCGTTCTACCGCCAATGTTACGACGTAGGCTGGACGTACCCACGACTCATGCCCAATTTTTTGGGTGTGGGTCGTGACACGTTTTTGGTGGTGGCCCATGCAGGTTTCGAGCTTCGTAATTAGTGCGATATCGTGGTAGTACAATAATTTAGTTGTACTGCTGCGAGCCTGCTCTAGGATATAGGATCTAGGATGAGAGTGTACTCAATCATGACTAGGATCAATTCCAATCTAAATATTCTGAAATTGTTCCTTTTAAAATATTATTATCCTCCTTTGATGATATCGTATCTTTCGCTGTATTGACTTCTTTTGATCTGTGTTCAGGATACCTCCGAAGACACGATCCCATCGTACCGTCCTAGCAGTTGCCACCGAGAGGTCTGCCACCTCTCGTCCATCTCGTATTCAGGCAGCTGCTACTGCTCCACTCACCACTCCTGCGGTTGAGGGAACATCTATTTCTCTCGGGGATCCTCCTTCACCTGTCGATCCGAGGACTACCCCAGTCGTTCCGGTAGTGCCTCCACCACCTCCTGCACCAGTAGACGCCGCACAGTTGTTTGCATTCTTCAGGGAGATGATGGACACGCAGCACCGCCAGGTGGATGTAATGAGGCTGGGC